>JAVIAB010000051.1:96996189-97448255 GCA_032433765.1 Megaustenia siamemsis
AATTGATTAAAATAAATGAACCTTACAAAGAACAAATGTAGACGATGACGTAATGTACTGTTAGTAACACTGTTGGACCGTGTTAACGAAAGCTGTGTGACTGCGGATATGAGTTTATAGAGGAGAAAATGAGAAGGCTACGACACGAAAAAAAAAAAACACGTTAACGAGGACCACTGGATTAATATTAGATTAATTGTGTGATATCAAATCATTACATATCGAATGATATCGTAGACTGGTGTCATTGCAAATGGTGAGAAAGTACTCACAATTACAAAGTCCTTACTTATATGCTTACACAATATGCTGGGCAATGGTAATAAGAAATAGACCAGTCCCCTGATTAGACTTCCAGACTGTTGTGCAAAGCTTTCAATAATCGGAGACATTAATGAAAATAAAAGTTCTAATCGAAGACACACTGATTACCTCGTCTCTAATGACGGTCATAAAAGATAATAGTTACTTGCCAATCATGTCTCGGCTTCTTGAACTGATGGGGGAAAAAGAAACAACAAAACCCGTTTCTGAACGTCAAGCTAGTGTGATGGTTCTCAGCCTGGGGTAAGCAAGCACATCTTGTAGTCTATGCCAGGTTTGACAGGAGTGCTAGCCTCTGCACAATAGGATTGGAAGCGTTTTCTTCTTACAGAACCAGTCATTTTGTCAATGGTTGTGCAAATAAATATGGGGACTGACACTATATGGCACAAGATATAAAGCTTTTAATTATTTATATATTTCAAATCAAAGGAGTTTGACAGGGGAACAAAGAGCCCAGGGTAATAATAACTTAATACGATACTCGAATTTATTTAATTCATTCTTTCTTTTTAAAACATTTTTGCGCAAATGTGCATTAAGGCTATATATATATACATGTATATATATATATATATATATATATATATATATATATATATATATATATATATATATATATATATATATATATATATACATAACACAGTTAACTATAAAGATATAACTATAGTTCGTTCAGAAATTCGTGCCCACAGAGTTTATTAATTATCTCGGAAACTGTTTGATGAATTTCTGTAATTCTTTTTCATGAAATCTTATTTTTTCACCGACCTTCGGTCTGATTTTGTGCCCTACTGTCATACATTTAGGAAAGATTTTTGCTCGTTTGATTTATATAAAAATATGATTTTCTTGCTTGTTCTAAATTGTAGGATTTTACAATACCCACAATTGTTGTAATCAACTCACCAATTAAAAAGGCAAATTTCATGTGCACACCACACAATCTTAGCACCGTTTCGCACTCTTAACTTGTAAGACGCTCACCACTCCGAGATTTTGTTTTGTTCATTTCATTTCCGGTTTCTTGTTAAAATTGTCCAGAGGCGTATTTTGACAAAACATACACTATTACTGAATATTCCCAAAAAGAACTAACAATGACTCAAAGAACCATAAACAAACGCTACGAAAACGCCAGATTAAGAGGAAGACCGAGAAAGAGATGGATAAAGGGAATACTAGAGTCACTAGGAGGGATACACACCAGAAGAGGCCAACAGAAGAGTAAAGAATCGCAGATTGTATCTCCCCTCGACGCCAACGGCAATAGAGGAAGGAAAGTAGAAGAAGAAGAATGAATATTCCTGTGTATGTGATAATTTGTAAGCTGTTGTGAAGTGACTACTTGATTTTTAAAACCATGAAGAGTTTAAAGTGTTAATTCATCACTATGCAAAAGGTAACTGTGTTATTGTACATGCACTTTTGCAAGGAATGTAAAGGCGTCGGTTATATCACTATTCAATATAATACGGATACGCCATCGGCTTGCATTGTTAGAAAATTAACATAATTTACAGTAAAATCTATTGTTTAGAGCACGCGGTTTGATATTTTCCTAAAATTATATAACAAAAAACGATTTGTGCAAAATTCAGACTACCTTTGTACTTAAATGTTATAGAATCTGAAGGTCGGTGAAAAAATAAGATTTCATGAAAAAGAATTACAGAAATTCATCAAACAGTTTCCGAGATAATTGATCAACTCTGTGGGCACGAATTTGTGAACGAACTATAGTTCAATACATGTATTACCAGTTGTTAACACTATATTCCGTGAAGTGATAAAAAACACTAATAAAAACAGATGATGGAGTATACTTATTGTGTGGTCGACCCAGCCGCTGGCAGAAATGGGTACCAGGGTAACACCTTGGGAAGGTGAGGAATGCCGCCTCGCATCGTAAGTTTCGATGCTTGAAGCGACACTATCCAGAAGTCTCCGAACACTTCTGGATAGGCGGCTGAGCTCATATGGGTGAAAACTCGCGTGCTAATACGCCGATTCAAGTCTCGTACTTTACTTTTACTTATTGCGCAGCTTTGTGGCTTAAATAAAAGTAACTGTCATGTACAGGAATTATGCAGATTTAGTTTTATATATATATAGTTTTAAAAAAAGTAAAGTATCCCCGTCACGCCAAGTGGCGTATAGGGAATATGGTGTTAGTGACCATAAATTTTACAGACCCTCGGCACATGATTTTTGGGGTAATGTGGTCGGTATTACGCGCGTGCCGCTTTACTTTCTCAGAAAAAAAATCATGTACCCATTAAAGGCTGGGTGAACCTGAAACCGTCGATTGGGATCGAACCCTACCTCTTGCCCTTTGTAGTCCAGTTCACTAACCACTAAGCGTATATATATATATATATATATATTAGATTATAAAACATCATTACGAAGCAGCACTGCTTGTTTGTGTATGTGATCACACTTCATCACAACGTTCTATCTCTACAGGTTATGTCAGTCCTGTGGTTAACTTCCTTCCTTTCCGAACAGACGTTTCTTGAATTGTTTCTCCGTATCTCTTCTTCTCTCAAATTTTCAGCTATCATCGCAAACCTCAGCTGTTCCTTTCTTATATCATGGCCAACAATGTTTCATCCTTGTGTTGCAATTTTATTTCAGCTTTGGCCTCTTGTAGAACGTACTCTTTTAGTTGTCCATAGTATGTTCAATATTTCTCTGTAAAACCACATGTATATTGCCTCCAATTATTTTCTTGTCTGTCGTCTGATTGTCCATGCTTCACATCCATATATTAAGGCAGACATATATAACACGATGGAAATTGTTTTCTCTTCTTCCTCTTTCCTTCCTCATTTGCCTTTCAGCAATGAGGGGAGATATAATTTGCAGTCTTTTGCTCTTCTGTTCGCCTCTGCTGCTGTTGTTTCCTAGTGCTTCTAATATTCCATCGACCCATCTTTTTCGTGGTCGACCCTTGGGTCTGGTGTTCTCACAGCGTTTGTTGAAAGCTCGTTGTGTTGTGTTTTGTTCTTTCTGCCTTATCACGTGGCCAAACCATTTTATCTGTTGTTTCCTTATATATTCTATGGCGGGGGCTATTCCTAGCTTTTTTCTCAGTTCTTCATTTCTGATCTTATCTCTCGTTGTTTTTTCTATTACTAAAAAAGGGCTGCATAAACTATTTTTTTATTCTTTGAAATATAAAACAATTAATAAGCTGTATTTGGTGGTCTATGCTTGGTTACAGCAAGTGACCTTCCAACCAAAGTGACAATCTCGCACAAGCTGAGAAACCAAAATGTTTCTAACATTCCAGACTAAGGGACCTTCTCTGGTGCTGAGTGACCTTTAGGTAAGCCTCTGGACTGGTAGGTCCCGGGTTCGAATCCTGGCACACGCGGTGGGAATTTGTCAGTTCGAGTACGTGCAATTTTCTGGACTTTACCCGTTATTGGTCTCTGGGTAGCTCGATGTCTAGCCCTTTCGAGGACAGGCCGAAAACAAGAAATCTCGTGTGTACTCTGCGCACCTTAAAAAACCCTTGACAATTACAAATTAAATGAGGAGGCCAAATGTGGTCGCTGCCCGCGGAAACAAACTCTGATGTAAAAATGTGCCCATATACTCCCTTCATTTTCAAGGTAATTTCATGTACTATGGAGTTCGTGCGGAAACATTCAGTGCTTTCTCAAATGTTTTACACACGGCAGGGATAAGGTACTAGGGAGGGGATCAGAACACTGATATATCTATCTGGTGTGCAGTAACGATGATTGTCGACTAAACTAAATTAAATCGACGTTACATTTTTTTTTCCCATCAATGATGAATTTTTAAATTATGTGTCAATGGACCCATCCGCTCTCTCACCCTCGCCCGCCATTTTCGCAAATTCTCAAATTTCCAACCCCAAATGAAATGGATTATGTTTACACCTAGGGAGAGAAGATCGAAAAAACCTGGGAACTCCTGACCTATTTAAACAAACACTTCGTAGGACGGTGCCCCGAACGGAAGTGCTTTGGACGGCTGCTCTTCCCTTTTCCACACAAGAGGTTGCAGAAGAGTTTGCAGTTGATAGCTGTATTTACATTAGCCATGATTACGTCTTTTGCCCCGTAATGTGTTTGCACGTGATGTGTACATTCCTATGTGGAGTAATTATCCCTATAGGGAAAAAATAAAATAAAATGTGCAGGAAAAAATATAAGAGCAAAAAAAAAATAATAATATGAGTCGGGTATGCACGTTGATATTTAATTGACACTGATTGGTGAAACTGAGGAGGAATTTTTTTTTAAATCTCAAGAATTCATATCTTTAAATATATGACCAAGAGAGGTGGAGATCCAGAGAGAATACTGAGCCAAGCTCCCCTAAAAGATAAGTCCAAGAGAGGCAGATGCCCAGAGAGAGAGTAATGGGTCACACTCTCTAAAAAGATGTAATTTGTTGGAGAAAAAATTGCTAAGAAACGAACCTGCAGCTGGAAAGGTTGCGCCTTCTTCCACTTACCTTCGGAGGGTATCGTCTGAAAAGAGAGACTTGTGTAAATGCTGCCATCTTTGCCCATGATGTTAATATGATATGAAAGCGTCCATGCAGGCGTTGAAACCTTTACTGTTGCAATTGACCTAGAACAGAGGTGGGCATACCTACGGCCCGCTGGGCAGGACGGGCCCGCCATGCTATTTTGACCAGCCCTTGTGCTTGATTTGTAAAATTACTGTACATTACATTCCCTGAGTTGAAAATAAATAAATAAAAAGTAATACATAAATGCGCAAACCCACCCGGTAAGCTTCCTGTTTATATTTTGTTGTTGAATTCCCCCCCCCCACCCCCATTATTTTTTGTCTAACCCCTCTTTTATTCATTCCACTCCCTTTTCTGTCTTCCACTCCCCAACACTAATGCGATTTGTACATGACATCACCTGAGAATGCGAGTTAGGTAATAATGTATATATATGTGTGTGTGTGTGTGTGTGTGTGTGTGTGTGTGTGTGTGAGTGCGTGCGTGCGTGCGTGCGTGCGTGCGTGCGTGCGTGCGTGCGTGTGTGTGTGTGTGTGTGTGTCTCTTCATTAGATGATGCCATCTGGCCTCCGTGTCTTTATAGTTCTCAGATATGGCCCTCAGAAAATAAAAGTTTGCCCATCCCTCACCTAGGTGATACAATAGAGCGTCTCTTGATTTCCTGATATCTCAGCTTCTTGAACTCAAGATCAGCTCATTCCTCCTTAATTGGCCCTCATCTAACGAAAAGTGGTATTTAAATGTGGTACGCGAAGCTCCGAACCAACGACAATTCACGCCTGACCTTTCACATGGTTCACCATTACCTCCAGTGTTGATCAAAGCGTACTCAGTAAGGATCACAAGCGAGCGAATCTTAGGACGGGTTAGAATATTATCTGATGCTGATGATATGTTGGTCATCGCCAGGGCAGAGAGAGTGCTGCTGGAGAACTTCAGACAGAAGTTGATCGTCTAAGTGTGTGGTGTGGGGAGGCAAGAGCAGTTGTCATTCCAACGAAGGCAACGATGGCGCGGTTTTCTTTGAATAATGACGTAGTCTATACGTTAATGGCAAATGTGAGTCTGTGTTCAGAGGTTGAGGAAAGAAACTCATGCGATATCTAGAAGTGTGGTTTGGCCGGAGCCTTGCTTTTAACTACCATGTAGATCAGTTGATTCATTTTTGTGCACGGCACGCGATTGTAAGAGGTAATGAACGTCATGACAGAATTGCCAGTTTAGCTGATGTTGATTGTGGAAGAGCAATGGGCCGCTATGACATTCTGAATGCCCTCGAAACAACGATTCAAAGAATGACCCTGACTCCTGATCGATGAACAGGCTTCACGAATATCAGTCAAGGTTGGAGATGCCAGACTAGAGCGCCACGTAGGAAATCAAAGAAGACTTATCAAACACAATACTGGCGTCGTTAGTCGCTAAGTGTTAATGGATATTCATTGGAAGAGATCTGAGCACTTAAGAGATTGTTCGAATGCAATGAGGACGACCTGTTGACTAAACTAAACTAAACTAAACTAAACTAAACTAAACTAAACTAAACTAAACTAAACTAAACTAAACTAAACTAAACTAAACTAAACTAAACTAAACTAAACTAAACTAAACTAAACTAAACTAAACTAAACTAAACTAAACTAAACTAAACTCTCAAAAGATGTGTCCAGGAGAAGTAGAGTCCTACCGCCCACTTCCCGACAACACTAATGCTATGGGACACCATTTCCCACTAGAGTGAATAAATGAGAGGTGAGAACACATGCTCCTATTACAATACACTCTTCAATAATTCTATCAATATATAGCCATTACTATTACACACACACACACATACACACAAACCATTCATATATTAAATCTAGTGTGAATGAAGACAGAGCTGCCTGTGCACTACACAGATATAACAAGAGACTAATTTTTTTTTACAAATAAGACAAAAAATTACTGGCAATAATGAAAAAAAAACACAACAAAACAAGAACATACTTCAGCCACTTTACAATATATTTTATTTCAGAAATATAACTTGTGTTCAATATATGACTTCACTGCAAGAGTATATATACAGTCAACTGTAAAGTGTCTAAAGTAATGTAACTCGATTCATGTACAGATAATCGTTGGTAGACCATTTTAATGTTGTATGCATTAGCTTATGGTCTCCCAGTCTCTCTTGCTATTATATCTTACACACATGGATCATGTCCAGTAGCGCACTAAACTAAATGACAGTCAATAAAGAAAATAAAGCTGCTATGTCAGTCACTGTCTCTAATGTTCCCATAGCCAGCTTTAGACACTTTACAGTTGACTGTATATATACTCTTGCAGTGAAGTCATATATTGAACACAAGTTATATTTCTGAAATAAAATATATTGTAAAGTGGCTGAAGTATGTTCTTGTTTTGTTGTGTTTTGTTTTCATTATTGCCAGTAATTTTTTGTCTTATTTGTAAAAAAAAATTAGTCTCTTGTTATATCTGTGTAGTGCACAGGCAGCTCTGTCTTCATTCACACTAGATTTAATATATGAATGGTTTGTGTGTATGTGTGTGTGTGTGTAATAGTAATGGCTATATATTGATAGAATTATTGAAGAGTGTATTGTAATAGGAGCATGTGTTCTCACCTCTCATTTATTCACTCTAGTGGGAAATGGTGTCCCATAGCATTAGTGTTGTTGGGAAGTGGACGGTAGGACTCTACTTCTCCTGGACACATCTTTTGAGAGTTTAGTTTAGTTTAGTTTAGTTTAGTTTAGTTTAGTTTAGTTTAGTTTAGTTTAGTTTAGTTTAGTTTAGTTTAGTTTAGTTTAGTTTAGTTTAGTTTAGTTTAGTTTAGTTTAGTTTAGTCAACAGGTCGTCCTCAATGCATTCGAACAATCTCTTAAGTGCTCAGATCTCTTCCAATGAATATCCATTAACACTTAGCGACTAACGACGCCAGTATTGTGTTTGATAAGTCTTCTTTGATTTCCTACGTGGCGCTCTAGTCTGGCATCTCCAACCTTGACTGATATTCGTGAAGTCTGTTCATCGCTCAGGAGTCAGGGTCATTCTTTGAATCGTTGTTTCGAGGGCATTCAGAATGTCATAGCGGCCCATTGCTCTTCCACAATCAACATCAGCTAAACTGGCAATTCTGTCATGACGTTCATTACCTCTTACAATCGCGTGCCGTGCACAAAAATGAATCAACTGATCTACATGGTAGTTAAAAGCAAGGCTCCGGCCAAACCACACTTCTAGAAATCGCATGAGTTTCTTTCCTCAACCTCTGAACACAGACTCACATTTGCCATTAACGTATAGACTACGTCATTATTCAAAGAAAACCGCGCCATCGTTGCCTTCGTCGGAATGACAACTGCTCTTGCCTCCCCACACCACACACTTAGACGATCAACTTCTGTCTGAAGTTCTCCAGCAGCACTCTCTCTGCCCTGGCGATGACCAACACATCATCAGCATCAGATAATATTCTAACCCGTCCTAACATTCGCTCGCTAATGATCCTTACTGTGTACGCTTTGATCAACACTGGAGGTAATGGTGAACCATGTGAAAGGTCAGGCGTGAATTGTCGTTGGTTCGGAGCTCCGCGTACCACATTTAAATACCACTTTTCGTTAGATGAGGGCCAATTAAGGAGGAATGAGCTGATCTTGAGTTCAAGAAGCTGAGATATCAGGACATCAAGAGAAGCTCTATTGTATCACCTAGGTGAGGGATGGGCAACCTTTTATTTTCTGAGGGCCATATCTGAGAACTGTAAAGACACGGAGGCTAGGTGTCATCACCTAATGCAAGCGCGCGCACACACACACACACGCACACACGCACACACACACACATATATATATATATATATATATATATATATTATTACCTAACTAGCATTCTCAGGTGATGTCATGTACAAATCGCATTAGTGTTGGGGAGTGGAAGACAGAAAAGAGAGTGGAATGAATAAAAGAGGGGTTAGACAAAAAATAATGGGTGGGGGGGGGGGGAATTTCAACAACAAAATATAAATAGGAAGCTTACCGGGTGGGTTTGCGCATTTATGTATTACTTTTTATTGATTTATTTTTAACTCAGGGAATGTAATGTACAGTAATTTTACAAATCAAGCACAAGGGCTGGTCAAAATAGCATGGCGGGCCCGTCCTGCCCAGCGGGCCGTAGGTATGCCCACCTCTGTTCTAGGTCAATTGCAACAGTAAAGGTTTCAACGCCTGCATGGAAGCTTTCATATCATATTAACATCATGGGCAAAGATGGCAGCATTTACACAAGTCTCACTTTGCAGACGATACCCTCCGAAGGTAAGTGGAAGAAGGCGCAACCTTTCCAGCTGCAGGTTCGTTTCTTAGCAATTTTTTCTCCAACAAATTACATCTTTTTAGAGAGTGTGACCCATTACTCTCTCTCTGGGCATCTGCCTCTCTTGGACTTATCTTTTAGGGGAGCTTGGCTCAGTATTCTCTCTGGATCTCCACCTCTCTTGGTCATATATTTAAAGATATGAATTCTTGAGATTTAAAAAAAAAATCCTCCTCAGTTTCACCAATCAGTGTCAATTAAATATCAACGTGCATACCCGACTCATATTATTATTTTTTTTTTGCTCTTATATTTTTTCCTGCACATTTTATTTTATTTTTTCCCTATAGGGATAATTACTCCACATAGGAATGTACACATCACGTGCAAACACATTACGGGGCAAAAGACGTAATCATGGCTAATGTAAATACAGCTATCAACTGCAAACTCTTCTGCAACCTCTTGTGTGGAAAAGGGAAGAGCAGCCGTCCAAAGCACTTCCGTTCGGGGCACCGTCCTACGAAGTGTTTGTTTAAATAGGTCAGGAGTTCCCAGGTTTTTTCGATCTTCTCTCCTAGGTGTAAACATAATCCATTTCATTTGGGGTTGGAAATTTGAGAATTTGCGAAAATGGCGGGCGAGGGTGAGAGAGCGGATGTGCCCATTGACACATAATTTAAAAATTCATCATTGATGGGAAAAAAAAAATGTAACGTCGATTTAATTTAGTTTAGTCGACGATCATCGTTACTGCACACCAGATAGATATATCAGTGTTCTGATCCCCTCCCTAGTACCTTATCCCTGCCGTGTGTAAAACATTTGAGAAAGCACTGAATGTTTCCGCACGAACTCCATAGTACATGAAATTACCTTGAAAATGAAGGTAGTATATGGGCACATTTTTATATCAGAGTTTGTTTCCGCGGGCAGCGACCACATTTGGCCTCCTCATTTAATTTGTAATTGTCAAGGGTTTTTTAAGGTGCGCAGAGTACACACGAGATTTCTTGTTTTCGGCCTGTCCTCGAAAGGGCTAGACATCGAGCTACCCAGAGACTAATAACGGGTAAAGTCCAGAAAATTGCACGTACTCGAACTGACAAATTCCCACCGCGTGTGCCAGGATTCGAACCCGGGACCTACCAGTCCAGAGGCTTACCTAAAAGTCACTCAGCACCAGAGAAGGTCCCTTAGTCTGGAATGTTAGAAACATTTTGGTTTCTCAGCTTGTGCGAGATTGTCACTTTGGTTGGAAGGTCACTTGCTGTAACCAAGCATAGACCACCAAATACAGCTTATTAATTGTTTTATATTTCAAAGAATAAAAAAAATAGTTTATGCAGCCCATTTTTAGTAATAGAGAAAACAACGAGAGATAAGATCAGAAATGAAGAACTGAGAAAAAAGCTAGGAATAGCCCCCGCCATAGAATATATAAGGAAACAACAGATAAAATGGTTTGGCCACGTGACAAGGCAGAAAGAACAAAACACAACACAACGAGCTTTCAACAAACGTTGTGAGAACACCAGACCCAAGGGTCGACCACGAAAAAGATGGGTCGATGGAATATTAGAAGCACTAGGAAACAACAGCAGCAGAGGCGAACAGAAGAGCACAAGACCGTAAATTATATCTCCCCTCATTGCTGAAAGGCAAATGAGGAAAGAAAGAGGAAGAAGAGAAAACAATTTCTATCGTGTTATATATGTCTGCCTTAATATATGGATGTGAAGCATGGACAATCAGACGACAGACAAGAAAATAATTGGAGGCAATATACATGTGGTTTTACAGAGAAATATTGAACATACTATGGACAACTAAAAGAGTACGTTCTACAAGAGGCCAAAGCTGAAATAAAATTACTGTCAGCACAAGGATGAAACATTGTTGGCCATGTCATGAGAAAGGAACAGCTGAGGTTTGCGATGATAGCTGAAAACTTGAGAGAAGAAGAGATACGGAGAAACAATTCAAGAAACGTCTGTTCGGAAAGGTAGGAAGTTAACCACAGGACTGACATAACCTGTAGAGATAGAACGTTGTGGTGAAGTGTGATCACCTACACAAACAAGCAGTGCTGCTTCGTAATGATGTTTTATAATCTAATATATATATATATATATATATATATATACATACATATATATATATATACGCTTAGTGGTTAGTGAACTGGACTACAAAGGACAAGAGGTAGGGTTCGATCCCAATCGACGGTTTCAGGTTCACCCAGCCTTTAATGGGTACATGATTTTTTTTCTGGGAAAGTAAAGCGGCACGTGCGTAATACCGACCACATTACCCCAAAAATCATGTGCCGAGGGTCTGTAAAATTTATGGTCACTAACACCATATTCCCTATACGCCACTTGGCGTGACGGGGATACTTTACTTTTTTAAAACTATATATATATAAAACTAAATCTGCATAATTCCTGTACATGACAGTTACTTTTATTTAAGCCACAAAGCTGCGCAATAAGTAAAAGTAAAGTACGAGACTTGAATCGGCGTATTAGCACGCGAGTTTTCACCCATATGAGCTCAGCCGCCTATCCAGAAGTGTTCGGAGACTTCTAGATAGTGTCGCTTCAAGCATCGAAACTTACGATGCGAGGCGGCATTCCTCACCTTCCCAAGGTGTTACCCTGGTACCCATTTCTGCCAGCGGCTGGGTCGACCACGCAATAAGTATACTCCATCATCTGTTTTTATTAGTGTTTTTTATCACTTCACAGAATATAGTGTTAACAACTGGTAATACATGTATTGAACTATAGTTCGTTCACAAATTCGTGCCCACAGAGTTGATCAATTATCTCGGAAACTGTTTGATGAATTTCTGTAATTCTTTTTCATGAAATCTTATTTTTTCACCGACCTTCAGATTTTATAACATTAAAGTACAAAGGTAGTCTGAATTTTGTACAAATCGTTTTTTGTTATATAATTTTAGGAAAATATCAAACCGCGTGCTCTAAACAATAGATTTTACTGTAAATTATGTTAATTTTCTAACAATGCAAGCCGATGGCGTATCCGTATTATATTGAATAGTGATATAACCGACGCCTTTTACATTCCTTGCAAAAGTGCATGTACAATAACACAGTTATCTTTTGCATAGTGATGAATTAACACTTTAAACTCTTCATGGTTTTAAAAATCAAGTAGTCACTTCACAACAGCTTACAAATTATCACATATACAGGAATATTCATTCTTCTTCTTCTACTTTCCTTCCTCTATTGCCGTTGGCGTCGAGGGGAGATACAATCTGCGATTCTTTGCTCTTCTATTGGCCTCTTCTGGTGTGTATCCCTCCTAGTGACTCTAGTATTCCCTTTATCCATCTCTTTCTCGGTCTTCCTCTTAATCTGGCGTTTTCGTAGAGTTTGTTTATGGTTCTTTGAGTCATTGTTAGTTCTTTTTGGGAATATTCAGTAATAGTGTATGTTTTGTCAAAATACGCCTCTGGACAATTTTAACAAGAAACCGGAAATGGTCTCTCAGGCTGTTTCCTGTCATTCGTCTCGTCTCTCATGCTGTTTCCTGTCATTCGTCTAACACTTTTCTTCTCGGTGGTGGTTAGTTATTGTTGTTGCATCTAAAGTACAGGTCTAGCATTGGTAGCACAACGTTGGGATGAAGATTGTATTGTAGAGTGCCTCTTTTGCCTCTAGGGTTATTTCCCTGTTGGACAATAGTGGTGACAGTTGTCCAATGATTTCACAAACTTGCATCTTGTGTTTGAGATTATTCATCTCAAACCATAGCCACTGATCTTTTCAGCTGTCCATGGAACTGTTCAATTAAATGTAAGATCTGTTAGCGATTTATTAATTTACTCAGGCACATGGTTTTGGCTAACTCACGTATGATCGCAACAGTCTCTAAAAGAACTGATAGTTTGTTTGTCCTTGGTGTATTTCCTTTATGATAGTGACTTTGTTCATCAGGTTATTCAATTCCAGTTTTTATTTTAACAAAAAATTCTGTTTTAATGGAAATTCTATTTCCCATTGCTGATCAGGTTATTCAATTCTTTATCAAATAAACATCAAATCGTATTGAGCAGCTCAACTAATATTCAGACAAGACAAACTACAACGTTTCGTTTGTGATTGTGTGGATATAATGAGCCGAGATGTTCGCAATTTTTTCTCCTCTCCCATTTTGTGTAAAACAGTATCTGGAATTGGCAGCTTCTCTGTTCAAACTTTCATAACCTGTTTTGTTTTGTCTACAACTCTGCCTTTAATATTTCACTGATCACTGTAGGGTTGGGTGTCCGGTTAGCGCAATCGATAGGCGGTTGGCTTACCACGGCAACAGCCGGGGTTCGTACCCTGGCGAGGACACCTGGGTTTTACTAATTCCCTAAAAATTAGTGGGAGCCGCGATAGCTCAGTGGTTAGTGAACTGGACTACTACGGACAAGGGGTAGGATTCGATCCCAACCGACGGCTCCGGGTTCACCCAGCCTTAAATGGGTACCGGATTTTTTCTGGGAAAGTAAAGCAACGGGCGTAATACCGACCACATTACCCCAAAAATCATGTGCTGAAGGTCTGTAAAATATAGGGTCACTAACACCATATTTCCCTATACGCCACTTGGCGTGACGGGGGGTACTTTACTTTTTTTTTACTGTAGGGTTATCTTGACCAGTCTTTTGGCATACCTTTATCTATATCATTTCCATAGCTAGCATTTTCCTTTACTAATATACATTTAGAGTCCACATTTGGCAGGCGTATAAGAATATTGTTTTATTGTGTGCAATATCTTGTCTTATAAATTGATATTTTATTCTATTTGTTTATTGATTAACACTGAAAGTTCTTTATTACCTTCTTTAATATTTACAAATCGATATTCAATGAAAAATAATCATAAAATGGTATAAAGCAGCTAAATCTGTATAGAGACAAGATAAACGATAACGTCTACATCAGATGTGTATCCTGGCTAAACGATAGTTTATCTTACCTCTCTTTATGTTTCTTTGTTTTCTTCTTCATTTCAGCTCCAAGTGGAGCATGGGTCTTCAAAATACATTTTCTAGGCCGTTCTGTTTCTTGCCATTCTTTTATGATCATTCCATGTCTTCACCATCACCGTCGTCTCTGCCTTCACCTGTTTTCTTCGAGAATATTTTGGTTTCTCTCTTTGTCTCTTCCCCTGTGGATTCCAAAAAGGTCCTATCGTATAATACTCTCATTTGGTTGTTTTCTCAGCTATTATACTCTCAGTGTGTGTCCTATACAACGTGATCGTCTTTATCTCTTTTTCCACCAGCATTTGACTGGTATATCATAATTCATAATAGCAGAAAGTCCTAAAGACCTACAACAATTGCTTAATGTGATAAACATAACAATTTTGGGGGCATAATAAAAGACACAACAGCCTACTAAAAGTAATATTGGAAGGAAAAATACAAGGTAAAAGAGGCAGAGGCAGACCAAGACTAACATGGACGAGTAACATCAAAAGATGGACAAGTCAATCTATGTCAGCCTGCACCATCAAAGCAAGAAACAGAGTAGAATGGCAATCCATGGTAGCCAACCTTCGTTGCGGAGAAGGCACGCGATGATGATGATCATAATTAGTAACGCCATTTCCATCCTTTTATTCTGCGCAAGCACCCATTAATCTGTATCTTCGTGATTTAATTTTTTTTCTTCATGTTTTATAACAAAATAATAAATGGCCATATTTTATAAGGGGACTGATTTAAGATTGGAGTTTATAAATTTTATTTTTGTATTTAGTCTAATTTCTTTGGATCTCCATGTTTCCTAGTGCAACGCCTCTATACATTTAACTCCTTAACGTATAATATTATGTTTATTTTTCACGTACTCTACAGTTATATTTAGGATTGCCTTAATCTTCGGAACCGAAACCGGGACAAAAATGTTTTTTAGTGACGAAACCGGGACATTTGTAATCAAAAGAAAATTTAGAAATGTTACAAAAATTAATGTTCTCACTAATTACGTCAACAATAATAATTATTATTTATACCATTACTATTATTAATACTATAATAATTGAACAAATAACACCAGGATTAAAACTAAGAATAACAAAATGTTATGTCTTCTCAACATTCCTTTATGGTGCAGAAACATGGACATTAGACAAGAAAACAGAACGGAGAATTGAAGCCTTTGAAATGTAGATATATAGAAGAATAGGTAGAATTGGATGGAAGGAAAATAAAACAAACTATGTATTCTTAAAACAACTAAAAATGAAAAGAGAACTACTAAACACAATTCAAACAAGACAAATGCGATTTTTGGGCCATGTTAAAAGACACAGTAATCCTGGAGGGGAAGATACAAAGTAAAGAGTCAGAGACAGACCAAGTCAAACATGGGCGAGTAACATCGAAAGATGGACAAACTAACCTATGACAACCTGCTCCATCAAAGCAAGAGACAGAGCCGAAAGGCGCTCCATGGTAGTCAACCTTTATTGCGGAGATGGCAGTCGATGATGATAATTATTATAAACTGAATTAGAAAATTCACACTTTATCGTACAAATAATTAAGATATTTTTCCAGCATTGTGCTTGTGTGGGTAGCAATACCAAAGTAGTGGACATCAGCAAGAACGTTATATAAAATTGTTGAGTAGTATCAGGCGCCAATATTGACTTTTCTATTTCTGTTGTTTTAGTTCTCCCTAGGCTTTTTAGGTTTGAGGAGAAAAAAATTAAAGTTTAGCTTTGTAGTGCAGGTCATTGACTTGAAAGACATATGATTTACGATAGGATAAAACATACTGAAGGGAGGTCAAAAAGTAATGCACACCAATTTTTTTCTCGGCTAATAATAAAGATAGGAATATTAAATTTTGCACACTTGGAATATGACATGTTCCAATTATGTGCACTAAATTGCACAGCATTCTGATAAATATTACGCAATCTATGAACCGTTAAAATGGAGCTTGTCAACAATGTCCGTTACAAACAGCGAATTGTCATAGAATTTCTGGTTGCGGAAAAAGAAACTGTGGCAAACATTCATAAACGACTGTGTGCAGTGTACTAATGTTCTGCAGTCGATAGGAGCACAGTTAGTCGCTGGGTTCAGAGAATTAAAGCTGCAGAAAGTGTACGAGTGGAGCTGCATGATTTACCGCGTTCTGGACGTGTTGCCTCGGCTACCAGCACAGACATGTTAAACCGGGCTGATGCCATTATTCGTAAGGATAGGCGTATCACTAGTCAGCAATTGGCATTGCAGCTTACAGTCAGTAAGGGAAGTGCAATCGCAATTTTTAAAACTCTCGGATATTCAAAGATTTGCGCTCAATGGGTTCCTCGGTGCCTAACAAATGATCACAGAGTTCAAAGGAAAACATTCTGTTCTGAATTGTTGGAGCGTTTCGGTGTTGAAGGAGAAATGTTTTTGTCAAAAATTGTTACCGGTGACGAAACGTGGGCACATTATTATGAGCCTGAAACAAAAATGCATTTAATGGAATGGCATCATCCACAGTCACCAAAAAGAAAAAAATTCAAAACATCTCCATCAGCCGGAAAGGTGATGATCACTGTCTTCTGGGACATTGATGGTGTGATTCTTGGTGATGTAATGACAAGAGGTGAGACAATCAACTCGACAGCTTACATCAATACACTGACAAAACTCAAAAATCGGTTCCACAGAGTTCGGCCTAATAAGCCATCTGCAGATTTGTTGCTTCAACATGACAATGCACGCCCTCACACAAGTCTGGTAACACGGGAAGCAAACAAATTTGGTTGGACTGTATTGCCCCATCCTCCTTACAGCCCTGATCTGGCTCCCTCAGATTTCCATCTGTTTGGACCACTCAAAAAATTCCTGCGTGGGACACACTTTGACAATGATGAGGATGTGATCCGTGCAGTTAAAAAATGGCTACGCGAGCAGGACAAAACTTGGTACAAACGAGGCATTCATGACCTAGTTTCGCGTTGGCGTAAGGCAATACGCTTGGACGAGGATTATGTTGAAAAATAGGTAGTGTAAAGGGGATGTTCAGCTACAATCTGTGAAAATTTCACACATTTTGCCCGAATAGTTTCCGAGAAAAAAATTGGTGTGCATTACTTTTTGACCTCCCTACGTATATATGACACCGCCATTTTTTGTGACCAAGTGTCCTAATACAGCAAGATCACATCTTGTATCTCCATTTCCTCTGTTACCTTTTTGGACTTTATTATTCTTCGGGCACTTCTGGCCTCCATACCTTAGTTTTCTATAAACCCACAGATGCCCATTGTTACCTTCTCTATACTTCATCACATTCACCATCATGTCGTGATTCTATTACGTTTCCTCAGTTATTGCGTCTTTGTCGTATTAAGCTTCTTTAGTCGGGTAAAAAGATGATCTAGTTTCAATCCTTCAATCTGCCTTCAGATGGGTCCTCCTTATCTCTTGTTCTGAGACACTCACTGCTTCCAAAAGAGAACAATACTCACCCTCACAACTTAGCTGCTGTGAGAGTACTCAACCATTACTGTTCCATTCTCCACTCTGATCCCACCTCTCGACTACTTTTCCATGATCCCCCTATGGTTGCCTTCAAATGCGACAAGAATTTAAGAGATGTTCTGGTCAGAAGCCGTCTCCCTCGCTCCAACCATAAACACTTGGGTAGGTCCTCTGTGGATGTGACTGTATTACCAGTGCTTATGTGCTCCACAGTGACTCTGTCTTATTTCCTAACAGACGGTTTGAGATCAAGGATGGTTTCACATGTGTCCCATACTATCATTATGCCATCATATGCCAAATGACATATATTGGCGAGTCTGAGTTAAGTGAAAAGATTTTATGAACATTTTCGGGATGTTCAACAGAATACTGGCATTCCATTTCAATTCTTCATACCACAAGGACAAAACGACATCCGTTTCACTGGTATTGTCCTTTGCCATTCTGGCGACCGCAGCCGGTTCACCTTGGAGAATCGCCTTACAGTCCATTTACGTTCACAGACCCCGCGAGACATGAATGTATCATACTCATAGTTTTCCTGTAGCTGCTCGCTCCCTATCACATATTCTATTCTTTTGCTCATGTATGGGCACACTTGTATATGCATATGCTATGCTATTCACAGCTCTCCTCTACTAGACCACACTGCAACACTTCAGCTGTTCCCTATATCCCTTGTGTCTGGGCTGCTTACCTTTATGCAAAGTGATACCTGTTCCACCTGCACTAAATAGTACCTTACCTTTTACATGTTCTTAGTGAACTCCACTCTGAGATATCTCACGTTTTCGTGTGTGCGTGTGCGTGTGTGTGTGTGTGTGTGTGTATATATTTACATATTCCTTATATTGCTAGCAGGGATAGAAGGAACCTTTCCTGTACTATATTTACTTGGAAACCTGACACAATAAAAGGTCAAGCAACGAATAAAAGATCTCAAACTATCTCTCACATTAACAGTCAAGGTAAATGAGGAAGGAAAGAAGAAGGGAACTATAAACAATCAAACACCAGACTCACACAGATATATAATAACAAAATATTAGGTAGGTTGAGTAGACAAGGTGTCAGCTTTATTATAGATTGCAATAATAAAACCAGTCATGGAACTAATGTGTTAGCCTTTCTTAAATGTAGACATCCGGCTATGATGTCACCAGGCAGCATACGCACACGTCTGTACTCATCTGCATTTGCATATCGCATCTTAGTTTGGGGGTCTGTGTATCGAGCCTGAAATGACATCAAATCATTCAACTCTTTTCAGAATATATGAGACAAATATTCAACATTTTTATGAAACTACTCCCCAAATGTAAATTACAAATTGTGAAATTACTCATAAAAGATTACGGGGGACTGGTTGGTCTCAAGGCAAGACGCTGGCCTCGAGACAGAGGTTGTGGGTTCAAATCCCGGTTGGTTGGGATTTTTATTGATGATTTCTCTCTGCGGCAACTACCCCTGGTCTCAGCAGCGAGGCCTGGCTTGAAACGTCAATTACTCATCATCGGAAAAAATATGAGTATCTCCAAAGTCAGAGTTATCTGCCTGTGCGGCGAGGGACCCCTGTGCACACGACTGCCAGAGAAAAATGGATTAACACGCAAAATTCAGTTCCTAGTCTCTAGGGACTTCGTCAGAGGTAAAAGCTGGCGAACCAAAATAAAGAAAAAAAAAATATGAGATTTGTGAGAATCCATGAATATTAGATGAAATCTCTTGCATTATTCACAAATATTTATTTTGTAGCCTCAGTCTTAGCCCTGACTTCAGGGATCCAGGAAGCTCAAGAGTCAGATGAATAGACGACAAATCAGAAACTTGTACTGACACAGGCTAACAACTGCCAGTACAATACACTTGACCCAGGATCCTACCCAAAGATATTACCCTTGTAATTTTGTATTATTTTATGGAAGTATATAAAAAATGATCACTTAACAGGTACAAGTAAATCATAATAAAGAGCTTTGCAAATATAGGAAACCTAATCACTAAAAACAGCCCCTAGCCTCACTATAAGCAAGTGTTATGGCCCTTTATCTTTTTAACACTCTTAGATGAGCAGGCCATTAGTTTATTAATTACAAAGGAGTGTGTGCATGCCACTATATTTCATTCACAAAATTGTGACCATAGAGTTGATCAATTATCTCGGAAACTGTTTGATGAATTTCGGTAAGATATCAAACCGCTTGCTCTAAACATTAGATTTTACTGTAAATTATGTTAATTCTCTAACAATGCAAACCAAAGCGTATCCATATCACATTGAAAAGGGCAACATTTTTCATTTGATTTTATATTTTCGTCATAGAGATAGGTAAACTATGACCAAAGTATCAAACACACATATTCGCCGAATAGCAGGCGTGTCATCAACAAAATATATGGAACAACCAGAACATCAAACACACATAGTCAGCAAATAGTAAGAGTGTCATCAACAAAAATGTGCACATGTCATACATATGTCGTTCCGAATCAGAAGTCTCTAAGAGGTTAATAACTGTTATTGGTTGGACAAACTGCAATCTCGTTGCCAGTATTGTTCCTCATCTCTGAGCACATGGTCGTCACATTTTCTCCAGTATTCAATGTCTGTCATTGAGAGGGCATCACGCGTCAATTCTTTAACGTCACAAATTTTAAACTTCGTGTTCTGCGCAGCAACTTGCCCTTTGACTTCAGCTCACACAAGTTCTATTGGGTTGAGGTGCGAATGATAAGGTGGGAGACGAAGAGATGTGTGGCCATACTTTGCAATTATTTTATAAATTTGATATAACTTTGTCTTTTTAGTTTGTCTAACAAGTTGCAACAACTCTGGTTTGAACTGGGTGTTTTAAAAAAGAAACATTTTCTTTTCTAAGCCTTGCAATGATTTGATCTTTTGTGCTTGACAAATTACAAACTTTGTCCTCCAGTGCTACCACATTATGATAGGATGCATTGTCCATTACAAGACATGAAGGTCTATCCAGAATGGTGTGTAGAGTGTTCTCTATCCAGTCTGAAAATTTATCCATTCATTTCAGTGTGGTAGTCCCTATGGTCTGTAGACTTTGATTGAAAAATAAGTTGTGTGTCATTAACAAGACCATTCTCTCGACTGTCAGCATGTACCAATATAATGCATTGTCCTTTGATACAGGGAATGCTTCTTTTATTTTCTCTGTCAACTGATTGCCATTCTTTCTCATATGTATGATGAGCATTGACCCATGTTTTATCCAAATATACTATATCGTAGCCTTCCATTTGTCGCTCATGGATCTGCCTCAGGTATTTGCTTCAGGCAGCTATCAGGTGTGGTTTTTCACAAACAATATTTCTACTACTAGCAGATTTTCTAAATGTGAAACCAATGCCTCTAATGATCTTCCAGAGAGTCATTTTTGAGATTTCAATATCACATTCTGATTGCAGTCAAACTTTAAGTTTGCACAGTGTAACAAGTTGATTCGATTCAAACATTTTCAACATTTTAGGCTAATAACATCTTTGTCAAAAGCATCAACTTTAATTTTTCTTCCTTGCTCGACCGTCACCTCTGCAGAGTTAAAGATCTGTTCTATCCATCGATTGAAAGAATTTTCATCTGTATTTAGAGCTGCCCGTACTTAGAGCTGTGTGTGTATAAAAAAATTACTAATTTTTCTCTTCAAATCCATGTTTTTTTTTGGCTTTTTAACCTCCCTGGTCTCTGAGTTGTAAGAGCCAATGTCTAGCCTTCTAAGATAAAGATAAAAAACAGAAGGTCCCATGTCATGTGCACCTTCTATTGTTCTTTAGAACCCTTGTCAGTTAAAAGTAAAAAATAAGTAGGCCAAAATGGCCATTGCCCATCAAAAATTGATAAACAGTTAAAAAATCTATCCAGCAGCTATATCGGCCCAAAAGACACAGAAATCATGACTTGCTGTTAACTAGCAACATAATGCCCACTAAAAAGATGAACACTGAACTGGAATTTTATTTTTTTAACAGGAAATATTAAATATTTATATATATATATATCTACAATTTTATGAGTATTTGTTTAACATTACCAATTTGTTATATTAATTTTTTATTTCTTAATCCTGTACATATTGTTTTATTTTTTTAACTTCTTCCTCTAAGTGTATTTTAGTTTGCCTCTGACCAGACATTGTCAACTACTTATTAATAGTCATTGAGCAAATGAAATGCTTATATATATTTACCTCTAAACCTGAAATGTCTGAATATTTTTTGGCTGGCTTGAAAGAAGGTGGAGCATCAATAGATCCATCTGTTTTGATGAGGAAAAAAAATTTAAAAAATTAGATGCACTAATAATAGGCCCACAAGTCTGATTTTTTTACACAAATGTTAGAATATTATTGTTTAGCCACAACTACAAAATAGTTCTCTTGTTAGCATTCTAGCCTCTCAATGATTATACAAGTTCTTATTTCATCATCATTGGTACAGGAAAACATTGAGTAATATACACAATCCTTTTTCTTAATATCTTATAGTTTCCTTTCCAATACAAGTTTGCTAGATCTTTTTTTTTTACTGGGTAACTTACTGTACTACTTTAAGGTAAAGTGTTAAGCCTGAATGACTTGAAGATAAAGTGTTAAGCCGGTATGACTTAAAAATAAAGTGTTAGGCCTGAATGACTTAAAGATAAAGTGTTAGGCCTGAATGACTTGAAGATAAAGTGTTAGGCCTGAATAACTTGAAGATAAAGTGTTAGGCCTGAATGACTTGAAGATAAAGTGTTGGGCCTGAATGACTTAAAAATAAAGTGTTAGGCCTGAATGACTTGAAGATAAAGTGTTAGGCCTGAATAACTTGAAGATAAAGTGTTAGGCCTGAATGACTTGAAGATAAAGTGTTGGGCCTGAATGACTTGAAGATAAAGTGTTGGGCCTGAATGACTTAAAGATAAAGTGTTGGGCCTGAATGACTTAAAGATAAAGTGTCAAGCTGGTATGACTTGAAGATAAATTGTCAAGCCGGTATGATTTAAAGATAAAGTGTCAAGCTGGTATGACTTAAAGATAAAGTGTCAAGCTGGTATGACTTGAAGATAAAGTGTCAAGCCGGTATGACTTAAAGATAAAGTGTTAGGCCTGAATGACTTAAAGATAAAGTGTTGGGCCTGAATGACTTGAAGATAAAGTGTTAGGCCAGTATGACTTGAAGATAAAATGTTTGGCCTGAATGACTTGAAGATAAAGTGTTAGGCCTGAATGACTTGAAGATGTTAGGCCTGAATAACTTGAAGATAAGGTGTTAGGCCTGAATGACTTGAAGATAAAGTGTTAGGCCTGAATGACTTGAAGATAAAGTGTTGGGCCTGAATGACTTAAAGATAAAGTGTTAGGCCTGAATGACTTGAAGATAAAGTGTTAGGCCTGAATAACTTGAAGATAAAGTGTTAGGCCTGAATAACATGAAGATAAAGTGTTGGGCCTGAATGACTTAAAGATAAAGTGTCAAGCCGGTATGACTTGAAGATAATGGTGTTACGGCTGCATGATTTGAAGATAATGGTGTTACACTTGTATGATGTGAAGTTACTGTCACTCCTCTATGACCCAATGATAAAGTGTCATAAATGTAAGACCTGAAGATAAAGTGTCATGCCTTTATGACCTGAAGATACAGTGTCAGTGTCACATTTGTATGACTTGAAAATAAAATTTCACTCTTGTCTTGCCAGAAGATAAAGTATAAGATATTCATGACTCAAAGAAACATGAGACACTTAATTGACATGTTGAAAACAAAATGTCAAATATGTATGACCTGAATAAAGTGTTATACCTGTATAACTTGCGGCTAAAAGTGTCATGTCTTTTGTTACATATATATTGATTATTTATAAACAGTGCCAAACATGGCTAATGACATTTCTGTTAAAAGTACTTCATCATATATTTCTTTATGAATTGTTAGTTACTCTTGGAATGAAGAAGGCGTAGAGGACAGAAATCATGTGTGAGGATCTCATAGCTAAGTCTTTGTTTAGTTCTTCAGCCTAAAGTTGAGCCCTGCCTATTAATTTTTCTTCTTAGATCTGAACGCATGATGAAATGTTAATGGAAAGTGTTAAAAAAAAATTGGAATAAGAAAATTACAGAGCAAATGGAGACTATAATATTACACATATTAAAAACAAAAAAATAAATGTAAAACTGAAATAAGCAAAAGAATAGGAATGGCAATAATTAATTGTAATGCCTTGAAAAATACACTAACATCAAAACGAATAACACCAGGGCTAAAACTAAAAATAGCAAAATGTTACATCTTCTCAATATTCCTGTATGGTGCAGAAACATGGACATTAGACAAGAAAACAGAACAGGAAAATTGAAGCCTTTCAAATGTGGATATATAGAAGGAAAGGTAGAATTGGATGGAAAGAAAAGAAAACAAATGATGAAGCAAACAACTAAAAATTAAAAGAGAACTAAATAGAATTCAAACAAGACAGATGTGATTTTTGGGACATGTTGTGTAAAAGACGAGGACAACACAAAAAGAGAGCTCTTAAAAAACATCAGAAAGAAGCAATCAACATTTTTCGGGCACATCATGAGAAGAGGAAAGTTGGAATACTTGGTTACAACTGGCAAAATAAAAGGAAAGAGAGATCGCGGACGACAAAGAGAGAAAATACTGGATAGCTTGGTGTCATGGCATTGAAAACAGTCAACAACAGAACTGATACGATGCACTGTAGATAGAAGATTGTGGAGGGACATGATCGCCTACGCCAACCGGCAGGGTACATGATGATGATGATGTGTAAAAGACACAACAGCCTACTAAAAGTAATCTTGAAAGGGAAAATACAAAGTAAAAGAGACAGAGGCAGACCAAGACTAACATGGATGAGTAGCACCAAAAGACGGACAAGTCAGCCTGTGACAACCTGCACAATCAAAGCAAAAGACAAAGTGGACTGGCGCTCCATGGTAGCCAACCTTCGATGCGGAGACGGCACTCAATGATGATGAAAAACAAAAATAAAAAATAAACAACTTTCATTAAAAAGTTAAAAAGAGAGATAGCTCAGATTATATTAAATACCTTAGCTAACGACGTCACAAATAAAAAACAGTCTACCCATGAAATAGGGAGAAAATTTGTCAGTGGTAACATTTTTTTAAAGACTAACAGTACATTTTATGGGTGATGGGTCAGGTTGCTTTTACAAATAAGTAAATTATTTAACACATTCACCACCAAGGGGTTAATATGCTGTGGTCATACCATTTTTTTAAAGTTAAAAAAAAATTGAAATAACATGCTAGAAAATAAGTGAAAGTTGATCTAAAACACATGGTTTGTTAAGACAATTTGCTCAGTAAGTTGGAAAAGAGGTCAAATAAGAGAATTAAAAGGCTTTAGTTGAAATATGGAAACATCAATAAAATCAAGCTAGGATTAGCCCCCGCTATAGAATATATAAGGAAACAACAGATAAAATGGTTTAGCCACGTGACAAAGCAAAAAGAACAAAACACAACACAATGAGCCTTCAACAAACGTTGTAAGAACACCAGACCCAAGGGTCGACCACGAAAAAGATTGGTCGATGGAATGAATATTAGGAGCACTAGGAAACATAACAGCAATAGAGATGAACAGAAGAGCAAAAGACCGCAAACTGATTATCTCCCCTCGACACTGAAAGGCAGATGAGGAAGGAAAGAAGAAGAATAAATTAAAAGTGGTAAAATATGACTTCTGGGTTTATCGAGGTGGCTAGTAGTAGTCATATTTTGCAGCTTGCAGTACAGAATGTGTTAATCAACAGATTCAATACAGAAGTACTAGCTGTCTATTGTCCTTTTGAGTTGAACATGACACTGTACATATGACTCAATTTTCAAACTCTCCAAGTTCAATTTTTTTCTTTCCATCATTTACTTGTTGACTACTAAAGGAATGTACAGTACACTTAATCATCTGCCCCTAAATGGGGTTTGGGTGGTCTAGAGGTAAGATGTCAGCCTATGAACAAGCAGGTCCTGGTTTGATTCCCACCACAGGTAATGGAAAGTGTAGAAAAAAAAGGCTTTTGAGGCTTTACCCTCCCCTGGTCTCTTGTTTGTGAGATCTGATGTCTACCCGTCTCAGAAAATGACGAAAAACAGGAGGTTCTGTGTGCGCTCTGCACACATTAATGGACCCTTGGCAGTTGGAAATAGAAAATACTAGGCCAAAAATGGCCACTGCAAGGACAAAATTAAAAGGAATGGCTACCAGAGTGAAAAATAGGAAAAAGCAAAATAGAATTCAGTCTCTTGGGACTTTGCTAGAGAGAAAAAGTTGGCCAACGCAAACAACAACAAACAATCTGTCTCTAAAAGTACGCCAAGTTGGTGTAGATGCGTTGTGTTGTGGTTTATTTGTGCCTGGTGGCTCAACATATCTTACTTCAGAACTGCATTTCTCAACACTGGGCTGCCGTCACTCTTTGATCCCCACTTGCCTGGTCAGACCAGACCAACTTGTCTTTTACTAGATTTAGATTACAATTGTTAATTTACTCATTTGCTGAAGGACTGACATTGGATATTGCTCACGATGAATGATAACAGATCTCCGCTCAAGGCACTGAATGTGACACTAGACAGCAAAAACTGAAAGAGGATTGAAACAGACTTAGCAGAACTACCAAGAGAAAGCAGTTTATCACAGGTTTTTAAAAAAAACACAAGATTTGCAAGAACTAGCAACACAGCATCCTAGATGTGTGTTGAGGGACAGCAATGGTTTCTGTTGTAATGTGCTTTGAGTAGAGGGAGTATGTACAAATGAATAAATGAGATATGCGTTTTCTTTATCCAAATAATTTTTCAAAAAGCTTTACATGTAACATCATCTGGTCCCCAGAGTTGTGCTCTCTCCACTGCTATAATCTGTTTAAGATTTTTCCATACTCTGGTCCTTTTATTGCCTCCTGGGCCTTTGCTTGAATGCTGCAAAACATTTTAAACAACATTAATATACCAAGTCTAACTGGCTTCAATAAAAAAAAAACTATTTAAAAGCATTAATATACCAATTATTGAGCCTGCAAGACTTCAATAAAAAAAAATATTTTGATGACCAAAGTTAGCACCAATTACTTATTTACATTTTTCATAACTATAAAGTATCAAACATCGGTATAAATAAGAAATCCAGCTTTAAATGGGTACTGGATTTTTTTCCTGGGAAAGTAAAATCGTACGGGCGTAATACCGAACACATTATCCCAAAACTCATGTGCTGAAGGCCTGTAAAATTTATGGTCACTAACACCATATTCCCTATACGCCACTTGGCGTGACGGGGGCTCTTTACTTTTTTACTCACTATGAATAAGAAAACAGAAATAAAAAGAGGCCATAGATTAGAGTTATGGATCAATAGGCAAATGGGAAGAATTAGATGGATGAAGATGAAAAAAAAATAATGAAGTTCTGAAGCAGATGCAAATGAAAAACTAGCAATGAAACACAATATGAACAGATACAAAAATATTCTTACTTAAGATACACTTTATCTCTCTTTATTACTTAATATTACTTTATAATTATACTTATTGTATAAATGAGGTTGTCTGTTGTGCATTTGCATCAGTTGTGAAGATGATCTGTGAACTAAACTTATTGTATAAACAAAATATTTACCAAAAATCTAAACAACTGTAACAAAGAAAAACAAGTACAATGTTTCTGACTTTCTTTATACAAACTGTCAAGTTTATTCACATGACATAATGTAAACAGCAATCCACAACAAGCATTAACAACTATAGTGCGTTCACTAATGTTTGCAGTTGTTTAAATCTCAGCATTTGTGAAGCAACAATTATTGGAAATACATATTTATATCATCAACCTTATGTCACAATTTTTTTCCAACCTGTCATGTAAACAGGACAGATTTTACCTTCTTTGACATATAGAAATATATCTTAATCCTCACTTGGTTACTATTTAAGGGTTCTGCAGATCATATTGTGGTACCATTCACCAAGCTGTTCAAATTAATGCTTTTAATGTTACTTGTAATGAACTTGCATATAACAAATGTGAATTTCTAGACACACTGAAATCTCTCTCTCTCTCTCTCTCTGCGATCAGGACTCAATCAGAGTAGGATTCCAGACTCTTACATGGAGTCAGCTGTCAGGTTAAGTGTGTTGATCGCCCCCACAGACAGAACATCACAATTAGAGTCTGCCAGATCCACTCTGATTGAACACCCGTTAAAACGTTGCACTGTGTTCTGCGCCAGTGGCCAAGTGCATCCGATTTCAGCCTTCATTTTATTCAGGTTTGCATTCCTTAGCCTTTGATTGTCCCCAATCTTCCTGCAAGGCAGCAGATGATCTTTTCTGTAGGGGGATTCTGCCCTTAGATGGTTGGCCCTCCCAGGTTTACGAGCACCATCTACCCGAGTCACTAGAGGTGACTAACACAGACATGCACACACAAAGATAGGAGATGTGACCAACACAGACATGCACACAGCGATACAAGTCATGACTAACACTGACACACATCAAGATATATGACACATGACTAACATAAACATGCACATAAAGATATGAGATATGACTGACATAGACATGCACACACAAAGATATGACACATGCCTAACATAGACATGCACACAAAGATATGAGATATGACCAACATAGACATGCACACACAAAGATATGAGATGTGACTAACATAGCCATGCACACACAGGGATATGAGATGTGACATACACAGACATGCACACACAAAGATATGAGATATGACCAGCATAAACATGCACACAAAGATATGAGATATCACTAACCCAAACATGCACACACAAAGATATGACACACGACTAACACAGATACACACTAATATATGACTAAACACATACACACATAAAGATATGAGACATGATTAACACGGACACACCAAGATATGAGATATGACTAACATGACACACACCAAGATATGAGCCATGGCCAGCACACACACACACACACAAGCTAAGATATGAGCCATGGCTAGCACAGAAACACATCAAGATATGAGCCATGGCTTCACGGAAAAACACCAAGAAATGAACCATGTCCAGCACAGAAACACATTAAGGTATCCATATGCTTGGGTTTGTTGTAGTCGGCAGACTCTTCTTAACGTGGGAATCATCAACATACGAGATGGAAGGCCCCGATTAACTGTTCACAGGTTTCGTTCAAATAGTTATCCAGAGATTTGAGAGTGCAGTCTGACCCGTAGAACGTTCCCTTGCATGTACAGTTCCCGGTTGACTGTTCACAGGTGTCGTTGAAACAGTTGTTCAGACATTTGAGAGTGCAGTCTGATTCGTAGTACGTTTCCTTGCACGTACAGTCTGTACTTTCCGGGTCACATATGATGTCACAGCCATCAGAACACGTTTGCACTGTAGCCCAAAATTACCATCGGGACAAGTGTCACTACAGGTGTAGCCAGGACGTTTACATTGTAGGCATTTTCCAGATTTTTCCTCACATAAAGGACAGACACTAAGACAAGACCCGGAGCAGTTGTGTCCATAGATCCCATGTGAACAGTTGCCGTGACACATACCGATGATGACGTTGTAGCCTTTGCAGCACCCACTACACACTGCACAAAACGACCAAGAATGCCCGTCCAGAGAATAGGTGTCTGTAAATGTTTGCACCTCACTCACCGTCAGTGCACTGTCGGCCTGCGAAATGGTCGATGAGAACTCAATCTTAATGTGTGCCATTGTCGCTTGTGTGGTGACTACAATAGTGTTCATAGAAATGTTTGGGTAAGATATATCATTATACTGGAACACTACACCGCCACTGTCAGAGAAAGCCTTTAGAGTGGCATTCTTTACCCGAATCATAGTGCTAGCTTGATGATAAATTCGAATGGTGTGAGTCTTCTGGGGCGTGGCAAAGTTCAGATACCAGTAAACAGAATTGGTTCCACTTCTCAATTGTGTATGTGTGCAGTCATTGTCATAGAGATTGGTCTTTGTTTTGCCATTAACTGCTGCCTCTGGTCCACATCCGTCGCCTGTATAACGGGCATTAAATGTGTCGGTCTGGTTTGTGTTTTTTTTGAGAGCCACATTCCGACCCCCGCCAATGTAGATGGAGCAGATATTTGTAACTATCGCCCCTTCAATCCGTAACTTGTTGATCAGACCAGCCCCAGAGCAAAAGACATCAATCTCGTGCTAACCAACTACAAACCGTGATTCATTGTTACATGAGACAGAACCATTTAGTTTAACCTTGAAACTGTCCGGATCTGTTAAGTCATTCACATAAATCCTAAACCAGGAAAACGGCAAAGATTGATTGAGAGTTGCCTCAACTGATGTAGAATCTGTGTCTGGATTACATGTGGTGTCGTTGTTATCAAACAGGAAAGTAGGTTCAGATTTTTGGGCGTATTTGTAAACGAGATCCAAGTACTGACACTGGGGTCCGAAATATTCATGCTGACAACTGTCATTGTTTGGGCATGTCCCTGTGGTTTTGTCACAAACTGAGTCTTTATAGCAGTGACAGTGTAATGTACAATTCGCCCTAAACCAACCGGCTGCACAAATTAGGTCATTAACTTCCAAGGTCGCGAACGAAACCAGCAGAATATAGACTTGATCTACAGCGGTGGTTAACGAACTGTGTACAAACATTTATTATCAAACCCATGGTTACATTTCTAAAAATCCGCCAACTTGCTGTGATAACAGATGGTGTGATGTTCAAAGTCAATATTGTAAACACCATGGCTCGGACGCGGACAAGCTTCCATCTTGGTGCATCCCATGACATCATATGCTCACACTGGAAATGATATCAATGCTTCATTCCTGGATTCTGTATGTACAGGATTCAGTGGTGTTTAATAACTAAAAATTTGTGGTTTCATTGGAGTGACGTTGAAACTTAGAATAGTTACTCTTAAAAACATTACACTGAAATATTATATAAATATTTTACATTTGAGGCTGTTTTCTTTATTACATTGATATTCCAATTAGTTCAGTTCTATACAGTACAGTTTAATCTATCTATCTATTGACCTTTCGAGCCGTAGCCGACCCATAGGGCGTAGACCAAGATACTCCTTCTCTTACAGTTTAAGCAGGGTCCCAAATTCCACCTGAAGCCATTGTTGAGAAAATGCAAGTGAAGTCATAAAAATCACTATTTACTATATTTTCCTGAACACAGTTGAATAAACTCAAAGAATAAAACCAATAGAAAATAATTAATCTAGAAAAGTCATGACTATAATTTGTGGTCACATCCCTTAATAAATGATGAACGATAATGTTCTAAACTGATGATGAGTCTACTCACCTCAGGTACACAGTGCACATTTTTTATGGAAGAGTATACTCGATGTTGGGAGGGAAGGGGTTAAATAAATTACAGTGGAAAACATTTATGAATGCACTATAGATGTAAAAACAAAATGTGACAAAGGTCTATAAAGATTATAGTATCTAACACCATATTCCCAAAGTTTGGGTAATGGGGCTCTTTACTTTTTTATTTTTTTTTTACACGCATTACTGTGTCTGAAACAAATTATAGAGCTCTTCAGTGGACACTGTGTTTACACTAACACTATAGAGCAAATAAAGACAAAGAATATTACAGAACTGCAATCTCCCTGAATCTTATGATTTTACTACTTTTTAAGGGGCTCAATGAAAGTTGAATAGTAACCCATGAATGAACAGAAACACTAGGGTGACTAGGTTGATATCATACACTTTAAAAACAATTATAAGAAGAAAACAATACTTACTTACCACAAAATTGGGATCTTTGAACACATAAACAGAGCTTGGCTTGTCAGAATCTGTGATGTCATCAGATAAAAGCTGACCTCCTGGGGCAGAAGTCACAGTCTGCACTAATGACAATGGATCTGTCAAACTGTCACACATTTGGAGTGAGTCATCTACCAATACAGAGTCATCAATGTGATCTATTGTCACAACAATTTCTTCAGTGAAATCTGATATATCATTGTCAATGGGCGCAAATATTGCATTATCATCCTGTGACATTGCTGACTCTGAAGTGAGAGTTGATATCACTGGCTAGATAGGAAGAGAACAACATGATAATATATTAAGTATCAGAAATATTTTTTTTCTTCATTTTTTAAAATCTAACCAAAAAATATATTAAAAAATAAACGATATGATAGAAAAAAATGGCTACCAAATATGTATAAAACAGTTGTCTACACTGAGAGGAAATTATTACATAATATAATATACAAGTGTCTTGGACATGTCATAATATAATCATCATCATCATCAAGTGCAGTCTCCGCAACAAAGGTTGACTACCATGGATCGCCATTCCACTCTGTTTCTTGCTTTGATGGTGCAGGTTGTCATAGGCTGACTTGTCCATCTTTTGATGTTACTCGTCCATGTTAGTCTTGGTCTGTCTCTGCCTCTTTTACCTTGTATTTTCACTTCCAATAGTACTTTTAGTAGGCTGTTGTGTCTTTTAACGTGATCCAAAAATTTCATTTGTCTTGTCTTAATTGTATTTAGTTGTTCTCTTTTTATTTTTAGTTGTTTTAAAACATCATCGTTTGATTTCTTTTCTTTCCATCCAATTCTACCTATTCTTCTGTAAATCCACATCTCAAAGGCTTCAATTTTCTATTCTGTTTTCCTGCCTAATGTCCATGTTTCTGCACCAAACAGGAATATTGAGAAGATGTAACATCTTGCTATTCTTTGTTTCAGCCCTGCTGTTATTTGTTTTGTTGTTAGTATATTTTTCATGGCATTAAAATTACTTTTTGCTATACATATTCTTTTGTTTATTTCAATTTTACACTTTCCATAATTGGTTATAGTACGCCCAAGGTAGTTGTAGTTCTGAACTGTCTCCAGATGTATTCCTTCAACTGTGATATTTATTTGTAGGTCTTGAGAATTTTCTTTGTTTTCATAATATAATATATGATAGAAAATGCAAGACAGAAATAAATAAAAGAAATTACTAAAAGCGTTAACTATAAATACTCTTGAACACTCTGTAGGTCTCTCTATCTACTTTGAATTCACTTGTAGTGGTAAATTTTGTGTGTTACCTCTGATTCTATCATAAATATAAATTATATAGCTATAGGAGTATCACTAGTTTTATTATCAAGCTATGGTATTGTTTCAAATGTAATCCTCAAGGATTCCTGTGGTGATTCAAACGTGGTTTTCTTAATTCCCACTACAGTTCTTAGTTCTTCTTCTTATTATTATTATTATAATAGTAATTATGACCAGTCTGTTAAATTACTATGGAGTAGATTATAGAAATATAATAGTTTAACTTGTTAACCATCCATAATCCAGAAATGTTTTTTCCTCTAAACAATAAGAGTAAAAGTTAAACGAACTCAATCCTCTCAATTCTCGTATCCCATAAAATTAGGAAATGGTAATAATAGTAATTACAGATATTACTATAACTGTTAAGTTAGATTAACAATATTCTGAAGCTTGGGTGTAGTTACATGTCACATGCATAATTATAATTGTGAAAGTCAAGAGATAACATAAGAATAAAGAATGTAACCTTGCAGCAATTTTAGTTGTTTTAATTATCAAATTAGACCTGAAAATTTGCTATTTTATGACTGTACTTTTGAAATTCCAGAAATCAATTAAAAAAATAACTGTAAACTTTACTGCACTGTAAAGTACTGTACTGGAATGTAAAGTGGAAAGTAAATATATATGAGCAAATCAAGTAAAGTAAATGGCTGTTAATGTACTGAAGTCAGTGTGACTGAGTGTGTGCACTGTCACGTCAGTATGGTGTGGACCTGTGTAACTTAGTGTAAGTATGTGTGAGTACTGTCAGTATATGTTAACTAACTATAGTCCGTTCAGAAATTAATAATCACACCTGAATTAGCTTTGCGTGATAACAGCTTGTTATTTTGGTTTCGAATTTTGCATGCAATCTTAGAATATTGATGACGCAAAGATTTTGGTATTTTTTATTCCACAAACACAACAGATTTTGCACATCAGCGAATTCCTTTGATCTTTTATGACGATATCACACAAGTTGATTCAAATTTTAGAGTTTACAGTAATCGTGTTAAATTGTCCAGTTTACCGCAATTCTTGTCAGAGGTGTATCTACATAGTGCTTAATTGTGGGTGTTGTTCGTTATGTGTATTTGCAAACATGAATTCAATTGGTTACAATTAGTCTTGTCCTTCGGTCACCATTAGACCCCAGGACGTCCTAACTGCAGTTGGAATTGAATTCATCTTAATTTTAATCATTCCGAATCTGACGATTCCAAGAGGTTGATAATCATTACTGGCTGGACAAATAGTAATCCATCTCGTTTCCAGTACTAATTTTCCACCCGCAACACATGTTCAACACACTTCTTTTGCATAGTTATAAATTTGCATTTCAAACTCATGTAATTTAGATATAAATGTTGGTATTTAAAGTCAACAAATTGTCTACTGAGTCTTCACAAAATTAATAAAGATACGCCTTCCCTTCGGTAATTAATGCCCAGGCCGTGGTGTGTAATGTCGTTCAATAACAATTAAGTTTTGTGCACGGGATTTTCCTGAAGTTAGTGTTTCTGCAATAGCCAAACTATTTTACGTCAACGACCGTACCAAATTAATGTATATATCCTAAAATGTTGTCAAATTCGAACAGGGTGAATTTAATATAGCCTAAAGAAGAAAACTTTTAACTAGATAAATTTCTCAGAGCAAAAAATATTTCTATAACGTCATTAATATTCTAAGATTCCATGCAATATGTGAAACCAAAATAACAAGCGGTTATCACACAAAACTAATTCAGGTGTGATTATGAATTTCTGAACGGACTATACTAACTGTGTCATGTGTAAAAATGTAATGTTTTAATTTACCAACTCTCCATTTCATGTTTATATTGAACTGTTACTAACTCAACTACTAAACTAACTACTTGTCTACCTCCAGTAGACTGTCTAGTTACAGTCACACTTAGTGTGATGCTCACTACCTTGCTCATTCTGTCACATCTGTGTCAATGACATAAAAAGCTTGTTTCAAATCACTTGCCCAACTTCAAAACGCTATTGTTCAGTAACCGTTTGTTAAAAACTGTTGAAATTTTCCAAATGTTATTACAATGCAAAAGACCCTTTAAATGTATATTTAACAAATATCTTGCAGCTGCAGTTTTCTTAAAGCGGCGAATTTCTTTGATGTTTGTCAAAATTGTAAATTGTGAACCCCTAAATAGTAGAAATTACCGTAGTTGCTGGTCTTTGATTAATTTTCACTAGGTAAAGGCGTGACCGTAATGGGGAAATACCAGGAGAATTATTGTCTTCTCAGTTCGAGGACGGACGATAATATCAAGGTATACCTGTATGTCCAATTTTCATAGTTGTGTGGTCCTGAAAAGGACCGTTTGTTGAACTAATTTAAGGTAATGTAGGGGCCAACATTGTGGGGGCTATATACTTTCATTCTGAATCAGACGAGTCTAAAAGATTAATAACTGTTTGGGGTTGAACATTCCACAAACCATCATTTTTCCAATATTCCTCTTCCTGTTTTAAGACGTGGTCTTCACATTCAGCCAAATAATCTTTGTTTATATTTAATAAAGCGAGATTAGCAAGAGTCTTTACATCGCATATTTTGAATGTTGTATTTTCATCTGCCACTTGTCCTTTTAATTTTGCCCAGATTAGTTCTATTGGATTTAAATGAGCATGGTAAGGTGGCAGCCTCAAACTTATATGACCGTGCTCTTGGATAATCTTATCTATTTGAAAAATCTTTGTCCTTTGTTTTTGCTTTACTAGAGATAGTAATTCAGGTTTTAAGTACATGTTATTAAATTGTATGTGCTCCTTTGTGAGCCATATCTTAATAGCATCTTTTGTACTGGATGACGTCGGGACTTTATCTTCAAGTGCAACAATGTTGTGGTACGCTGCATTGTCCATTATTAGGCAAGATGGTCGATCTAGTGATGGGAGAACAGAATTTTCAATCCAATGTCTAAATATGTGACCATTCATCTCAGAGTGATAATCCCGATTGTCTATGGATTTTGAAAGAAAAATGAGCTCTGCATTCTGTATTAGTCCATGTTGTCGACTACCTGCATGAGCAATTATCAAGCGCTGTCCTTTGCTGCAAGGTATTAATCTCTTAATCTTTCCATCTGATGACTGCCATTCCCTTTGGTTAGTGTGGTGAGCATTGATCCATGTTTCATCCAAGTACACAATATCATAACCTTGCTTGCGCACCTCTTTTACTTCACGTAAGTACTTGCTTCTCATGACTACTATATGTGGCTTCTCACAGATGATGTTTCGTCCATTGGAATACTTTCTGAATGTAAAGCCTGCAGCTCTCACATTCCTCCATAATGTAGACTTTGATATTTCAATACTGTTGTTCTTTTTCAGCGAAGCTTTTAATTTTCTTATTGTAACAGTTTCATTCATACCCAACATTTTGCGAATTTCACATCTACACCTCTGAATGAACGGAAATGGAACACACAATTTCTCAAGTGTCTAATTGTGTCAAAAAAACCACGGCGAAAGAGTGCAAACACGTCAATTTTACCATGTATGGATTTTTACTCGCTATTTTTAACTTAAAATACTGTAAACATTAAGTTTTGACTACATCAATGGGTCGTTATAAATTTATATAAATCAAATAACCAAATGTTTTTTTTTCATAAAATTAATTCCCTGTTGGGTTCTAATCATTATAACTTTACATGCAAATTTTGAACAACTCACAACAAGCGGTTAAAAAGCTATCGATTTTAAAAGTTGGGCACGAGTTATGAAACAAGCTATAGTGCCTGTGTGAAGAAAATGACAAGTCAAAGTGTACATTTAAGAAGTCACAGTCAAACTAAGCAAAAGCAAAAGACTAAGACTAGACTAAAAGGCTTAAAAACTTAAAACGCTAAAGGTCTAAGCTAAAGGACTAAGCTAAAGGACTAAGCTAAAGGACTAAGCTAAAGGTCTAAGCTAAAGGTCTAAGCTAAAGGTCTAAGCTAAAGGTCAGTAATGAAATGGACTGAGAGAGTGAATAATAATCATCATCATTGCGTACTGTGTCCGCATTGAAGGTTGGGCACCATAGAGCGGCGCCATTCCACTCTGTCTCTTGCTTTGATGGTGCATGTTGTCATAGGCTGACTTGTCCATATTTTGATGTTACTCATCCATGTTAGTCTTTGTCTGCCTCTTTTACCTTGTATTTTTCCTTCCAGCATTACTTGTCTTGTAGTAGGCTGCTGTGTATTTTAACATGCCCAAAATCTCATTTGTCTTGTTTGAATTGTGTTTAGTAATTCTCTTTTCATTTGTAGTTGTTTTAATACTTCATCATTTGTTTTCTTTTCTTTCCATTCAATTCTTCCTATTCTTCTTTAAATCCACATTTCAAAGGCTTCAATTTTCTGTTCTGTTTTCTTGTCCAATGTCCATGTCTCTGTGCCTTACAGGAATGTTGAGAAGATGCAACATTTTGCTGTTCTTAGTTTTTTAGTCCTGGTGCTACTTGTTTTGATGTTGGTATATTTTTTATGACAAAACTACTTTTTGCCATTCCTATTCTTTTGTTTATTTCAGTTTTACATTTTCCATCACTAGTTATAGTATGGCCAAGGTCATTGTAGCTCTGAATTGTCTCCAGGTCTATCCTTTCAACTTTGATATCCACTTGTAGGTTTTGAGTATTTTCTTTATTTATGATCATAGTTTAAGTATAAGATGTTTTTTTTTAAATATTGGTATCTAATCCATATTTCTTGCTTGTCATATTTACTTCATACTTCATTAAATAATAGTTGTAGATCTTTCGGATTTTCTACTAGTAATAATAAATAAAATAAAGTATCATCAGTTAGGCTATTGATTATCTTTCCATTGAAATATTGTTGAGGCCTGGCATCTCAATCTGGGTCGGGTATCTCTCATGTGATTTTTAAAGATTTGCTTCTTATCGTTTTATCGGTCAGACTGATCTGAGGCTCCACTCACACTGTGACTGTCTGTGTTGAGTGTTGCGAATGAATAACAACAAACAAGAAACATAAATAAACATTTTTTTTTTATGTACTTGTAATGTCTACTCATTCAAATTATAGTTCTGAGAAATCCATGTTTTTACATCAAATATATACTTACGCTGTCGGATTTTCTTCGCTTTGAAACTGGAGAAGGAACATCATCAGTGTAAGATGAATCCACAATAAAACTACGAGAAGACTGGGAAGCTTTTCTGGTAGACGCCATATTGGCACTGACAAAATAATATGGATTGGAATTTATTTTACGTTTGGAGCTTTTTCCTATCCATCCACACAATGTACAGTGCGCCTTTGACAGTCAAAGTAAATGCTTCCTAAGACCTAAGACTTAAACATAAAGGATAAACTTTGCACCAAATGAAACTACGAGAAGAGAACACAGAAAACATGTCCATAACACTCTTTTTAATTTTCATAAATGACATCGTAATGGACATTTCAAAGTTGAAGGAATAGACCTGGAGACAGTTCAGAACTACAACTACCTTGGACATACTATAACCAGTGATGGAAAATGTACATCTGAAATAAACAAAAGAATAGGAATGGCAAAAAGTAATTTTAATGTCATGAAGGACATAGTAACATCAAAACAAATAACACCAGAGCTAAAACTAAGAATAGCAAAATGTTACATCTTCTCAATATTCCTATATGGTGCTGAAACATGGACATTAGACAAGAAAACAGAACAGAGAATTGAAGCCTTTGAAATGTGGATATATAGAAGAATAGGTAGAATTGGATGGAAGGAAAAGAAAACAAATGACAAAGTCTTAAAACAACTAAAAATGAAAAGAGAACTACTGAACACAATTAGAACAAGACAAATGCGATTCTTAGGCCATGTTAAAAGACACAACAGCCTACTGAAAGTGATCCTGGAGGGGAAAATACAAGGTAAAAGAGGCAGAGGCAGACCAAGATTAACATGGACGAGTAACATCAAAAGATGGACAAATCAACCGATGACAACCTGCACCATCAAAGCAAGAGATAGAGCAAAATGGCGCTCCATGGTAGCCAACCTTCGTTGCGGAGACGGCACTCAATGATGATGATGAATGGACATTCCACCCAGAATACACTCGGCAATGTACGCAGAGGATCTGGCGTTATGGGCTCGCGAGGAAAGTATGTCGGTGGCTGGATCCAGGATGCAAGATGTTCTAGGTGAACTTGAAAAATGGACGAACACCTGGTTCTTACCAATCAACGAAAAAAAAAAACCACATATACAATTTTCAGCCTATCAAGAAACACACTCTCTGCAAACTTGAAGATAAAAGACCATACACTCCCTATTGACCAAAACCTAACATATCTTGGCATCACCATGAATCGCAGAATGACTTGGAAAAATCAGATAGACAGAGCAAGGGAAAAAACCAGAAAATGAACAAATATTATGAAGAAATTGGCAGGAACGGACTGGGGGGTAGACAGCAATATCTTGAAGCGACTATACGTAGGAAGAGTCAGACCAGTTCTAGAGTATGGAGTCACAGCCTGGGCTATGGTTTCAAAATCACACCTTAGCAAAATTAACAGAACACAGAACCAAGCTGCCCGTATCATCACTGGTGCTATGAAATCTACACCTATCAAGACTCTAGAAACAGTAACAGGTTTACAACCCTTAGATGACAGACGGGTCACTAAAGTATTGCAACAAGCGGAGAAATATAGAAGGCTCCTTAGCCACCCCATGCATCAAAGAATAACTGGTTCCGGAATTGTACGACTAAAGAGGAGCAACTTCGCTGCAATTGCCAATGAACTGACTACTGGAGACCCAGTACTTTCCTAAACAATATCGAAACCATTGGGCCCATCTGATATGTCTCCTCATGGAAAACATAAAATACCAGAACTTAAGGAAAATATAACAGGAATCATGAAAAAAAGGCACCCAATCAGACACAGAAAGAAAACACTTAGCAGAAAAACACATACACGATACCTACCCACAGGACTCTTGATCCCACATATACACAGATGGCTCTGCTACAAATGCCACCAGAAATGGAGGGGGAGGTGTGTTCTTGACGCTGAATAATCAGGACGAGATCACCAAGTCAATAATTACTGGAAAATTCTCAAACAACTTTAAAGCAGAAACTGAGGTCATCAGAGATGCTGCAACACTGGCTACTCAACACAAAAATAACATGCACAATAAATTGGTGATTCTGACTGATGCACTGTCAGTACTATCAGCTCTAAAAAGCCCCAAGAACAATGAACTAGATGACTTGAGAACAGCCCTGGACCAACTATGCAATAACTTCCAGAGAGCAGTCATTCAGTGGATACCATCACACTGTAATATACACGGGAACGAACGCGCAGACAAATTAGCTAAAGAGGGAGGGAGCTTACCACAAGAGAACCGTCCGCTCAGTTATGATGAAGCCAAATCCATCCTCAAAGGTCAGTTCCATAAAAAATGGAAACGAGAACACCCAAAGCATAGCGAGAGGGACGGATACCACCAACTATCAAGGAGGGATCAAGTCATCATACTTCGCCTACGCACTGGCCACAATAGAATGAGAAAACATGTTCACCAAATTCAAAATATGTACAACCAGCCTATGCCACTGTACACTGGACAATATGACTACAAAACATGTTCTACAGGATTGCCCCCAGTACACAGACCTGAGAAGAGCAATGTAGTCCACACCCACCTCCCTGGAAGAGAAACTATATTGGGCAATCGATTCGCTTAAACAGACAGTTGACTTCATGAGAGAGTCTGGAATCCTACTCTGATTGAGTCTTGATCGCAGAGAGAGAGAGAGAAAGAGAGAGAGAGAAAGAGAGAGAAAGAGAGAAAGAGAGAGAGAGAATATTATATACGGAGAAAGCATTAAAAGTAGACCTACAGCAGTCACGAACTGTCTTGTATCAAAACAAGACCTAGCAGTGAATCGTTAAACACTGAGAAGTATGATTTCTGCAACTTGTGTGTCATATATGATCCCAGATTAACATGTACCACGGCATTCACACTGCTTGGTGAGCATAGCCTAATAGGTTCACTCGTAAAGCGCAGCTCAATTCCATGTTTGTTTTCAAATACAATTTGGCGGTCATCGTCAAGTGCCATGCCTGCAGGGGTAGGTGATCACGTCTCTCCACAACTTTTGATCTCGACAGTTATTTACCTATATCGATTTGGTGATCATATAATCAACGTTCTACGCTATATAAAATATCACAACTGTGTGAAAGTTATTAAGATTCAAAACGCATTCATGCATGTGTGTATGTATTTTTTTTCTATGCAGAGCTTTTCTTCTAAAAATATAAAATTTCACGGGTGTTCATCATCAATCAAGCGAAGCCATTATTAGACCCCCTTGTTGGAACATTTGCCATAGTAAAGGTAACTCAATGAATCCCTAATTCAATTTATTTTAAATTAAATTTAAAATTATTTTAAAAATTAATATTTTCTATACTTTCCATACTCTCAATGAGAGCTGCTTGCACAGAACAGAGACAAAATGCGAGATTTGATAAAATATCTTTAAAAGAATTGAAAACTGCTAGAATAAAAATTTAGATAAAAGAGAAGGAGTATCTTGGTCTACGCCCTATGGGCCGGCTACGGCTCGAAAGGTCAATAGATAGATCTCGAGCAGGGCCAGCTCGTTACCGGAAACTCGGACATTTTTCCCAGGCGCGCCATGCACTTAGTCAAAATTGTAAATTATTTCCTTGTGAACATTTTTAGAATTAGACTTAAAATGGACCAGGGCGCCAGCAGCCATCACTGACATCGGGAGCATTCAAATAAAAGTTTATATGGCGCTCTGACTGAAAAAAAAGTCTTTTGTGTAGCAATATTCTTAATATGTGTCTTCTGACTTGATGATTTCTTATTGCTGACTTAGTTGTTTATCTTTGACAGTGAGCTATCAAATGAGAAGATTATTCTTATAATACATCACATTACGATTAGCATATTCAATGGAATTAATAACTCACAATGTTTGGAACAAGATCAACAACCAGTCTTTATTCTTATGTCTACATGTCTGGACATCTTCTTCTTCTTCTTCTTCTTCCTCTTCTTTCCTTCCTCATCCGCCTTTCAGCGTCGATGGGAGATATAATTTGCTCTTGTGTTCGCCTCTGCTGCTGTTATGTTTCCTAGTGCTTCTAATATTCCATCGATCCATCTTTTTCGTGGTCGACCCTTGGGTCTGGTGTTCTCACAACGTTTGTTGAAGACTCGTTGTGTTGTATTTTGATCTTTCTGCCTTGTCACGTGGCCAAACCGTTTTATCTGTTGTTTCCTTATGTATTCTATGGCGGGGGCTATTCCTAGCTTTTTTCTCAGTTCTTCATTTCTGATCTTATCTCTCAGACTGTTTCCTGTCATTCGTCTAACACATTTCATCTCTGTAGAGGTTATTTCTCTTATTGTTCTTGCATCTAGGGTCCAGGTCTGGCATTGGTATCACAACGTTGGGATGAAGATTGCATTGTATAGTGCTTGTTTTTGCCTTCAGAGTTATTTCCTTGTTGGACAATAGTGGTGATAACTGTCCAATGATTTGACACGCTTTGTTGCATCTTGATTCTACCTCTGCTGTCTGAGAATTATGGTTTGTCATTAAACTTCCTAGGTATTTGAATTCCTCTACTTGTTTTAGTTGCCTGCCTTCTATAGTTATGTTGATGTTCTGTTTATTTTTGGCGACATTCGTGACTTCTGTTTTGTTGACGTTGATTTTCATGTTTGGACATGACATGACAAATCACACAGCAATGGAATCATATCTCTGCTATACTACATTAGAATTGTGTGGGTCCGCTTAATCAATCGACGGTATATATGCAGCCTCGCAGTAGATGTGTCATATCTAACTTCTCTGATTGGTCGTATGTTCTATCAGATCTAACTTGACACTTGCTTGCACAACTCAATTATCAATATCCTTAGGAATTCTGTAGAGAACTCTTCACTGGTTTATACAATGAATAAGAGTTCGATCCTGCTTCGGTCCATATATTTTTCTTTGTTTTTTTTTCCTCTGTTGTTGATTATTTGTCATTTTTTTCCGAGTGCTGTAAACATACCTCCTCTTCATATGATTCCCTTTATAATAACTCCATGGTTCTGGAATTCATTGATAGCTTCTATATCTCCTTCTGACTCATATTATTATTACTCTAATGGTTCTACAAATCTGCTGATAACTTGTAATACTTCCTAATTCCCTATCAACCAGTACTTCCCTGCCTTGAGGCATGGTCCTAATTCTGTCTAATTCTTACTTAGTTTGAATGAGTAATTCAAAAGCGTGTGTCGAGAAAGCCTCTGCTTGGTGTTCTTGTTGCCAGCTAAGCTCCTTCTCTTGGGCATTCTGGATATCTGGTGAGATCAGTCCTGTGAACTCCGTCTTACAATCCTAGAACACTCACCCCACTTACTGATTGCTTGTCAATCGCCTGTCATTTAATGCGAAGCATTGACAAACATCTGTCAATCACTCCTCTCAGTTGACTCCTTAAACCAAGGCTGTCCTTGATCTTTCCTGACTACCCAGATTCTCACGTAGAAATCTGTTATCTCGTTCACTCTCGATGGGCAACGAAGAAGCTTGGGTCCTTGAAAATTCTGTACAGTCTCCACGGACGAGTCATGTCCGTCCTGCAAAGGTCTGTTGTGGGATTTTCCTGCTTCCTCTCTCGCTGTTCGTCATTCGCGGCCAGAGGTGTTACTAATTATGTTTCTCTCTCTGGTCACGGGACACCTGTGTGTCGTCAGCTCATCATCATCATCGAGTGCCATCTCCGCGACGAAGGTTGGCTACCATGGAGCGCCATTCTGCTCTGTCTCTTGCTTTGATGGTGCAGGTTGTCATAGGCTAATTAGTCCATCTTTTGATGTTACTCGTCCATGTTAGTCTTGGTCTGCCTCTGCCTCTTTTACCTTGTATTTTCCCCTCCAGGATTACTTTTAGTAGGCTGTTGTGTCTTTTAATATGATCCAAAAATCAGATTTGTCTTGTTTGAATTGTATTTAGTAGTTCTCTTTTCATTTTTAGTTGTTTTAAGACTTCATCGTTTGTTTTCTTTTCCTTCCATCCAATTCTACCTATTCTTCTATATATCCACATTTCAAAGGTTTCAATTCTCTGTTCTGTTTTCTTGTCTAATATCCAGGTTTCTGCAACATATAGGAATGTTGAGAAGATATAACATTTTGCTATTCTTAGTTTTAGCTCGGATGTTATTTGTTTTGATGTAAGTGTATTTTTTATGACATTAAAATTACTACTTGCCATTCCTATTTTTTTTATTTATTTCAGTTTTACATTTTCCATCACTGGTTATAGTATATCCAAGGTAGTTGTAGCTCTGAATTGTCTCCAGGTATATTCCTTCAATTTTGATACCCACTTGTGGGTTTTGAGTATTCTCTTTATTTATGATCATAGTTTTAGTAATTTTGATATTCATATCTAGTCCATATTTTTTGCTTGTCATGTTTATTTCATTAAGTAATTGTTGTAGGTCTTTAGGATTTTCTGCTAGTAGTACAGTATCATCAGCATATCTTAGGTTATTGATTATCTTTCCATTAATGTTTAGGCCTGGCATCTCTGTGATGTTTTTAAAGATTTGCTCAGTGTATAGTTTGAACAAGCTTGGTGATATGATTCATCCCTGTCTTACTCCTCTTTTATATCAATGGGTGTCGAGTTCTCTTTGTTATATTTTATTATTGCTGTTTTCTCCCAGAACAAGTCGTCGGCTGCATGTCATTATTAGAATTCTACGTCGGCATTTCTGTTTGTCAAAGTTCAAACAACTCAAAGTCCTGCTGACGGTCTCCCTTTGTCAAAGTATGTTTGTTTAGTCATCATAACTGTTGCTTATTCAGTTATTAAGATTCTTCATACTATAACATGTGTGTGTGTGTTATGTATGTACAAATATACATATTTGCTTTCCTGTGTGTATATAATATGTATAAATATATGTATGCATCCGTGTATGTATGTATGCAGCTTTGTATAAATGTTGACGCGAAATTGCGCACTAAAGGGTCAGGAGACGAAATTGAAGACGGAATTGATGTGCGCCACAATAAGTAGTGCAGTACAGTGCGCAGGGAGTGAAAAGTGATTAGAAATTTGACAAGGAGAGGGTGAGTTGAGAGTGGAGACTGCTAGACCAGAGATGAACAGGGAAGGGGCAGTAGATCAGTGATCATCTTGAACGAGTTTTGCATGGACGACTCGTGCTGCCAGAGATCCTTCACTGTTGATATAAACATTATTTATATGAGTGTTCACTGAATTCATAGACGAGTTGTTGTTTGTCGTTGACTTGATAAACTGTTAACATTTGAAAGATTAAAGATTCACACACTCGCTCATATCAAGAGTTGGTCACTAATTCCATATTGAAGAATCAATAAGCATTTAAAGACGTGATTATATTCGCATACCCTCCCTGCCGAGATTGAAAGTGAGTGCCCTGCGAGTCACGAAACGTGATCGGGGCCTTATCTATAAGGGGTTAAAGCAAAAAAAAAAAACAAATAAATGCATAAAAATGCGAAGCTGCAGTAAAACTGAATTGTGAGGGAAAATTGAAAAAAATAGAAAAAAGGTATGGTAAAAGCTTTACGTGGTTAGTAGACGACACAGATTTGAACGACGTTTCGGCTCAATAGGCCTTCAGCAGGAACAGACAAACATCAACACACACAGATATGTAAATAAATATAACGAATCCTACATAGCTAACTAGTAATGAAACATTTTTTTAAAAATTGTTCGAAAAATGTTAAAGAAAAGCAAAGCAAATGACTTCCCTGTGTCGTGGGCGCTGGTCAGGACGGGAAAAGGGCGCGTAACGTGGGTCTGGCTGTAATATACCCTATGGACATGGGTGGAGCGTACTAAAAATACACGAGTGGGGGAACGCCGTCTAGGTTACGCCGCCTAGCAAAGACGCCGACAATGCCTGGAAGTATCTAAGGCTCGTAAATACAGGTATACACACACTCACAGATGCGTGTGTACATGTGTGCACGTACAAGTAGACGTGCACATACTAATATGCATCAACACACATATATACATGCATACACAAACATAAATGTGCATACAAGCAAGTACACACATACACGAGTACACATATTACACACACACACACACATATATATATATATATATATATATATATATATATATATATATATACATATATATATACATACCAATACCCGTACATATGAACAACTACATGCATGTGCACATCCATACGGGGACAATCAAATGTGTAGAAATGTGCGCATAATGCACTACTGACCAGAGGAGTACACACCGGAGTAAGTGTGCAAGCTGGAAGAAGAAAGAATATAATAACAGGTCCTAAAAAGGCGGAAAGAGTAAGATGTCTGAGAGTAGGGTGCAGTAAAAACATATGAGTGGTACATGGCCCAGAAAGAAAGGAGAATATGGGAACACCGAAGTGTCTCAAAAGGGGACTAGTGGAGGAGAACTATGAGTAGCATGGCATAGTAGATGGACTAAAGAGCCAAAACATGGACAGTAGAGAGGGCTATGTAAAAGGGAAGGAGTAGCCGAAAGGTAACTATGTGTACGAGTGTGATACATTCATGCTTCTTGGGGTCAGCGAACCATACTTAACTATGAGGCGATTCTCCAAAGTAAATCGGCTGCGGTCGCTGGAGCGACAAAGGACAATACCAGCAATACGGATGTCGTCTTTACCCTTGTGGTCTGGGGAGTTGAAATGGGAAGACACTGGAGTGCCAGTATTCTGTTGAACATCTCGTAGATGTTCACAAAACCTTTCCGCTAATCGTCTACCAGCCTCACCAATGTAAGTCATTGTGGCATCGTTGGCATATGATGGCATAAATGATGTTACGGGATACACATGTGAAGCCATGCTTGATCTCGAACCGTCCATTAGGGAATAAGACCGAGTCAGTAGGGAGCACATAGGCACAGGTTATACAGTTACGACTACAGGGGGCCTGTAGTCATAAGAATTGAAAATTTGGTGCTCAAGGTAACCCATAAATAGGCAAGCATAGCTGGGACCCTTCCCATCCCAAGGTCCCCTTCCCATCATATACCTTCGGTATATTGATGACTGCTTCGGACTTACCGATCTACCTGAGGATGACCTCTCCAGATTTATCGATTACATTGGTAGCTATCACAAATCTATCAAGATCACATCTTGTATATCCACTTCCTCTGTTACTTTCCTAGATCTTATTGTTTATTTGGGTACTTCTGGCCTCCATACCTCGTTTTTCTATTAAACCACAGACGCCCATTGTTATCTTCTCTATACTTCATCACATTCACCTTCTTGTCATGATTAAATTCCGTTCTCACAGTTATTGCGTCTCCGTCGCATCTGCGATTATGACCAAGATTTCCTCCCACAATCTCAACTTATGTTAGGTTTCTTCAGCCGCCGGCATTATCCAGACTCGATCCTCCAGTCTGCCCTCAAGCGGGTCCTCGTCATCTCCCGTCCCGAGGCACTCACTCCCTCTAACCGCCCCCCCCCCCCCTCTGAGAGAACCATACTCACTCTCACCTATCATCCTCACAACTTAGCTGCTGTGAAGATACTCAACCGCTACCGTTCCATTCTCCTCTCTGATCCCACCACCCGTCTACTTTTCAGTGATCCCCCGATGATCGCCTTCAATCGCGACAGGAATTTGGGAGATATTCTGATTAGGAGCCATCTCCCTCACTCCGACCATCAACACTTCGGCACGGCCCCCTGTAGTCGTAACTGTATAACCTGTGCCTATGTGCTCCCTACTGACTCGGTCTTATTCCCTAATGGACGGTTCGAGATCAAGCATGGCTTCACATGTGTGTCCCGTAACATCATTTATGCCATAATATGCCAACGATGCCACATGACTTACATTGGTGAGTCTGGTAGACGATTAGCGGAAAGGTTTTGTGAACATCTACGAGATGTTCAACAGAATACTGGCACTCCAGTGTCTTCCCATTTCAACTCCCCAGACCACAAGGGTAAAGACGACATCCGTATTACTGGTATTGTCCTTTGTCGCTCCGGCGACCGCAGCCGATTTACTTTGGAGAATCGCCTCATAGTTAAGTATGGTTCGCTGACCCCAAGAGGCATTAATGTATCACACTCGTACACATAGTTACCTTTCGGCTACTCCTTCCTTTTACATAGCCCTCTCTACTGTCCATGTTTTGGCTCTTTAGCCCATCTACTATGCCATGCTACTCATAGTTCTCCCCCACTAGTCCCCTTTTGAGACACTTCGGTGTTCCCATATACTCATTTCTTTCTGGGCCACGTACCACTCATATGTTTTTACTGCACCCTACTCTCAGACATCTTACTCTTTCCGCCTTTTTAGGACCTGTTATTATATTCTTTCTCCTTCCAGCTTGCACACTTACTCCGGTGTGTACTCCTCTGGTCAGTTGTGCATTATGCGCACATTTCTACACATTTGATTGTCCCCGTATGGATGTGCACATGCATGTAGTTGTTCATATGTACGGGTATTGGTATGTATATATATATATATATATATATATATATATATATATGTATATATATATATATATATATATATATATATATATATATATATATATATATATATATATACAGTAAAGTCTCGATTATCCGGAATGCTCGGGGAAGAACCCATTCTGGATAATTGAATTTTTCTGGATAATCGAGAGTAAGAAAACCAAACTCAAAATTTATGAAAAAACATGATTGAAAAATTGCAATGCTCAGAAATATTTAAATTCGTGTGACATTCACTAGCTTTCTCTATCAACATGGGTCCTGATATTGGCATTCCTTTTCTTCTCCTTTCTAAAAACCACACATAAAGGACGTCGTCGAGTTTTTCAAATTTTGGCCGTTTCATACTTCATCTCTGGTGTATATTGTTGCTGCTTTCAGACTCCGACGCAAACTTAAACAACTCATCTTTTTGATTTCGTATGTCATATAATGTTGAAGAGGCTATGCCAAATTCAGTCATCAAAACGTTGCGATTAACGCCTTTTTCAAGTCTACTAGCGATTTCAATCTTCTGGTTCAGTGTCAATACAGTTCGCTTGCGTTTACCTTTGCGGGAAATTGAAGTGTGGTTTGCACTCGCAGAGGCCATTATTTAACACAAAAATGTATTCCGTTAAAAAGTATGCACACATGCGTTTATAGCATATCATGTATAATTTATACTGATGGAACGAATTTCAGCTTGCACAAATGTCTGAGACAAACTAACGTCAAACTCTGTATCTTACTCTTTTTGAATTTCCAGTCGGTAATTTTTGAACCCCTCCCCCTTTCTTCTCACCATCTCTATGTCACTGCACGCCGGCTGCTCAACCTTTGATTTATAATCATCAAAGTTATGGGCTCTTCAATTTTCACAAACAATACGTCTGCTTCTAATGTTCGGTCAGACTGTCAAACGCCATATTTTTGACAAATTCATGACCAACTTTAGATCTAAAGCAGGCTATGAGAAAATTAAGCAAATTTGTAAAATCATGTAGATAAGTGTTTTTGGCACGACTAAGATTTCCCGACAAAAACATTTAGTCGGGGGAAAAAGTGAAGATATAGACTGTCTGTCGCTTTTACTTGGAATATTTGGAGACACAATGTCTGGATTGAATAAAATATGTTCGCTCCTATTTGAAGTATATTACTGTAAATACACTATTGTAAACGCAATATTGTGTAATGATAGAGCCTGTAGAAGTAAGCGCAGCGCACAAACCGTGTTGTAGCGTTTTCGATTTCCGGATAAAGGCATTTAATTTAACTGAACAAAACATGATTCAAGCTTTCTCCCTATAATAATTAAAAAAAAAAAAATGTCCGTTAAATTGAGAATTCCGGATTATTGAGTACCGCATAATCGAGACTTTACTGTATATGTTTATGTGTACTCGTGTATGTGTGTACTTGCTTGTATGCACATTTATGTTTGTGTATGCATGTATATATGTGTGTTGATGCATATTAGTATGTGCACGTCTACTTGTACGTGCACACATGTACACACGCATCTGTGAGTGTGTGTATACCTGTATTTACGAGCCTTAGATACTTCCAGGCATTGTCGGCGTCTTTGCTAGGCGGCGTAACCTAGACGGCGTTCCCCCACTCGTGTATTTTTAGTACCCTCCACCCCTGTCCAGAGGGTATATTACAGCCAGACCCACGTTACGCGCCCTTTTCCCGTCCTGACCAGCGCCCACGACACAGGGAAGTCATTTGCTTTGCTTTTCTTTAACATTTTTCGATCATTTTTTAAAAAATGTTTCATTACTAGTTAGCTATGTAGGATTCGTTATATTTTTTTTACATATCTGTGTGTGTTGTTGTTTGTCTGTTCCTGCTGAAGGCCTATTGAGCCGAAACGTCGTTCAAATCTGTGTCGTCTACTAACCACGTAAAGCTTTTACCATACCTTTTTTTCTATTTTTTTTTCAATGTTCCCTTATTTATAAGGCAGGAGGAGAGATTAAACCTTTTGATCAGCTAGCACCTCGAGACCTGACGGTCTAAACAACACACTAGATGAATATTGTCAACCTAGTAACCTCATTATTAAGGAGGTTACATAAACACAAGATGTTGTGCTTACATATAACACATAAAAATATAGCTCAGAAAAGAGGTGCGCCCTGATGACTTGCTTTGAAAACCATATTCGAACCTCTTTTTGAACCTCGGAGCCAAAATCGAAGCCTGACTCTTCTGATCAGGAAACAAGGCTCTTGATCAAGTCAGTGGACGACACATGAAAGTAAACATGTCAATTATTGCTTACCTTATGGTTCTGTCAATAAAAAGGTTGGCGTGTAAATAAAAATGAAAACAGAAATATGACTATTGTACACGTTATAGATGAAGAGATGCTTGTAATAGCTCTCTCTCTCTCTCTCTCTCTCTATATATATATATATATATATATATATATATATATATACATATATATATACATATATATATGTGTGTGTGTGTGTGTGTGTTTGTGTGTGTGTGTATTTCCACAGTTATGTGTCTTTGGAGATCGCCGACACCTTATTTCTCAATGTTGCAAACAATCATTAACAAATGGCGTAGTCCTACCTCTACACACTATCATTACCACCATAGTCAAAAAGACTAGAAATTTGTAACTATGGAACTGCGGACTATGAGCTGTATTCGGTCCAAAGCCATGTAATGATACCTGCAGGTATTTCTGAGTTCACTTATATTTCCGTACAAGGTGTTCCATTAATCAGGTCTTTAAGAGAGTAGGTGCAGGTCGTGGGCTGTAACTCCTCCAAGGTACGGTGACAGCTTAACAAATTAAAGGAACACAACAAAACACTGACGTTTCGGCCACATGCTGCCTTCCTTAGAAAACGAGAACAATACAAATGAACGAAATAAAGATACACACTACTACATCTAGGATGAATGTAACAGGTAAATCAAGGAGAAATAAACAGTGGGGTAAAAGCTGAAATGATGAAACGAAAGGGAGATGTGCTAAATATCGCAGGATAAAAATAGATAATATGTGAAAATTAATAAACAAAAATATATATAAAATTTGAACGAGACTTAACGGAGGCAAGATCCAAAAGCCCCCAGCGAGTAGACGTCTGTGAGTTAAATGGGATGCAGGACGGTAAATTGCTCTGAGAATTGCTCTGATATCGGTGAGTTTTGGACAGTGAAACAGGTGATGTTCTAATGTTTCATGTGGGGGTTCACAGATCTGACATGCTGGAGTATGTTTTCTCTTTATTCTAGTGATGTGGTTGTTCAATGGTGCTTGACGGGTCCTTAGTCTGAAAATAGCGGGTTGATTTTTGTTTCACTGTGTGCCAAAACTTACGTTCACTTTTCAACTATTTGAAAAATTAAATATGGCATTTTCAATGGAAAAGACAAAGTATAAATAAATTCTTACAACCGTAATTGAAAAATTACGCCAGCTTCACTTGACAAGGAAAACTACATTGCGATTATTCTTCTTCTTCTTTTCTCTTTCACTGATACCTAAAAGGTGTCGTGATTTATATCATTTGTCGTTCTTGTGCTGCTCGAATTGTCTGAATTAGTGATTTTCCTTTGTTGTTACATGTCTCTGTCACTGCATCTATCCATCTTCTTCTGGGTCTTCCTCTTGGTCTTTTTCCATGCATTCTCGAGAAAAACGCCCTTGATGGTGATTGGTGAGGATTCATTCTGACCAGGTGGCCGAACCATTTAAGTTGTTGTTGTTCTATATATTCTTGGCAGGGTTTTGTTCCTACCATTTTTCTTATGGTTTCATTTGGTATTCTATCTCTTCTTGTGTTGTTTGTTACTTTTCTCAAGCATCGCATCTCACATGTATTGATCTTTCTTAAATGGGATTTAGAAAGGGTCCATGTTTGACTTTCATAGCACAAAGTTGGTATGAAGATGCTATTTATCATTTGTTGTTTAGCTGGCATAGAAATGTTTGGATGTCTTAATAATGGTGAAAGCTGGTATGTGACAGCATTTGCTTTTTGTATTCTCATGTCAATTTCTCTGTCTAGTTTTCCATCTTCTGTGAACATTGCGCCTAAATACTTGAATTCCTCTACTTGTTTTATTTCTTTGTCTTTGATCTTGATGTTTAATGGGTGTCTCAATTTGCTTATTCTTATAGCCTCTGTTTTTGCTGTGTTAATTTTCATACTGTAGTTTGTGCAGCTTTTATCTAGAGATGTTAAATGCTGTTGTAGCAGGTTTTCATCCTCATATATTAGGCATTGGTCATCTGCGAAGAGTAGCTCATTGATGTTGGAGTTTTCTACCTCTATGTTATTATTTGATTTGTCCTTGTTGTTGGTTGTTTCCTGATTTATTTTGTCCATATATATGATGAAGAGGAGTGGTGAGAGGACACATCCTTGTCTTACTCCTGTTGTAACCTGAAACCATTCTGACAGACCTTCCGATGTTCTGACGGCACTTTGACTGTTTTTATATAGTGCTATTATATTTTCTAGTAGTTGTCCTGCTACCCCGTATGTTTCTAAAGTTTGCCAAAGTTTGTTCCTGTCCACACGGTCAAACGCTTTTTCCTGATCTATAAACACTATATTTAGGTTTCTGTCATATTCTATTGTTTTTTCACATAGTTGTCTCAATGTAAATATAGCATCAGTGCAGCTTTTGCCTTTTCTGAATCCGAATTGATTATTACTTAATTGTGGTTCTATTATGTATCTTACTCTCCTCTCTAATATTTTAGCAAACATTTTACCAACTTGACTCAATAGGGATATTCCTCTGTACATTTCACACTCCCTTTTACTTCCCTTATTCTTCCAAAATGGGACAATGATAGCTTTTTGCCAATCGTCTGGGACTTTTCTTTCTTCCCAAGCCATATTGAATATGATAGTAAGCCAATCTATAGCTGTTTCCTTACAAGCTAGTAGCATTTCTGTTGTTATTCCATCTATACCAGCTGCTTTGTTCTTTTTATTCTGTTTCAATGCCCATTCTACTTCTGCTTTAAGTATATTCGGTTCCTGTTCATCATACTGCCTATATTTAAACTCTGTATTTCCGTTTGTATTTCCCTGGTTTAATAATTCCTTAAAGTATTCTCTCCATCTGATTATTATGTTTTTCCTGCTGCTGATTGGTCTACCTTTCTTGTCGTTTATTATAGTGGTTGGGTTATAATCATTATTTCTTACTCTCATTGCTTTTACACTTTTGAAAAATTCTCTGGGTTCTTCTCTACATGTTTTTGCTAATTCTTCACCAAATGCCTTTTTGCGATTATTAAATAATAATTTTCATTACAATAAAATATATATGGAAATAGTTATCAGAAACAGCAAAGAACAGAAAGAATTGTAGAGACATGTACATGGTATATGCACGTACGGTGGGAAATGGAAAAAAGGGGGGAGGAGGTTTGACCACAGACATATATAGTATTAAGACCAGCAAGCAGAGTTGGGAATTCTAGGAACCCCCCCCCCCCCCCACACACACACAATAGTAACGTCTTCAGCCATATGAGCTTTAGGGGGGAAAAAAAGTAAAGAACCCTGTCACGCCAGAGGGTTGTATAGGAAATATGGTGTTAGTGACCATAATTTTTACAGACCTTCAGCACATGATTTTTGGGGTAATGTGGTCGGTATTACATCCGTGCCGCTTTGCTTTCCTTGAAAAAAATCCGGTACCCATTTAAGGCTGGGTGAACCCGGAAACAGTCGATCAGGATCGAACCCGACCTCTTGTCCTTTGTAGTCCTGTTCACTAACCACTGAGCTATCGCGGCTCCCTTCACTGTCTCATGGTCCCTTATATTAAACGACAACTATACGTCTGTAGAGAAGAGTGTCACTAGCAACAGGGACTGTGTTACCATAAACAGTATAATATACACAACAATGTTAAAGTAATTTCCAATACAACTACACTTCCCACCCTTTCCCATTTCCCCAACCCAATTCCCCTCCCCCTCCCCCACCCGCCTGAACAAAGCCCGGTTACGAGATAATACCACAGTGCTAGTTACCATGTGTTGTAGTTTGATCCATCTTGCGTTTTTGTTTCTTGTGTTTGTTTTGCAGACGCTTCTAGAAAATTGTTTGAAACCTTATCAATATCACCCACCACCCGTGTCAGATTAAGCCTGCTAAATACCGTCACGTGGTATAAAACCAGTAGCGATTTTCTAAATTATTATTATTATTTTTTTTTAATATTTGATTTCGGATCTTGAGATTCTGATGTCATCATCTGTAGAGAAGATATTTGAAGTGACGTGTGTATATCCGACTTTTGCAGGAAGGAAAGTGTGCAGTCTCTTTGAACTTAATGATTGTCTTAATAATTATAACACATTATCCATGGCTTCAGCGACGATTGACATTTTTCGTTCCAATTCAGTAAGTTAGGTACTCATTTACAGCCGTTATCGACTTCAACTCTCACTGTACTTGAGCAAAGCTTTGATCGCATCGTTATATCGCGTTAGCGAGACAACAGCATATAGCCCGTCTTAAAGAGTCTATCTCCACCAAGATGTCCCACTTCTTATGTTGTTATGTCCAAGGTTTTGAAACCACCTTCTTCTTGGCCTGCCTCTGTCTCGCCTTCCTGGAAGCATACTTTCCATTATTATTTTTTTCCAGCGCTCTGTCTTTTGACTTGGCCTCTGTGTGTGTGTGTGTGTGTGTGTGTGTGTGTGTGTGTGTGTGTGTGTGTGTGTGTGTGTGTGTGTGTGTGTGTGTGTGTGTGTGTGTGTGTGTGTGTGTGTGTGTGTGTGTGTGTGTGTGTGTGTGTGTGTGTGTGTGTGTGTGTGTGTGTGTGTGTGTGTGTGTGTGTGTGTGTGTGTGTGGTGTGTGTGTGTGTGTGTGTGTGTGTGTGTGTGTGTGTGTGTGTGTGTGTGTGTGTGTGTGGTGTGTGTGTGTGTGTGTGTGTGTGTGTGTGTGTGTGTGTGTGTGTGTGTGTGTGTGTGTGTGTGTGTGTGTGTGTGTGTGTGTGTGTGTGTGTGTGTGTGTGTGTGTGTGTAGAATGATGTTTATAATCCAATTATTTTTCATGTTTAAGCCATTTATTCAAGGTATCTTAATGATTTTTCTATAGCATTTTGTTTCGAATCTTTGTTTTCTTTGTTGCTTGAGAGATTGTCCTTGATTCACGGTCATATGTTGCTATTGGGAAGATACATGCCATCAGTAATTTAATTTTACTGCATTGTTGATATTGAGCCACATGTTCTTCGTGGTATTTAATTGTTATGTTGCTATTGTTAATCTTCTTTTGATCTCTTTCATGTAATCTCTATTGTTAGTTACTACAGATCAAAGTTATTTATGGTTTGTTACATTTTCAAGTTCTTCATTGTTGATTATGTTTTTAGGTTGGCTTTTTGCTTTGTCAATGGACATTACATTTAATTTGTAAACTTGCGATTTCAGGAGTCCCCAGTCCTGTAATCTGCAAGATTGTTTAAAAGAAAACTACCCGCATATGCAACTATCTGTTTTTTTCTTGGTAATAAAGAGTCTTTTCTTGGTAATAAAGAGTCTTTTTTCTTTGTAATAAAGGGTCTTTTCTTGGTAATAAAGAGTCTTTTCTTTGTAATGAAGAGAATTAGAGAGACAAACAAACGTGTTGAAACGTCGACAATATAATATTGCTGAATCAAAAAGATATTTAAAAATAGACATCATAGATGTCAAAGAGAATGCTATTTTACACATTAACCCTTGAATTATTTAGCTCGCTTGGATAGAGCTAATTTATCTGGTGCACTGTTTAGTCGAAAGATCACCATAACGGCACAACGGACAACTTCAAAGTGGTCAAATCCCGTCCCTTGAGCGTTCACCAACATGAAGCAGTGAAGATGGCTTCAGCTCAGATGCTCGAACTTAGTAGTGCCGGTGAAGAAATAACAAGTCTGAAATGATGGACTACATAATACCATTATTTGATAACATATGGAAAGAAAAGAATACAAACGATGAAGTCTTAAAACAACTAAAAACGAAAGGATATATACTAAACACAAACCAAACAAGATAAATGAGATTTTTGGGGCGTTTTAAAAGACACAACAGCCTACTAAAAGTAATTTTTGAAGGGAAAATACAAAGTAAAAGTGGCAGAGGCAGACCAAGACAAACATGGACGAGCAACATCAAAAGATTGACAAGTCAGTCTATAAAAATCTGCACTGTCAGAGCAAGAGACAGAGTGGAATAGCGCTCCATGGTAGCCAACCTTCGATGCGGAGGTGACCGTACTCAGTGATAATGATGATGATGTTTCTAAGTAAAACGTATTTAAGTACAGATCATATTTAAGGAAGTAGCGTTGAACAACATAAAAATGATTTCAATGGAGTTTGAACATAGCAGTCTACATTCCGAATCGACAGAAGCTTTTTTTTTTCTGCCCGTAAAGAGCATAATAACTTGAGATAGCCTCCCAGTATCTGCTTCTTATGATGTGGAAATAGTGCAAGTCTTCTCAGCAGTAATCTGCTCTTTGTCAACTTCTTACGTTTTATAACTACATCTCTGGCATTCTTTAATTATGTCATTTGTTATAGGATTTTTCGGTGGGGATTATTTATTGAGCTTTAGGGATTTTGTCTTTTTGTTTGCGAGGTGGGAAAGCAAGTGGTCGAATCTATAACCTGTCCTTCCCCCAACCAGGAGAACGCGCTTTCAAATCCCAGCAGTCTAAAGTTGTTTCTATGGGGAAAAGGGGTGGGGGGAAGGGGCGTTAAATAAAAATTCAGACCGGGTATTTCGAGGCGACTGCACTGGCGACGGACAAACGGGCTTTATTTTCCAAGCCTTAAGTCGCACGGCAGACCCCAGTAATTTGTAAATGTAAACAAGATAGAAAGATAGTTTAGCTAGGTACGATTATTCAGCTTCAGACTATCTTCTACGTTACATTAGACAGCAAACGCCATAGAAAAATCGTTCTGAAAACTACATTTTATTTCAATGTAGACTGACCACAGTTTATTTCCAATCACTGCGCAATTTTTCTTTATGGACAAGGCAGTGCCTCGCAGAAATGTAACAAAGCTTAAATAGGGAGGTAATAGAGGCATTTATTTTTAGAAATTACGTAGTTCTTTGTAGGAAAGTGTCAGCGCGCTATAGAGAAGCTTTGTAATGAGTTAGCAGTTTTGTAAGGGAATTTGCTGTGCTGTGTGGAAAACTAGCAATGTTTTACTAGGAAACAGCTGTGCTCTGTAAAGAAAGATGGAGTAACTGGTAACGGAAGTAGAACTACTGTATAAATAAAGTAACCGTGTTTTGTAAAGGAAATAGTCAAGCTTAACAAGGGAAGCAGTGGTGCTTTACAAAAGAATTAACAGTGTTTTTTTGTGTAAGGAAGTAGAATTGTTTTACAAGAACCTAGTAGCACTGTCCGTCCTTTCGAGGCGAAGACGGCATAAAGACCAGAAATTCTAGACTCTGTGTTAGACGAACTGTTTTATCCAGCATCAGACCTTGCACAGGATCCCCATTGGATCTCGCCTACATGTCTCTATTACGCGCAAGTTCCTCAGTTTCACCAAGGAAGCTTATGTCTACTGTTGTTCCCTCTCTCCTCAGTGTTCTTTTTAGTATTTCTCTAGGTCGGTTTCTTTTCTTGTACCCTCTGGTTCCCATTTGATGGCGTGAGATTCAATAGCGATAACTGCTATTTCACTAACCACAATTAAAGATAACCTCCACTCTTGCCACATCTGAAGCCTCCCAATAGAGTTCCTGTTATCTACCCCCTAACAATACTCAAGTACCAACACACAAACTGACATTTGATAAAGTATTAGTCATTGTTCTTTTGTCCTATGTTTAAAAAAAACACATCGTTGAAAGCTTATAATTTACAGTTACCTTCTCAGGTTGCGATTACAAACATTCACAAGTGAATCACGAATTAAAATAAACATGAACGTATTTGTTCGTGCACCCTTTTTTTTTAATGGTGAATACCCCCCTCCTAGTTTCATTCTATGTCCTGGACCACAGTTCCTGCTTTGAAGTGACTACCTAGTGTTGTGGATACAGCATACAACAAACCTTGCGCAATTATGTCTCGTTCCCTTGCCACTGTTTCCCTGTAAGTAGTAGTGTAGTATATTATCAACGATAAATAATACTCCTGATAAGACTAGAATAGTATATATTTATACATTTTCTTTCCTGGAATTGTTGAAAAGAATATAAGTAAGATATTGTCTGTGTATTTAATTACTTAATTCTACATTTTACTTTTACAATATATGCGTATATATATGTATGAATGTATGTATATTTTATGTTAGTACGTCACCAGTTTTTTTTCTCATTGATGTTGGTGAGTATAATTGAATATGATATATTTATAATGGTAATTTCATGTTGTGCGTATAGAACAAAACGTGTAGAAATTAATATACATTCAAATAAATATATTTAATTAATTTTATGAATTTAAAAAATACGAATAAAGGTTTAAACGTTCAGAATTGATCAGACAAAAACAAAAATACCTCGTGTAATAGACAATGTGTTTAGCGAAAGCTAATTATCATTTGTGACTTAACCTATATACCAGTCTAGACTTGCTGGGAGTTATGCGTTTTCATAACAGTGAGTTATCTTTTCATAACAGTTAACAAACAATAAATACATGAATGACAAGTGAAATCATAAACTCATAGCGCGTGAAGCGTCCTAACAATAGAGTTTCAGTAAGTAGCGAAAATAGTAACATATGTTTAACATAAAGATATGTATAAATACAAATGTTAACAGGTGAACACCACAAAAGTGTGGTTATCAGCTAAGTTCTTTGCTCTACAGGGATTTGGTTTTCTACAGCAGCAGTAACTATTTGTTTGTTTATGCAGAGTGTAGTCTTTATGATGTTTATTTCTTATTTGTATTTCACTAAATGAGTAGGTATTATTTGTTACTTTAACTTTAGAGAGCAGTTGGGTAGGTCTACAATAAAAGAAACAACAGGGTTGTGTTATGTATGTATGTTGAATTGATAATATATGTTATCAGAAGCCCTCAGTCGAACAAGGAGTTTCTGTCATTTAAAAGGTAAAGCAAAGAGCCCAGTCACGCCAAGTGGCGTATAGGGAATATGGTGTTAGTGACCATAAATTTTACAGTCCTTCAGCACATGATTTTCGGGGTATAATGTGGTCGGTATTACGCCCATGCCGCTTTACTTTACCAGAAAAATCCGGTACCCATTTAAGGCTGGGTGAACTCGGTAGCCTTCGGTTGGGATCGAAACCTACCATTCTTCTGGTTTGTGTGTAAGATAACAGGATATTTCTGGTTTGTGTGTAAGAAAATAGGATATTTCTGGTTTGTGTGTAAGATAATAGGATATTTCGGGTGTGTGTAAGATAATAGGATATTTCGGGTGTGTGTCAGTTAATAGGATATTTCGGGTGTGTGTCAGATAATAGGATATTTTTGGTTTGTGTGTAAGTTAATAGGATATTTCCTGTGTGTGTAAGATAATAGGATGTGGCGGGTGTGTGTAAGATAATAGGATATTTCGGGTGTGTGTAAGATAATAGGATATATTAGGGTGTGCGTAAGATAATAGGATATTTTTGGTTTGTGTGTAAGATAATAGGATATTTCGGGTGTGTGTAAGATAATAGGATGTGTCGGGTGTGTGTAAGATAATAAGATATTTCGGGTGTGTGTAAGATAATAGGATGTTTCGGGTGTGTGTAAGATAGTAGGATATTTCAGGTGTGTGTAAGATGGTAAGATGTTTCGGGTGTGTATGAGATAATAGGATATTTCGGGTGTGTGTAAGATAATAGGATATTTCGGGTGTGTGTAAGATAATAGGATATTTCGGGTGTGTGCAAAATAATAGGATATTTTAGGTTTGTGTGTAAGATAATAGGATATTTTTGGTTTGTGTGTAAGATAATAGGATATTTCGGGTGTGTGAAAGATAATAGGATGTTTCGGGTGTGTGTAAGATAATATAATGTTTCTGGTGTGTGTAAGATAATAGGATGTTTCGGGTGTGTGCAAGATAATAGGATGTTTCTGGTGTGTGTAAGATAATAGGATATTTTTGGTTTGTGTGTAAGATAATAGGATATTTCGGGTGTGTGAAAGATAATAGGATGTTTCGGGTGTGTGTAAGATAATATGATGTTTCTGGTGTGTGTAAGATAATAGGATGTTTCGGGTGTGTGCAAGATAATAGGATGTTTCTGGTGTGTGTAAGATAATATGATGTTTCTGGTGTGTGTAAGATAATAGGATGTTTCTGGTGTGTGTAAGATAATAGGATGTTTCTTGTGTGTGCAAGATAATAGGATGTTTCGGGTGAGTGTAGAATAATAGGATGTTTCTGGTGTGTGTAAGATAATATGATGTTTCTGGTGTGTGTAAGATAATAGGATGTTTCTTGTGTGTGCAAGATAATAGGATGTTTCGGGTGAGTGTAGAATAATAGGATATTTCTGGTGTGTGTAAGATAATAGGATGTTTCGGGTGAGTGTAGAATAATAGGATGTTTCTGGTGTGTGTAAGATAATAGGATGTTTCTGGTGTGTGTAAGATAATATGATGTTTCTAGCGTGTTTAAGATAATAGAATGGTCGAGTGTGTGTAATATAATAGGATGTTTCTGGTGTGTGTAAGATACTAGGATGTTTCTGGTGTGTGTAAGATAATAGGATGTTTCTGGTGTGTGTAAGATAATAGGATGTTTCTTGTGTGTGTAAGATAATAGGATGTTTCTGGTGTGTGTAAGATAATAGGATGTTTCTTGTGTGTGTAAGATAATAGGATGTTTCTGGTGTGTGTAAGATAATATGATGTTTCTTGTGTGTGTAAGATAATAGGATGTTTCTGGTGTGTGTAAGATAATAGGATGTTTCGGGTGTATGTAAGATAATAGGATGTTTCTGGTGTGTGTAAGATAATATGATGCTTCTAGTTTATGTGTAAGGTAATAGGATGTTTCTGGTTTATGTGTAAGGTAATAGGATGTTTCTGGTTAATATGTAAGGTAATAGGATGTTTCTGGTTTATGTGTAAGGTAATAGGATGTTTCTGGTTAATATGTAAGGTAATAGGATGTTTCTGGTTTATGTGTAAGGTAATAGGATGTTTCTGGTTTGCGGATACAACATTATGATGTTTTAGGTTTTCATAAAAGGGAAAATAATGTCGTGTGTTTGCAGATAAGACTTTCAGGATATTTGGATTTCTGATGCAGACTAATTTGTTTGGTTTTTTTTTTCTGTTTGCGGATAAAAACAAACAAATTAGTCTGCATCAGCTTGTCACGACACCACATGTTTTCATTTCTATTCCGACTATTCGTAACGTATTTTCGCTAATTAATGTTTGTCCCGTGTCATCTTTGTTATTTACGCTTTATTTTGATTTTAATTTATATTTACTCTCACCATGTAGTGGTATAATTATTTACGCCAGCAGACTCGGTACTTAATGATGTTGGTGATAAAATTCGGACCACGCCGACGGAATATTGTTATTATGTTTACCGTCGTTTTTACAATAAATTGTCTAGTTCATTCTTTATGGTGTTTATTCTGTATGCAGAAAACATTTTGCTTGCTTGCTTGCGTTTGTCCGATGACTAATGGAGTATACCTCTTCGTCATCCGCCCTTAAAAGAATGTTAAGTGGGCGTGTGTGCGTTGTGTTGTGGTTTGCAGTTAAACAAAAAAAAGTAAAGTAAAGTACCCCCGTCACGCCAAGTGACGTATAGGGAATATGGTGTTAGTGACCATAAATTTTACAGACTTTCGGCACATGATTTTTGGGATAATGTGGTCGGTATTACGCCCGTGCCGCTTTACTTTCCCAGAAAAAAATCCGGTACCCATTAAAGGATGGGTGAACCCGGAAGTCGTCGGTTGGGATAGAACCTTACCCCTTGTCCTTTGTGGTCCAGATCACTAACCACTAGCTATCGCGGCTTCCCTGGTTTGCAGTATATCTGTGATATTTGCACCTTTCGGCTAAACACATCCGACTTTAGCACGAACTTTTTTAGTACCGGGTTGTCTTCCTTCTTCGATAACCTACTCCCTTGGCCAGACTAAACAGATTAGTCTGTTACTAGAAGGACCACGGAGAGGTGGAGCAGGGTCTGGTTGGTTCTGGTTCACCGATCCTGGCGCAAGCCATCAGCTGTGGGTCGCTGACAACTTCCAGCTCTGCTGCTATGAGGTGCGTCTTCGCCTCCAGAAAACACTTTGGTATCAAGTTTATGAATCTCACAGTTGTTTGTCATTAATTCTTTAATTGATTCCGACATATGTGTCTTTCCAGGACGATAAAATACACATGATTTTTCTATTTTACATTCAACGTAATTAAAAGAATCTGTATCTTAAAATTTAAAAACGTTTGTGGTTAAAAGTTTAATATCACACCCTAGAAACTTTCAGATTTGTCAAACTTTTTTGTTACGAGCGTTAACTACTAAAATATCATCAGTACACAAATATATTCACTTAGGCTAGAAATGTTAGTTTTTTATATGTGATGTCACAAATTAAAACGACTTTCATAAATTACCAATTTTGAGAATGAGAGAAATGTTCTAGGCTAAGGTCATCTTTATTCGTGAATGCTCTTGAATTAATGTACAAGACTAGAACTTAAATGCCACTCTGAGATTAAACTGTTGTCAGCTGCGTCATCGCTGATGTAAAATTTAAGAAGAAACTCTCGACAAATAGCTATACAATCAGTCATCAGGTATGATTTGTATCTCTAATTGAAAGTAATTGAAGCAGTTTTATTTTTTAACAAATCTGTATATTAAATTTCTTTCTTTCTATCTTTCTTTCCTTCTTCCTTTTTTTCTTACTGTTTTTCTGTCTTTCTATTAACATTTTAACAAAATCACTGGAGTCCGTAGAAATGTGGTTTTACAGAAGAATGTTGAGAGTACCAAGGACAGCTAAGAAGAGTAATGAAAACGTTCTGAAAGAGGTCAAAGCAAAAAGAGAACTAATTTCCAATATTAGGAAGAGACAATCATCATTTTTTGGAGATGTAATGAGAATAGAACAACTAGAATATATTGTAACAACTGGAAAAATTGAGGGACGAAAAGATAGAGGGAAGCAAAGAGAAAAAATAACAGACAGCTTAAGAGAATGGCTTGGCAGAAGGTCAACAACAAAATTATAAATAGCTGCCGAGATTGAAAATTGTGGAGAGACATGATCACCTACGCCAGTAGGCATGGTACTTGATGATGATGATGTTTAACATTTGTTTTGTTCACTGTTGTTTAACATAACTAACATGACACGTGACCGTGACCGTAAAGTTTTTGCGAAAGGCATTTTTAGTTATCTCCACGTTCTTTGTGTTCTATGTGTCATTCTTATTTCAATGTTTAAAATCCTAATCAATGTGTCCATTGTCTTCACGCCTTATTGTTACCTGACTGATTGCAGCACATACCCCTGCCTTATGATATAAGTGCTGTTGAGTGTTTTACGAAAGCTACAGCTAGTCTGCCTCTGCTTATCTTGCCCATTTAGAAGAAATCAATAAGAGCTGAAAGAACCGGAAGATTACCATAGCAAGTTTCTTTCAGGTCTGTATTTACGTTCCTGGCATGGACAGTGAATTATGTTGGCATTATGGAGAGCTTGTAGTTCATTTAAGTACAATGCAGTTTCAATCACGTGCTTACAGGTCTAGCCAGTTGGAATTAAACTTTATCATAACGAATATATTGCTATATTAATTAAGTTATTCAATGCGTATAGTACAAAGAGTGCTTTTTAAAATTGAATTGTCCAAAAAATTACCCTTAAGAATTGTTCGTGTATTCATGTGGTAAAAAGGAAAAGGAATTATCTTTCAAGTTCGTGCTTGACTGTTTTTCTATATAAATTTAATGTGCATCAGAGAATATTTCGAAAGCAACAGAAGTGGGGAGTTTGGCATCAAGAATTAGTATATATATCAAGTTTAAAAAATATTAATAAAAAAACAAAAACGAAATTCATTTTGAGCTTATGGACTAGTTTTAGCTTATACAGATCAGAGGTTCTCAACATATCATTCGTGACATCCCCCTCCCAATTTTTTTTGCCCCACCTCACATAAATATGCAGTGTCTTTATTAAAGTCATTAATGCCAATACAGATAAAGAAGGATGATTAGAATAAATACACGTCGAAGACAGAAGTAGCTAGAGTATCGACAATTGAACATAATCTTTAAACGAGCGACGAACATTTAACTGTCAGTAATTTTTTTTTATTTTTTTTTTTATTTTTTTTTTTTTTATAATTCAGAATAGCCCAGGCAAAGTCTGAAATGCCAATAATGAGAATAAAGATATTACATATCCCATATTTGTTAATGGAGATAACAATTCTTCGGTGTTATGTTGAGTCAATCTCGACAGCGGAAGTAAATCCTAAACAAACAACAGATAAGAATAATTTTACAGGCCACGTAAATTTTGTTTTACAGAAGAATGTCGAGAATACCATAGACAATATGCCAAAGCAAAAGGAAAATTATTGCTGACAGCAACGGGGAACAATGGTCATTTTTGTTTACTGTGTGATGTTATGGGAACAGCAATAATATAGCGAGACAACTGGAAAATGTTTTATATATTGTTCTTAACGGCTCCATATTGTTACACGGGCGATCTCTGATATGTTTCTGTTGCTTCTCATAATTCTCTAGATGTGTCAAAAGTATTCTCCAAGAAAACAGTTTGTAAAACAATATTTGCCTTTGCGGAAAAAAATATTATTTTCGAATTTGGACGAATTGTATAATGATAACTGCTGCTTCCAACACGTTTCATTTACTTCTTTATTCTTATAATTTATATAATTTATCTCGATGAATTTTATAACAAAATATATTTGTTGATTCCGAGAGGGCTCGCCCAACTGTGAGAATTAGACTAGTGGAGTACATGTTTAATTATTAATTTTAATATCTATTTTTTTTTCGTTCGCCAGCTTTTTACCACTGTCGAAGTACCTAGAGACTAGGAACTGAATTTTGCATGTTAATCAGTTTTCCCTGACAGCCGTGTGCACAGGTGTCCCTCGCCGCTCAGGCAGATAACTCCGTCTTCGGAGGTACTCATATTTTTCCCGTCCATGAGTAATTGACGTTTCAAGCTGGGCCTCGCTGCTGAGACCAGGGGCGGTTGTCGCAGAGAGAAATCATAAATAAAAATCCCCAACAAGCCGGGATTTGAACCCACAATCTCTCTGTCTCGAGGCTGGCGTCTTGCCTCGAGACCAACCAGTCCCCTTAATTTTAATATTAATTTTCTTTAAGCGATTTGTTTGTATTAGGGATTACAAAGATTGGAAATCGCTAGGCAATAGTGGACACTTATAATATACTTTCTTTCAGTGAACGGCGTGTAATGTGATTTACAAATGTTGTTATATTAATTATATTATTTTGGGGCGAAGGTGTCTGTCAGCGCCAGAGCCGAAAACAGTCAGCGACTCATAGCTGACTGCTTTAGCCAAGTTCGATGACCCAGAAATATCCAGATTCTACTCCAACACTTCACGTTCCCCTAGTAACAGATTATCTGCTCCACCATCCAGCACCGCCAGTCCTCCATAATCTCCCTATTACGTTTCATTTATCGTCGTGTTACCTGAGTCACGTCGGGCTTTGTTTGCTCGTTTTCACTCCATGGTTTACACTTACCTATCTCTAGTAATTATCTGTGTCACGCTTGACTGCATCTCACACGTCATGTTACCATTTTCTAATCTCTTCCGACATCTCGTCTAATCACGTGACTGATACCCCCTTTCCCCTCCCCTCTTGAGCCTTATCCCATTTGACTCAAGTAATCTACTCGCTGGGAACTTTTTGGATCTTGGCTTAGTTAAGTCTCGCTTCATATATATATATATATATATATATATATATATATATATATATATATATATATATATATATATATATATATATATATATTAGCTTACTAATTATCATACATTATCTATTCTTATCATCCGATATGTAGCACATCTCTTTCGTTTCATCATTTCATCTATTATCCCTCTTTTTATTTCTCATTGATTACATTTTCCGCTTATCCTAGATATAGTAGAGGTTATCTTTCGTTGTTCGTTTGTGCTGCTCTCTTTTTATGATGAAGGCCGCATGTAGGCCGAAACGTCAGATTTTTGTTGTGATCCTTTTTTGTAAAGCTGTCACCATACCTTGTAGGAGTGTACGTTACATCCCACTATGTACCCCTGCTACCAGCTTTACCGCAGCACCTCAATTATTCCCCTTTTCCCTAACAGATTATCTGGTCTGGCTAAGCGAGTAGAAATAGGGAGGGAAGGCAACGAGACTCAAAAATAGTATACTGAAGACGGACGTGTTGGTCCAAAAAGCGTAAGTGTCGCATCTTACAGTAAACCACAACACTAGTTTATCTACATCCACTTAATCTTTTAAGGGCGGGCGTTGAAGATGAAACAAAAACATGTAATTGTGTGTGAAGAAAGAATGAGTGTTTCATCCGTTTTGATCATGTTTCGATATTCCAATTGTTAACGATGAATTATGATATTGTATGACAGGGAACAGTTGGCCGAGTTTACTTTCTGTGCGGTTTCGCCTTATGTCTTTTGGCGTGTGCTGAGACTGCTATGATGGGGACTACAGCTGCCTTTCTTAGTTTGGGAGATGAGATAATAATTCGGATGATTACACTGGCACGGACGGTTGAGCAATTATGGATTTTTAATTCGTTTGTAGTGATACTGGGGCCTTCATTAACCAAAGAAGAAAGAATATGCGAGGGTAGTTTGAAAAGTTTAGCCTCAGGGGCTGTAACTTTGACAACAACACTTCAAGTTACTTGACATCGATGTGATAATAATCTTCAGTGAAGTGACTGTCAGGACAATAAGTGGCGTAAAACTGTGACCTGACGCATGCGCACAGCAGGCAGTTGAAAAGCGACGTTCATGGAAGCGTTGTTGTAAACAAAGTGCTGTGATTGAATTCACGATGGCCGAAATGTATGCACCCATTGCTATTTATCGATGACTGACTGCGGTGTATGGGGACGTCTGTGTCGATGTCGGTACAGTCAAGCAAAGGAAGTGAAAAGCGACAATCCAGCAACGACGAACAAGCTCGCAGCCCGACGACCGACCAAAGCAACCGATGCTTGCCATTCATCATCATCATTTACCCTGCCGGTTGGCGTAGGCGATCATGTCCCTCCACAATCTTCTATCTACAGTGCATCGTATCAGTTCTGTTGTTGACTGTTTTCCATGCCATGACACCAAGCTATCAAGTATTTTCTCTCTTTGTCGTCCGCGATCTCTATTTCCTTTTATTTTGCCAGTTGTAACCAAGTATTCCAACTTTCCTCTTCTCATGATGTGCCCGAAAAATGTTGATTGCTTCTTTCTGATGTTTTTTAAGAGCTCCCTTTTTGTGTTGGCCTCTTTGAGAACTTCCTCATTGGTCTTTTTAGCTGTCCAGGGAACTTTCAACATTCTTCTGAGAAAACCCATCTTGTGTGGTGTTTGTGTATTGACTACATTGAGAAATAATAACGTTTCACCTAAAAGACATTTCAAACTTTTAGCAAGTGTACATTATCGGCTAAATGGCAAAACTTGTCAAACCGCACTCGTATAATTAATTCAGAAGAAAGGATATATATTTAAGTAACAAAATAAGAAGCCCAGGGCGCCTGACAGCACCAGAGCTGAATTTGCCAGCGAACCATAATTGGTGGCTTACGTCAGGATCGGTGAACTAGAACCATATAGACCCAACCCCACCTCTTTGAAGTGCTTTAAGTAACAGACTAACCAGTCTAGACTGGCCAAGGGGATAGAAAAAAAGAGGAAGGCAACCAGGTACTCAAAAATGTCATGCTAAAGTCGAATGTGTTGGGTCGAAAGACACACATATCACAGTTCTACTGCTAACCACAACAGAACGCATACGCATATAAGTCCACGTAACCTCATTTTAAGAGTGGATGCTGAAGAGGTGTATTCGTTTAGTCATCTGGAGAACGCAAACAAGAAAGTAACAAGAGTGAATATATATATATTAGTAAAAAGAAAGAAATATATATATATATATATGTTTAAAACATTACAGTGATGACAAGCTTAAACATTAATGGAAAGATAATCAATAACTTAAGATATGCTGATGATACTGTATTACTAGCAGAAAATCCTACAAATCTTAAACAATTACTTAACGAAATAAACAATAAACATGGCAATCAAGAAATATGGATTAGATACGAATATCAATAAAGACTAAAACTATGATCATAAACAAAGAAAATACTCAAAACTTACAAGTGAATATCAAAATTGAAGGAATAAATCTGGAGACAGTTCAGAACTACAACTACCTTGGACATACTATAACCAGTGATGGAAAATGTACAACTGAAATAAACAAAAGAATAGGAATGGCAAAAAGTAATTTTAATGTCATGAAAAATATACTGACATCAAAACAAATAACACCAGGGCTAAAACTAAGAATAGCAAAATGTTACATCTTCTCAACATTTCTGTATGGCGTAGAAACATGGACATTATACAAAAAATCAGAACAGAAAATTGAAGCCTTTGAAATGTTGTTATATAGAAAAATTGGATGGAAAGAAAAGAAAACAAACAATGAATTCTTAAAACAAGTACAATGAAAAGAGACCTACGAAATACAATTCAAAGAAGATAAATGCAATTTTTTGGGGCATGTTAAAAGGCACACCAACCTACTAAAAGTAATACTGGAAGGGAAAATACAAGATAAAAGAGGCAGAGGCAGACCAAGTCTAACGTGGATGAGCAATATCAGAAGACGGACAAATCAGTCTATGACAACCTGCACCAACAAAGCAAGTGACAGAGCAGAATGGCGCTCTGTGGTAGCCAGCCTTCTATGTGGAGACGGCACTCAGTGATGATGATGATATTTAAGTAAAAAGAAAAAAAAATATACACACACACATATATATATATATATATATATATATATATATATATATATACACACACACACACATATATATATATATATTATAATATGGCCTTTGGTGTTTTGATAGACGGTTAGCAGCAAGTAATCACGATAAGCCGGTAGTTTGGCAAAAATATTAGTGTCTTATGTTGGATGCTGCTTTGCTAAACAGCTTCACTCGTGTCAAATTGGACAGACAGATCCAACCGCAGAACGACCAAGATGTATATGTATATATATATATATATATTTAAGTAAAAAGAAATATATATATATATATATATATATATATATATATATATATATATATATATACTTGAGCTATCGCGGCTCACTAGTATGCTATAAGAAATTTATTTAAACTGCTGTTTCAGGCGTACCCCTTCCACCTCCTCCCTCCCCGTTCATCCCTTCACAACTAGGTTAAATACAGCACACACAACTTTCAGGAAACAATTGCTATTAATGAATTTTTGTGTTTTCAAATCTGAAAAAAAATAAGATAAAAAAGCTCTACTACAAGCCGTGATGTTCAGGAAACACAAGTGTTAGTGTCCATATAGTCAGCACATTTTTTTTTTAGTGAAGGAGGTGATAATTTGATAAGCATTGTATCACTGTTGTCTTTCTTTCATAGACAACGTCAGGTGCCCATCTAAGGCTGGACACAACACAGAAACTGTCTAACCGTCTTCTCTTCAATCAATCAATTAACAAGCCTCCCCCTTTTCCTATTCATCGGGACTTTCAATAGAAATATCGGTTGGCCACAAACTTGTTTGTGTTTGGGGGCCTCGGTAACCTAGTTGGGAAAACCACCCGACTGGACTACCGACGTTCGGACAACCTGTGTTCGATTCCCGCTGGGAGCAGTGTGAATTGTACTCGTGGTTGGAAAAAAAAAATACCTCCACGGTCGACCCAGGCTGTAGCAGAAATGGGTACCAGGATATATAACACTGGGAAGGTGAGGAATGTCGCCTCGCATCTGAGTTTTGATGCTTCAGGCGACACTATACAGAAATCTCCGAACATTTCTGGATAGGCGGCCGAGCACATATGGGTGGAAACTCGCGTGCTAAGACGCCGGTTCAAGTCTCGTACTTTACCTTTACCTTTGTTTGTGTATATATGTGCGTGCGCGCGTGTATGTGTGTGCGCGCGCGCGTATATATGTATGTATGCGCGTGCATGTGTATGTTGCGCAATTGTAAATTTGAGAATTTCATCACTTTCAAATAAATTAAGTCCCTCTGTATAACTCTATATTCAGTTTTAACCGACACAATAATACAAATACATGCAGATTTTTCATTCCATTGTACATTTTATTTATACATTAATTTGCTAATTTTTTCTTTATTAGAGAAATAGGCTAGGAGGAAAACAATTCATAGTTGCTTAGGAGGAAAAAAATGCATACTTGCTGGTTTAAATACTGTAATGAAGCTCAAAGTTTAACATACAACGTTTAGTACTCTTCAGATGACACATCAGTGGTCCAACATCTCAGCCAGGACTCTCAGGACGTGTGCCATTTAACCGGTCTGATGTGACGCCATTGTTTGGGAAACCAATTTCAGCCACATATACTAAAGGTAGAATGAATGTTGAAGAATATTGAAAATACCATGGACAGCTAAGAAGAGTAATGAAAACGTTCTGAAAGAGGCCAAAGCAAAAAGAGAGCTAATTTCCAATATTAGGAAGAAACGATGATCATTTTTTGGGCCATGTAATGAGAAGAGAACAGCTGGAATATACTGTAACAACTGAGAAAATTGAGGGACGAAGAGATAGAGGGAAGAAGAGATAGAGGGAAGCAAAGAACAAAAATACCAGACAGCTTAAGAGAATGGCTTGACAGAAGGTCAACAACAGAAATAATAAATAACTTTCGTGATCGAAAGTTGTGGAGAGACATGATCACCTACGTCAGCAAGCTTGGTCTTGATGATGATGATGATGATACTAAAGGCAGCCTTAGTGTGTCTTTTCACTGTCCAATATGTTTTGAGTCTTCATTTAAAATTAAATCTGTAAGCATTTACTGCTGTTTCTATAGGACTGAAATTGAACAAATTGTGTCTTTTATCATTCTTTTATTTTTGTTTTAATAAAGGCGATCCAATTCTCCGCGATTTTGTATCTTGCAGCATCTTGCAGTTCTTGCGGTATCTTGCAGTTCTTGCGGTATCTTGCAGTTCTTGCGGTATCTTGCAGTTCTTGCGGTATCTTGCAGTTCTTGCAGCATCTTGCAGTTCTTGCGATATCTTGCAGTTCTTGCGATATCTTGCAGTTCTTGCGGTATCTTGCAGTTCTTGCGGTATCTTGCAGTTCTTGCGGTATCTTGCAGTTCTTGCTGTATCTTGCAGTTCTTGCTGTATCTTGCAGTTCTTGCAGCATCTTGCAGTTCTTGCGGTATCTTGCAGTTCTTGCGGTATCTTGCGGTATACGTAGAGATACCAGGATACGTTGTCGTCCTTGCAGCAGTTACCTTAGAAAAAATGTTAAGAACTACAAGAGGTACACATGAGTATAGAGCATGTTTCTCGTGCGAGGGGGCTAACCATCACATTTAAATTGTGTTCAAACTTTAAAAGCTTTTTTGCACGTCCATGGTACATGACATTCTAAGGAAGCATACTTCACTGCTACGTTTCACTAGGTTAAATTTCCTTGCAATTGCTACATAACACTCGACATTACATCGATGTGTTAAACTCAGTCCTACGTTTCACATACGCTAGTCTCACATATGTAAGTTTTCAGACAACTTATGTATACTTGAGCATAGACAAAATTATGACACAGACAAGAACAGTTTTCTCATCCTATGAATAATCTTAGGAGGGAAGTTAATTGAGAGAACACACGGACGTTCTGGGCCGTGCGGAACCGTCAGTTGCAATAATGATGATACTAAATAGAAGAGAAAGGTTTGTTATGAAATGAGTCAACATGCAATGAATCATCATTGCACTCCGGACACACTCATAGGTGCTCCAATCTTCTCATGGAAGTACTGAAATCCTTCTAGAAGCACACTGACCCAAGAGCACGAACCCTCATGGGTAGATTTCTAACACTTTTTTTCTAGGACAGTTGCCATTTTGGCCCACTCTTTATTTCAACTTTTAACTGCCCATATTTATCAACTTTTAACTGCCAATATTTATCAACTTTTAACTGCCAATATTTATCAACTTTTAACTGCCAATATTTATCAACTTTTAACTGCCAATATTTATCAACTTTTATCCTATCTATGGTAACATGAGAGGATTAGAGACCAGGACAGGGTGAAGCCTCGAAGGAATAACAGATTCGAAGAGAGAAATTCCCTTTTGCGGGATTCTAACCCGGAACCTTCTTGTTGAGAAGCCGACGACTTACCCCTAGACCACACAGACTCGCTTGAAGAACAAACCAAAACGCGTAAAACAATTGTCTGTTCAAGCTTGAACGAGCAGCATCAATACAATTGTAATTATTCTGTAGTCTCCCGCCACCAGCAATGGCCTTGCCTCAGATAGCACATTCATAAATGCTGTCTGTGAATGATGTCAAACAAAAACAGACGGAAAACAAATTAATCTGACGCAACACATGCTATGTTCAATGCTTGTAATCAGCTTATACAGTGTGGTGCCGTGGTTAATTCTAAGTTATCATTGTTTCCATAGCAAATAGAGGGCGCTGCTGGCGGTTTGTAATCTAAAGAATCAGACTTCGAAGTTTGTTGTTGCGGATAACTCAGTGCCTTATCGTTCTCACAGAATGTTCTGTGTACGACATTGAGTTTGTTAACTGTTGAGACATACACGCTGGGGTCGTTGCTGTCGGCATCACTTGCACTAGGGACACGTGTATTCAGTCCACCCTTGTCAACAATTGCAGCACTGGAAGCCTGACGTTGTCAGATCCTTTATCAACGATGGATAAGAAGAAAAAAGTCTGGAAAACCGTTGATGGAGCCAAAAGTGAAGTAAGTCTATTTTATTGTATTACAGTTATAGCAGCGCGCAGCTGTACTTTGTTTATTAGCAGAATACGTTGCACTATTTCACATACATGCATGACTCAATCAGGAAGTTTAATTTACATATATTAAATAATTAAATAATATTCTTATTTCTCTTCACGTCCTTTTATGTCCCCTTCGTATTGTAGGGGAGATACAAAGTTCCAGCCCTCACAGACAGCTGTAACCATTGTCATGTGCTGCTACTGTAGTTTCCGTCATGCTGTCAATCATCGTACTCTTGTATTATCTTAGTTAAGATCCTTTCTTCACATTTAGTAAATGTCCAATATGTTACAGAATCACAAGGCGTTCTTATCTTCTCAAGGCAGGGAAGCCATTTTATTGGTTACAATTATTGTCTCTTGTAGTTGAAGATCTTTTCTCTATTTATTTGTTACATTTATTGTCTCTTGTAGTTGAAGATCTTTTCTCTATTTATTTGTTACATTTATTGTCTCTTGTAGTTGAAGGTCTTTTCTATATTTATTTGTTACATTTATTGTCTCGCGTAGTTGAAGATCTTTTCTCTATTTATTTGTTACATTTATTGTCTCTTGTAGTTGAAGGTCTTTTCTATATTTATTTGTTACAATTATTATCTCGCGTAGTTGAAGATCTTTTCTCTATTTATTTGTTACATTTATTGTCTCTTGTAGTTGAAGGTCTTTTCTATATTTATTTGTTACAATTATTATCTCGCGTAGTTGAAGATCTTTTCTCTATTTATTTGTTACATTTATTGTCTCTTGTAGTTGAAGGTCTTTTCTATATTTATTTGTTACAATTATTATCTCGCGTAGTTGAAGATCTTTTCTCTATTTATTTGTTACAATTATTATCTCTCATAGTTGAAGAACTTTTCGCTATTTGTTTGTTACAATTATTATCTCTCGTAGTTGAAGATCTTTTCTCTATAGACTCATCTCAAAATTTGCTACTTTTTGTTTACCTACAGTAACTTACGTCTCACTTATACAGTGTATGATACGATTTTTGAAATAAATACGTTCAAATAAATTACATTATTATTAATTAATTATATATAACGTGCAGTTATCAGACAGTACAGAAGACAGTTGGCCATTCTCACTGCATGTATCCCACCGTTGACTTCATCTCAAAAGTTGTAATTATTACTTTTCATGTTGTGGAAATCATAACATTAAAAATGTCATGGCAAAAGATGGTCAAATGTATGTGGAATAACTTGTATATAAAGTTTGTGTCATTTTACCAGAAGTGTAAGTAATAATTTAAACATATGTGCGCTTTGTTTGTTTCTGGATTATGTCATTCTATATAAAATATTATGTGTTTTATATGAATGCCTCAAGGAGAGGGACATTATAAAATAATACTTGCATTAAAGCATTTATCATTTACAATATTTATTTTTTGTAGTAAAAATTTGAAAAAGTAAAGGTCCTCTTCACGCCGTGATAGAAGGTTGGGGAAAATGATGTTTTATCTATTTTTTGTAATGAAAAAAGACAGATTTGGGTGATGTGGTCGGCATAACGTCCGGCTGCCTTTAATTTATAGTAAAACCTCTGGTGCCCATGTCTTTAGGCTAGCAGAATCTCGATGACTTGGTTAGAAAAAAAAGTCGCTAATCTGGACCCTTCTGACCTGTAGTAATCGAACTAATAATGCTTTAGGATCGAGGATCCTTTTTCTTCTGTAGCGGCTAATTAAATTTGGGAACGTAACCCCCCACCCCCATCCCCAACCCCAACCCCCAAACAACAAAAAAATATTTTATTTACACGTTAAGCAATTAACTATACTTCAGTCGTGTTAATCATTTCCAGTTTTACATTATCATGAGTACTTCTACAAATGTCCGTACTTTTAAACCAACTACAACTTTGTTGTTCCATTCTTATAGTTGCACTTTCGTCATGCTTAATCTTATGTTCTCTAGCGGGATAAAATAGTGATTATATAATCTAGATATGATGTACAGAAATATCAAATAACTATATTAGGGAGAGACGTTCTTTCGCGTATCATTGGAATAAATCACTTTATCTTAAATATTGGTCTTGTCTATAATAACGTTAGGACATTTAAAGTATTATTTAATTATTTGGTGCTTTTATTGTTAAAATTAATCGTTCTAGTGACATAGACATGATACTAGTTACTATAAGTTACTATAGGCTATTTATATTTGGACATAAACTCGTTGATAACACTTATCGGGAAGTGTCATCAATTCACTGTTAAACTATCAGAATACCTTTTATTAAGTGTAAACCCAACCTCCTTCCTCTAAACATAATCCATATAAACATATAAATCCTTCCTCTAAACATAATCCATATAAACATATAAATCCTTCCACTAAACATATATTTACACTTCTGTTGTGGTATATTCGCCATGAAAAAATAACCAGAACTCGACGCTTAACACAGCAAGAGAAAAGTTTCGCTCGGACCTCCCACCATTCTCCCCCAAAAGATAATCTGATTCCAGCAATAATGGGGATTGTGAAAGCTGCTAATAAAAATATTGTTGCTGAAATAATCAACAATTCAATTAAACATATTTTATTCGCAAAATAAGCTGTATAACGGTGGGTCTGGTCTAAAGATTCATCTTTCTGCTTATCGGTTTTGATGCGACTTGTATATATCTTCACTAAACCTGACAGCAGACTTCATGTGAGAGTCTGGGATCATACTCTGATCGCAGAGAGAGAGAGAGAGAGAGAGAGAGAGAGAGAGAGAGAGAGAGAGAGTATATATCTGTCTATCAATATCCATATCTATATTCAGGGCATATTTTTAAATCACTATTTCAACTTAGCTTTTTTTTAAAAAGAAAAGAAAAAGTAAGTTATCAGGAACTTGTCCATCCCTGCGTAGATAAAATGAGAATCCAGATCCTGTTGGCAATTACAGTTTTCAGTCACACAGACATATGTCTTGATACCTTTACCAGAACGTGTTTCGGCCAAACAAAGCGCTCTATCTATCTATCTATCTATCTATCTATCTATCTATCTATCTATCTATCTATCTATCTATCTATCTATCTATCTATCTATCTATCTATCTATCTATCTATCTATCTATCTATCTATCTATCTATCTATCTATCTATCTATCTATCTATCTATCTATCTATCTATCTATCTATCTATCTATCTATCTATCTATCTATCTGTCTGTCTGTCTGTCTGTCTGTCTGTCTGTCTGTCTGTCTGTCTGTCTGTCTGTCTGTCTGTCTGTCTGTCTGTCTGTCTGTCTGTCTGTCTGTCTGTCTGTTTATCTATCTAATCTACATGTCTGACTGTCCGTCCGTTCGTCCGTGATTGTCTGCCTGCTTGTCTACTTGTCTGCCTGTCTCTGTGTCTGAAGTGTGTGTGGTTGTTTAGTGTGTTACGACTTCAATGCCAAATGGGAGATGTCGGTTGCAGGACACTGTAGCATCGCGTTGTGGTCTACTTTATCCACCAAGTAACAAGCAGTCTGTGCCAGTTGCTGTAGAATACGGTCAGTAGCGTAGTGGTAACAAGCAGTCTGTGCCAGTTGCTGTAGAATACGGTCAGTAGCGTAGTGGTAACAAGCAGTCTGTGCCAATTGCTGTAGAATACGGTCAGTAGCGTAGTGGTAACAAGCAGCCTGTGCCAGTTGCTGTAGAATACGGTCAGTAGCGTAGTGGTAACATGCAGCCTGTGCCAGTTGCTGTAGAATACGGTCAGTAGCATAGTGGTAACATGCAGCCTGTGCCAGTTGCTGTAGAATACGGTCAGTAGCGTAGTGGTAACATGCAGCCTGTGCCAGTTGCTGTAGAATACGGTCAGTAGCGTAGTGGTAACATGCAGCCTGTGCCAGTTGCTGTAGAATACGGTCAGTAGCATAGTGGTAACATGCAGCCTGTGCCAGTTGCTGTAGAATACGGTCAGTAGCGTAGTGGTAACATGCTCGCTTGGAGATAAAATTAACCTGGAATTCATCCCAGCTTCATACCCCCCCACCCCCCACCCCTAACTTATCCAGCTAAAAATAATTGGGACATTGTTCGATATTTTGAGAAAGTAATGACCGCGAGGAAGATCACTAGCTAAATAATAATACCAAACGATATGGACTAGTATATTGAAATGTAACCATTCACACCCTACATCGTTTTACGTTACGGGACATTTTTTTATGTTAGTAACAACACATTGCTTCAAGGAAAGCAATGAACATATGTGTCGTTTACATTCGGTGAATTAGTAGAGTAAAGTAAAAGTAAAGAGCCCCCGTCACGCCAACTGGCGTTTAGGAAATATGGTTTTAGTGACCACAAATTTTACAGACCTTCAGCACATGATTCTTGGGGTAATGTGGTCGGTATTACGCCCGTACCGCTTTACTTTCCCATAAAAAAAATATAGTACCCATTTAAGGCTGGGTGAACGCGGAAGCCGTCGTTTGGGAATTAGTAGAGTACTTAACATTAATATGTGCTCGTATTGCTCTTTTTAGACATAGAGGCCAACACAAAAAGGGAGCTCCTAAAAAACATCAAAAAGAAGCAATCAACATTTTTTGGGCACATCATGAGAAGAGGAAAGTTAGAATACTTGGTTACAACTGGCAAAATAAAAGGAAAGAGAGATCGCGGGCGACAAAGAGAGAAAATACTGGATAGCTTTGTGTCATGGCATGGAAAACAGTCAACAACAGAACTGATACGATGCACTGTAGATAGAAGATTGTGGAGGGACATGATCGCCTACGCCAACCAGCAGGGTACATGATGATGATGATGATATTAAGTGGCTACGATAGTGACTCAGTTCACCAGTTTCCAGCTTTACAACACAGCCAACTTTAGAGATCTCTTAGCTGTGCTTTACAAAATGGCATATGTTAATGTTAACCCAACGGGGAAGCGGCTAAATTCGCGAGAAACAATCTAAGCAAATATAACAATCTGGGCAAGGACAATAAGTGCAATATGATACCACTACTTCAGGTCCTTCAGGTTGACGTGTATCAAGGAATGGGCCAGTTTGCAATATCTAAGTCAACATTTTAGATAGTAAAGCTCTAATCCCAGTTTAAGAATATACATCTACCTCGATCAATGTAAATGTGATGTACTTCCTCGTTCTCTGAGCGTACAATATTTGTCAACACACGATAATTAAATCCCATCTTATGGGTGTAAACCATGTTATATATCGACCAATTTTTATTGATGTCAGCAAGATCTCGTATCAAAAGTGGCTTCAGTGTATTAATTCAGTAGCCCTGAACACGTCTCATATAACAGGGCCAAAAGCACATTTACTTTAGTTTCCCTGCATTGGTTCTCAAATTGTTCTTTTGCATGTACCCTTGTGTTAAAACAACATGCAATTAGCCTGCATCGCCTGCTTTTAGCTAGTTCATTTTATCATCTTTTGATGAAATATAACGTTGGAAAAAAATGTGGGGAAGGGGGGGGGGCGCGATTATTCATGACACGTTTGCAATAACATGTGTCATTTGTAAATAACACTAGGCAAACATGTAATATTGTTCAATAATGAAAACAGAGTAATCTGAAAAGTGATATTGTAAAATCCACGTTCCTATTTCTGTCGTGAAAATGGCGGTTATAATTCTTGAATTTTGTAGAGAAAATTATTTCTGTTTCAAACGGGAGGGGGAAGGAGTCTTGGAAGTTGATCTTATCGATTACTGCGTCCATATGCCACGGACATTTTGCAAAGTCATTCTGTGATTGACTGGAATAGGTCGGAGGTATCGTTAATCGCTGAACGTATCTGTTTTGTATAAGATGGAGAAGTGGAAGATTGGGCACAATTACAGACTAGTTTCTATTCAGAACGGGTGTTTTAACCATTGACATATATAGACCCAATTGTTATCAAAATGAAAAAGTTTGGTAGCAAATTAATGATATATAGACATGTTTTTTTTTTACTAAAATAAAACTTAACGAAACTCAATTCAAGCCCATATAACGAGCAATATACCAGGTTCCTGAAGCACTGATATATTTACATTATCGAATGTATTGTGTATTTATCAAATTATATAATACTATTATATTTATATTACATTTATTATCAAATGAAAATATCAGAGCATTAAATGCGTAAAAGTTTATTGGAATGCGTTCCTGACCGTTCCTGCTACTGATCACGTTCTAGTAAACTTTCAGTACTTTGAATTTAATGGTCGCTGGACTTCACCACTCACTTACTGCATGCTTTTATTATTTCTTTTGATAAATATAATATCAGCTCTAATATTATAAGTGCACCAGCCGTCCAGATACCTGGTATTCCACTATATTTTGATTTAATGGCAGGGCATGGAGTTCCGGCAAACCCTCTTCCAGTAAATATATATATATGTGGCTAGATACTGATTCTTTCAGATGGGTTGTGGTGAATGCAAAGTTCTACAAAGGGCATGCGACCTAAAGATGGTGATTACATATATATATATATATATATATGTGGCTAGATACTGATTCTTTCAGATGGGTTGTGGTGAATGCAAAGTTCTACAAAGGGCATGCGACCTAAAGATGGTGATTACATATATATATATATATATATATATACAGTTACATATATATAGTTATATATATAATAACTGAGCTGCTACCACCTTCGCCCGTCTTTCTTTCTATGCGTGTTTGGCAAAACGGCAAGCTTGTAACTAAAACAAGGGCATCGATTTAATACGTCTGCATCATTAATATCCTTCTGTATGGCAGCGAATCATGGACAACTTATGCAAAGCAGGAAAGAAGGCTAAAATACATTCCATATCTGATGTCAGCATCGTATTCCTGGTATCACCTTGAAGGACAAAGTGACAAACGTGGAGGTCCTCTCTCACACAGTTCTTCCGAACATCTACACGTTGCTCAAACAACGTAGGTTATGCTGGCTTGGTCACTTACACCGTATGAAAAATGGCTGCATACCAAAATATATACTTTATGGACAACTAGCAGATGACAAAAGAAGTAGGTAATGCCCAAAACTAAGTTATATAGACGTATGTAAACGTGACATGAAGACTCTGAACATAAACCTGCAGCCTAGAAAAAAATAACTGCAAACAGCAATCTTTAGAAACACAATCTGAAGTCACAACTCAATTAAGAAGCAGACAGATTCATAGAAAAATCAACTATGACTGACGGAGGCTAATATATATATATATATATATATATATATATATATATATATATATATATATATATATATATATATATATATATATATATATAGGGAGCCGCGATAGCTCAGTGGTTAGTGAACTGGACTACTAAGGACAAGAGGTAGGGTTCGATCCCAACCGACGGCTTCCTGGTTCACCCAACCTTTAATGGGTACCTGATTTTTTTTCAGGGAAAGTGAAGCGTCACGGGCGTAATACCAACCACATTACCCCAAAAATCATGTACCGAAGGTCTGTAAAATATATGGTCACTAACACCATATTCCCTATACGCCACTTGGCGTGACGGGGGTACTAATATATATATATATCGAGAGAAGGCAAGGCTATGGGAGAATGAGCCCAGATAGAAACTAGAGGTTGGGAGGGTTCAACAGCCCTGACCAGAGTCTACACTAACAGAAGGGAAACTCTTACGTCAAACAAAGATCCAGTCTGCCACCGAAGAAAAAATGTGTCAGCCACGGCGCAGTTTTAGGAGTAATGTTAAGACACACATGCAGATAGGAGAAACTTGCGACTAGATCATCTTGTGTCATAATGTTGTTCCTACCCACGACAAAAAGTCAAGTTCGCGTTATCATTATACCTGAATACTGAATTAGTTTTATTTATATATATTCATTTAGAGATCAGACAGCACAGCGTACGGTAATGTGCCATTGTAAAATTCTAAAACATCATTAAAACATCAGGACAAGCTCTAATTGTCATTTAACGTCACGACGCATTGGCAGTTTAAATATTCATTTGGTTAAGTCAATGTATTGAGCAGCTTTCTCGTAATGACAGACTAATGGAAAGAGAGATAAAGTAACACTAGAGGAATAGAATCGATAATTAAACATGTTTTCATGGCAGATAGTAAATTGTAGAATTCGTAGACCGTCTATTAGTGAAGATGTGAGAAGATTGACTTTACTCGCTACATGGCAGATAGTGAAGATGTGAGAAGATTGACTTTACTCGCTACATGGCAGATCGTGAAGATTACCTTGTGCATGTTATCGTCTAATAGCTGGTTCTTTGCAAAAAAAGTTGTTCTTATCACAGCCTGTCTGAAGAAATCTCTGTAACTAGCCACATGTCTCACTTCCCCTGTTGTCGTTTAATGTGTCTTTGATGTCCAGAAACCGCCTTCACTGTACTTGTACAGGTGTGGTGAACAGGGTGGGATGCCAGTAGCACGCTGGTGAATCTGATGTATTGTCTATTATGTTATTAATTAAGCATTATTGTGTGTGTGTGTGCGTGTGTGGCGGGGAGGGGGGGGGTAGTCTAGAGGTACAACTTTAGGATAGAAAGGACCAGAGTTCAAAACCCACCACAGACAATGACGATTTTGTTTTCTTCAGAAAAAGCAAAAATTACTCGGTGGTTTTTTCCTGACATTCCTCCCCTGATCATTTGGGTATCCGATTTCCAGTCGTCTCGGATAACGGCAAAAAACAGGAGGTTCCTTGTGCACTCGCAATGCCTAAGAACTCTTGGTAGTTGAAATCAAAAAGAGTAGGCCATAGAATTTGCCCGCTGCTCAGGACAAAATTTCTAGCAAAAACCTACACAGGCCGTGCTACGGAGCTCGTGCACGTGTATTAGGATTCACCCCGGGCTTTCTCGAAGGGGATATCGATGCAACTACGGATTCGTGCGGTGTGTAGTGATGATGATCCTAACAACAACAACAACAATAACAGTTATTAAGAGGTCAGTTTCAGCATTCGACTGAGTAAACAAAGAACAACTATGGAGGATACTATGAACGAACGGAGTTAGCCAACAACTAACCAACCTAAAAGTCTCCACAACAACAATAGGTTACACAGCCACAACAGCCTGTAACAGCAGGTTACAGTCACAACAACAGCAGGTTACACAATCACAACAACAACAGGTTACACAGATCACTTTGAAGCTAAATCACGTGTAAGACAGGGATGTATACTATCTCCTCTATTGTTTATTCAGCCTAAAATGGGTATCGAATTTTTTCTGGGAAAGTAAAGCGGCGCGGGCGTAATACCGACCACATTACCCCGAAAATCATGTTGGTCTGTAAAATTTATGGTCACTAATACCATATTCCCTATACGCCACTTGGCGTAACGGGGGCTCTTTACTCTTTACTTCATCATCATCATGTGCCATACCGGTTGGTGTAGGCGATCATGTCCTTCCACAATCTTCTATCTACAGTGCATCGTATCAGTTCTGTTGTTGACTGTTTTCCATGCCATGACACCAAGCTATCCAGTATTTTCTCTCGTTGTCGTCCGCGATCTCTCTTTCCTTTTATTTTGCCAGTTGTAACCAGGTATTCCAACTTTCCTCTTCTCATGATGTGCCCGAAAAATGTTGATTGTTTCTTTCTTGTGTTTTTTAGGAGCTGCCTTTTTGTGTTGGCCTCTTTGAGAACTTCCTCATTAGTCTTTTTAGCTGTCCAGAGAACTTTCAACATTCTTCTGAGAAATCCCATCTCTGTGGCCTCTAATCGTTTTTTCATTTGTTTGTCTACTGTCCATGATTCGCTTCCATAGGTCAGAAATGGTTCTATATAGCACCGATGAACTCTCTTTCTCATTTCTATTGATATAGATTTGTTGCATAAGATATTTTTCATTTTCTGAAATGCTGTTTTGGCCTGAGCTATTATGCTTTTTATTTCTTTGGTGTATCTTCCATCCGATGTTATTATTGTGCCCAAGTATTTGACGCGTTGCACTTGTTTCAAATTTGTCCCGTTTATTTTTGTGCTGCAAGATGGTGATGATTGTTTCTTCGATATAACCATTATTTCTGTTTTCTTACTATCCAGACTGAGACCTTTCTTGATGCTTTCTTTTACTATTATGTCTATCATTTCTTGTAGCTCATTCTCACTCTTTACTTACTATTGTTTATTACTTACATGAACTACATATATAAGTTAGCCAACCTTCGCAGACAGAAGAGGTTAACTAGCTTATATTTGCTGACGATCAGGCACTTATACAGGGACAAATAGAAAACCTACATTTAAATACGATTCACAGCACAAGCACTCAATACAACATGAAAATCAACAAAACAGAAGTCGTGAATATTGCAAAAGAGAAAAAGAATATCAACATATCGATAGACTGCAGACAGCTAAAACAAGTGGAGGAATTTAAATATATAGGAAGTTTAGTGACAAACAATTCACAAGCAGCAGAAATAAATTCAAGATGCAACAAACTCTAGAGGCAAAACGGACACACCACAGCACAATATTTATCCCAACGTTGTGTTACCAATGTCAGTCATGGACCCTAGATGCAAGAACAATAAAAAAAAATAAATAAAAATCTCTCTCGAAATTAAATGTGTTAGACGAATGACAGGAAACAGACTGAGAGATAAGATCAGAAATGAAGAACAGAGAAAAAGGATAAGAATAATTTCCACCATAGAGTACATAAAGAAACACCATATACAATGGTTTGGCCACATGATAAAACAGAAGATCAAAATACAACACAGCGAGCCTTCAATAAACGTTGTAAGAACACCAGTCTCAAGGTCCGACCACGAAAAAGATGGACTGATGGAATATTATAAACACTAGGACACATAACAGCAGGAGAGGTCAACAAAAGAGCAAAGGACCGCAAATTATATTTCCCCTCGACACTGAAAAGCAAATGAGAAAGGAAAGAGGAAGAGGATCCCAGGTTGATCCTAATTAGCTGAAAAGTGGTATATGCTTCTTTTAGTCTTTGCAGAAAGAAATAACAGTGAGTAAGAGGACAACTACACGATCACCTCTAACTGGTTTAGTCTGGTGAAGTATAATGGTGCACACCCCCCCCCTCTTTTCTCCCCCCCCCAACACACACACACACGATGACATTGGAATGGCTAAAAAAGATCAATCGGTTTTTTTTTTGGTCTTGCAATTATCATTGATGGTAATCTTTGAAGGGAAAATACTAGGTAAAAGAAGCAGAGGCAGACCAAGACTAATATGGACGAGTAACATCAAAAGATGGACAAGATTATGACAATCTGCACTATCAAAGCAAGAGACAGAACGGAATGGCACTCCTTCGATGCGGAGACGGCACCCAATGAATGAATGAATGAATCGTCATTCATGAAAAAGTAAATATGGTAAAAAGCGTTTCATTACGTAAACATATTGAGCATATCAGTATTCTTCTGTGACAGAACCCATATACTATTTTAGGTAGATGTACTGTACTTTATCAGGATCGTGTCAAGAGTAAGTCTCACATTAAGTAATTGTACGCAGTAAATTTCAGTCTTTAAACATCATCAGTATCAATTACCATGCCTGCTGGCGTAGGTGATCATGTCTCTCCACAAATTTAGATCTTGACAGGTATTAACCATTTCTGTTGCTGACCTTCTGCCAAGACATTCTCTTAAGCTTTTTAGTGTTTTCTTTTTGCTTCCTTCTATCTCTTCGTCCACCAACTTTCCCAGTTGTCACAATATATTCCAGCTGTATCCTTCTCATTCATCATCATCATTATCGAGTGCCATCTCCGCAACGAAGGTTGGCTACCATGGATCGCCATTCCACTCTGTTTCTTGCTTTAATGGTGCAGGTTGTCATAGATTGACTTGTCCATCTTTTGATGTTACTCGTCCATGTCAGTCTTGGTCTGCCTCTGTCTCTTTTACCTTGTATTTTCCCTTCCAATATTACTTTTAGTAGGCTGTTGTATCTTTTAACGTGCCCCAAAAATTTCATTTTTCTTGTCTTAATTGTATTTAGTAGTTCTCTTTTTATTTTTAGTTGTTTTAAAACTTCATCGTTTGTTTTCTTTTCTTTCCATCCAATTATATCTATTCTTCTATAAATCCACATTTCGAAGTCTTCAATTCTCTGTTCTGTTTTCTTGTCTAATGTCCATGTTTTTGCACCATATAGGAATGTTGAGAAGATATAACATTTTTGCTATTCTTAGTTTTAGCCCTAATGTTATTTGTTTTGATGTTAGTATATTTTTATGACATTAAAATTACAACTTGCCATTCCTATTTTTTTGTTTATTTCAGTTTTACATTTTCCATCACAGGTTATAGTATGTCCAAGGTATTGTAGTTCTGAACTGTCTCCAGATGTATTCCTTCAACTGTGATATTTACTTGTAGGTCTTGAGAATTTTCTTTCTCATCACATGGCCAAAAATTGATGATTGTTTCTTTCTAATATTGGAAATTAACACTCTCCCTTTGTTTTGGCCACTTTCAGAATGTTTTAATTACTCTCTTAGCTGTCCATGGTATTCTCAATATTATTCTGTAAAACCACATTTCTAAGGCCCCCAGTGATTTTCTTGTCAGTTAAAAAGATTTGTATGATAATATATCTTTCAACATTTTTTCATTAAAAATTACAACTGCTCACATTCCACGACACAATTTCCCCTCACAATCCATAACTCAATTTTCCCTTACAACATCTCACAATCCATAACTCAATTTTCCCTTACAACTTCTCACAATCCATAACTCAATTTTCCCTTACAACTTCTCACAATCCATAACTCAATTTTCCCTTACAACTTCTCACAATCCATAACTCAATTTTCCCTTACAACTTCTCACAATCCATAACTCAATTTTCCCTTACAACTTCTCACAATCCATAACTCAATTTTCCCTTACAACTTCTCACAATCCATAACTCAATTTTCCTTTACAACTTCTCACAATCCACGACACAATTTTCTCAATCCGATGAGAAATGAAATGAGGCATTGATTAGAGTATTTTCTTTTCTTTTCGTTGCTGTCCCAGAATAAGAATTTGAGAAACCGTTGTTGGTCCAAACTTCGACGTAAAGCAGCACTTGCTCTTTACATGTTTGACTTATAATTCGGTTTAAAAAATGTGTTTTCATATCGTTGGGTTGAAATATTGGCGTCCTACACAGTCGCTTAGCAACCAGACATACAGTTCAATCGTTTCCCGTGTGCCCTTAATGACAGTTGGGTTATTCAACAGTAATGCTGTTATGTTTAAACTCACTTTTATGTTTGTCAGGCAATAGACAACAAACTAGGCCACATTACCATTATAACTCAATCATCAGGAACAATGTAAATTACATTGACAGGCAAATGAAAACTAACAATTGTGCAAATATGTTCACAAAATGAAGAGCACACAGTGTGTTCTCAATACTCAGGAGACAAGGTGCCCTAACCTCGGCGTGACTTGGCAATTTTAATATTCTACTCTAACTGAACACAAATCTGTGCAGGCGGAAGATTTACAAGTTCGATCGAGCTAGCTGAACAGAGCTAGCAAAAAATGTGCCAGGCAGAAACAGAGATCTCTGGCTTGTTAGGGTGGGAGTTGTAGCATAGGGTCAACCGTTTAGTGATTGAAGGAAGTGGTTTCACTGCATTTTTCGTTGAGTCGTGGCTTTTGAGATCTTTTTTTTCTGCTTCTGTTTCACGTGGTGGCGTCACTACCGTCAGGGCATTTCCATATCTCCTCTTAGTAACAATCTTGGATCTCACCACTGAGAGAGGGCTAGACATCGAATCTCACCACCGAGAGAGGGCTAGACATCGAATCTCACCACCGAGAGAGGGCTAGACATCGGATCTCACCACACAGAGAGGGCTAGACATCGAATCTCACCACACAGAGAGGGCTAGACATCAGATCTCACCACCCAGAGAGGGCTAGACATCGGATCTCACCACACATAGAGGGCTAGACATCAGATCTCACCACCCAGAGAGGGCTAGACATCGGATCTCACCACCGAGAGAGGGCTAGACATCAGATCTCACCACACAGAGAGGGCTAGACATCGAATCTCACCACACATAGAGGGCTAGACATCAGATCTCACCACACAGAGAGGGCTAGACATCGAATCTCACCACCGAGAGAGGGCTAGACATTGGCTCTCACCACACAGAGAGGGCTAGACATCGAATCTCACCACACAGAGAGGGCTAGACATCAGATCTCACCACCCAGAGAGGGCTAGACATCGGATCTCACCACACATAGAGGGCTAGACATCAGATCTCACCACCCAGTGACCGGGTGACGGTTTGATTAAAAAAAATTCACGGATTCGATATGAAACATTCTTAAAGTCTGTGGCGAGATTCGAACCTGGAAACTTCCTGTCCAGAGGCTTACATTTTACCTCCAGACCACCCAGCCCTCACCCTTTTCCCCCATGGTAAACCATGGATATTAGTCTATGAAATACTCAATGCCGTACATTATGCTCATTAGTTCATATAGCCTGTTGGTTATACTCATTCCTTGTCAATATTCTCATTTATTAAACGGACTTTTATAGAGCTTGTATATACAAGTGGAACAATATTAAAACAGGTAAATGAATTGAAATATTGGGGAACATTGTTAACCTCAGACGGAAGATGTACACAAGAGGTGAGATGCAGAATGGCTCAGGCAAAAGCAGCTTTCCAAATAATGAGGAAGATACTATGCAATCTAGTTTTGACAATAGAAACAAGAAAAAGAGTTCTTAAATGTTGTGTAGAGCCAGTCTTAACATACGGATGTGAATCATGGACAATAGGACAACAGACGAGAAAATCACTGGAGACTGTAGAAATGTGGTTTTACAGAAGAATGACAAGTTGAGAATACCATGGACAGCTAAGAAGAGAAATGAAAACGTTCTGAAAGAGGCCAAAGCAAAAAGAGAGCTAATTTCCTCGACTTGACCTCTCTCCACACACTCGACTTGACTTCTCTCAACACACTCGAATTGACCTTTCTCCACACACTCGACTTAACCTATCTCCACACACTCGAATTGACCTCTCACCACACACTCGATTTGACCTCTCTCCACACTTTCGACATGATCTCTCACCACGCACTCGATTTGACCTCTCTCCACACTTTCGACTTGACCTCTCACCACACACTCGACTTGACCTTTCTCCACACACACGACTTGAACTCTCTCCACACACACGACTTGACCTATCTCCACACACATGACTTGACCTCTCTTCGCACACTCGACTTGACCTCTCTCCACACACTCTACTTGACCTCTCTCCACACTTTCGACCTGACCTCTCTTTGTGAAATCCCAGAGATCAAATCGCATGACAATTTCTCGCACCCTGTTCTCTCTCACTCACTTTCTCTCTCACTCACTTTCTCTCTCTCTCTCTCTCTCTCTCACGCCTGATTCACACAAGGAACTAATTTCTCCCCCTTTCCGCTATTATTCTTTCTCCTCTTGAACTACGAATACTTATGTATTTCATGCAAGTCGACAGAACTGATTTTTTTCAATTTGGTGGTGAAATAAAAATCCTGTCTCACACGTCATCGTCATGGAGATTGCTTTGACCAAGCCGCCTCTATCCAACTGGTCCTGTCGTGAGCCCATCGACATACACCAGCTACATAATATAATATAATTTATATGATATGATATGATATGATATGATATGATATGATATGATATGATATGATAAATGTGTCGTAAAGATAGACAACACTATTTTATTTCTAAATCGTAACTAATTTCTTTGATTGATTCCCCTTGCCATTTTTAAAAATCTAAATCTGTAAACTTTAAAACATCTATTTGTTTCGTACACAGGGTATGCTTGTCATTTTTTTTTCCTGTTAAATCACGTTCATGAAACTAAAAATTGTGTATTGTTGTTGCCAGATTGTCTAGCATTCACTTATCATTGTATGTTAGGACTACATACAACTGATAAAATAATTATTTTTATTTGGTCATTAATCACGATGAATTGTATTATTTTGAAAAGCTACTTTTTGCCTCAGTTATTTCACACTTATTTCTACCGTATATTTGCATTCCTGTGCATTAAAATTTAATAACGTGTATTAATACCGTTCAGTTTGCTTAATAATTCATTTAGGAGAAGTTTTCTTCATTATAATCATTAATTGTATCATTTTTCTGTATTTTTGTTTAATCTATAACATTATTATTATGCCGATCGTTCTCTACAATTCTATTTCACTCTTTAAGTCTTACATCATAGGTACCCTTTTTAGAGAAGTGTTTAGCATACTTCTCTGCTGAGGATAAGAAGTTCGATCCTGTTCTATATTCACCTGGACTTCCATTTTTCTTGGAAATAAATACGCACTGGCGTGGTGCTGACATTCTCGAAAAAAAAATGTGCCGATTGTAGAAAACTATGTGAACCAACTCAAATTTCTAATTAAGTCACACCCAGGACTGAGTGTCTACTTGAGACTATATAGTTTCCTTATAGCACGCATTTTACTTTGTTTTATTGTTTCTTTTGAAAACCTATGAGCAAGACATGGGATATGTAATTAGACAAGAAAATATAATGAATGATGTGGCTAGGTACGGTAAGGTTTGATAGGACAGACAGAAAGATGGATGGATGGATGGAGGACGGACGGACGGACGGACGGATGGATGGATTGGATTAGGTAAGTAGGTATTATGTAGATTATATATATATATATATATATATATATATATATATATATATATATATATATAGAGAGAGAGAGAGAGAGAGAGAACCAAATAAACAGAGACGGGAATTAAAATGGAAATAGAAAGAGATGTAACCGCCTGTATAATTTTAATAGCGAAGTGAGAATATAGTTGGACATAGAAAGTGGGTGTTACAAGAAATAATTATGCTGGTATCAAATAGTTGGAGACGAGGATGTGTCCTCTCACCACTCCTCTTCATCATATATATGGACAAAATAAATCAGGAAACAACCAACAATTAGGAAAAATCAAATAATAACATAGAGGTAGAAAACTCCAACATCAACGAGCTATTCTTCGCAGATGACCAATGCCTAATATATAAGGATGAAAACCTGCTACAACAGCATTTAACATCTCTAGATAAAAGCTGCACAAACTACAGTATGAAAATTAATACAGCAAAAACAGAGGCTATAAGAATAAGCAAATTAAGATACCCATTAAACATTAAGATCAAAGATAAAGAAATAAAACAGGTAGAGGAATTCAAGTATTTATGCACAATGTTTACAGAAGATGGAAAACTAGACCGAGAAATTGACATGAGAATACAAAAAACAAATGCTGTCACATACCAGCTTTCACCATTGCTAAGACATCCAAATATTACTATGCCAGCTAAACAACAAATAATAAATAGCATTTTCATACCAACTTTGTGCTATGAAAGTCCAACATGGACCCTTTCTAAATCCCATTTAAGAAAGATCAATACATGTGAGATGCGATGCTTGAGAAAAGTAACAAACAACACAGGAAGAGATAGAATACCAAATGAAACCATAAGAAAAATGGTACGAACTAAACCCTGCCAAGAATATATAGAACAACAACAACTTAAATGGTTTGGCCACCTGGTCAGAATGAATCCTTATCAATCACCATCAAGGACGTTCTTCTCGAGAATGCATGGAAAAAGACCAAGAGGAAGACCCAGAAGAAGATGGATAGATGCAGTGACAGAGACATGTAACAACAAAGGAAAATCACTAATTCAGACAGTTCGAGCAGCTCAAGAATGACAAATGATATAAACCACGACACCTTTTAAGTATCAGTGAAAAGAGAAAAGAAGAAGAAGAAGATCAAATGTTAGATATCCGTTCCTGCAAACAAGATATATTGTAAAATCTATACTTTTCTCCTCTCACTCTTCATCAAACTTCTATTTAGTAACAATTGATTTTTTCCTCCTTCGCAGATCGCAACGGGGACTGCACGGTTTGTCCGGTTAATTATGCTCAAGTTACGTAGACAACGTACAAGAAGGGCAACCGTTGTTAAAGAGATTCACATCATTCCCGAAGAAGACAACAGGTGGGCTTCCAGGTCAGAAAGCAGCAGTTCTCGAACCAGCACCAGTACAAATGACAACGCTTGTCCAGCAAATAATGCAACCGTGTGTGTTGTTCACGATATGAGGGATGAATACGACCCCGAATATAGATAGTGTGAATATGTGAAATATAGAGCGAATACTTGAAACGTGTACTCATAGTTAAAACAGAGGCACGTCATGGATTATGAGTTTTCAGTATTAGATGACAGATATTTGTTTTCATAAAGTGGTTCACATAAATGATATGACTTCCTTGGTTTCGTAAGAAAGTCCTCACTGTTTCTGTGTTTATAAGTTATCAATGCTAACGTTGTCCTATAAATAATTTAGCTCATGTTGACTTCTTGATTATATAAATGAATCATGTTACTCTCTTTATTATATAAATTATTCATGTTACTCTCTTTATTATATAAATTAATCATGTTACAATCTTGATTATATATATTAATCATGTTACTTTCTTGATTATATAAATTAATTATGTTACTCTCTTGATTATATAAATTAATCATGTTACTCTCTTGATTATATAAATTAAAAATGTTACTTTCTTGATTATATAAATTAATCATGTTACTTTCTTGATTATATAAATTACTCATGTTACTCTTTTGATTATATAAATTAATCATGTTACTATCTTGATTAGATAATTTAGTTCATGTTGCCATCTTGATTATATAAATTAATCATGTTACTCTCTTTGATACTATAATTTAGTCCTTGTTGTCTTCTTGATTATATAACTTATTCCTCGCTACCTTTTAGACCACATTGTCCTTGCTGTCGTTGGTCTCATATTTCTTGCAGCCTGTGGGTATAACAGATAAGTCGCCGATGACAATCAAACTAATAAATAAGTCCTCGCAGATTACATAAAGTAGTCCTCTCAGCTCTCCCCCTCCCACTCGCAATAATTTCGGAAATTGGCCCTCATTTTCCCACATCGGTTTTCATAAATTTGTCCTGTTCTTTAATCCTCACTGCTAACAACTTCGTAACCAATCCTTGTAGTCACATGATTCCATCAATTAGTCGCTGCCTCCATTATCTCATTAATGAATCCTTGATGCCATAACTTCCATAAATTAATTCTCCTTACAATCCACATCTCTCCAAATCAAAAGGACACATAACTATGTGTAATAACAAATGTTTCGAGTTAAGAGTTCGGGTTCAAAATGTTTAAACATGGGGTGAAAGATTTCTGTTTGAAATTTAATGACACTGTTTTTAAGAAAGTTTCTTTCATGAATTTGTGAATCGATGTCATCCCCCCAATAATTACAATTGTAATATTGTATTCTTATATTCTCGTTTGTTAAAACGTGTGTGGGCTTAATATTATAAATGGTAATATTTGTGTGAACTGACTAATCTCTTTGATGTACAGATCCTCATTGATGCCAACAAATCTTCTTGTTATTCAGTTTGTTTTATGGATAATACAAGACCCAGGAGTTTGCTACTGACCGAACGATGCAGAGTTAAGCTTCAAGATGTGACAATTCATGTTTTGGATCATCACGGCTTCTAAGTTTACCCTGCTTCTGAAAATGGGTACCAGATTGTTGTATGTGTGGATATGGTTGCTGACACCATATTGTATGCGTGGAAACTTTGGTTGCTGACACCATATTGTATGTGTGGAAACTTTGGTTGCTGACACCATATTGTATGTGTGGAAACTTTGGTTGCTGACACCATATTGTATGTGTGGAAACTTTGGTTGCTGACACCATATTGTATGTGTGGAAACTTTGGCACTTTGGTTGCTGACACCATATTGTATGTGTGGAAACTTTGGTTGCTGACACCATATTGTATGTGTGGAAACTTTGGTTGCTGACACAATATTGTATGTGTGGAAACTTTGGTTGCTGACACCATATTGTATGTGTGGAAACTTTGGTTGCTGACACCATATTGTATGTGTGGAAACTTTGGTTGCTAACACCATATTTCCCAGGCCCCATGAGGTATCGAGTCATCACAAAATGTGCTGTGGTCATGGAATAAATGTGGTCACTAAAACCGTTTACCCTGTACGACTAGCAAGTTTTGAGTGAACCTTTACTTGTTACTACCAAACGGCATACCCGCCCGTGCGCTGTTGGGGCCCGAAAGGGGAGTAAAGAATAGCGGCACTGTACCCTACCAGGCATGTTCGTAAGAGGCGAGAAAGGAGGTTTGGGCATGAGACTGGCTATCCCCCCATACTGTAAAAAAAAATAAGCCGAAAAAACTTCACAAACATAGGAAGAAAAGATCATGTGCTGATCAAATAACTACTCAACGTATATAATAGTTGAACGAAGTTTAAAACTATAATCCCCACTTTATATTGGATTCATAGATTACGAAAAGGCATTTGATAGTTTAGATAGAGGAATGCTTTGGAAGTTGCTGAGTCATTACGGTATCCCCATTAAGTTTATTAACCTGATAAAAACAATGTATGAAGGAACGAAATGTAGTGTGGTGCACGAAAGACAGCTTACAGAAACATTTGAAATAAGAACAGGAGTAAGGCGGGGATGCCTTCTGTCTCCATTTCTCTTTCTACTGGCCATAGATTGGATTATGAAAATAACTCAAAACAACAGAAATGGAATCCAGTGGTCACTGACCAAACAACTTGATGATTTAGACTTTACTGATGACATAGCTCTCCTATCACACAGCCATCAACAGATGAAGGATGAAATGAGCATACTTGATAAGAGATCACAACAGCTAGGACTGAAGATTAATAGAGATAAGACCAACATTATGAGAATTAATGCAGTTGGCAATAACCAAATAAAATTATGAGAAATACCTCTACTAGACGTACAATCTTACATATATCTGGGCAGTAATATAGATACAGAAGGAGGAACAGAAAATGATACCAAAATAAAGATATCAAAAGCAAGAGGAGCGTTCGTTGCACTGGAAAACATATGGAAATCCAAAGAAATTAGGTTAAATACAAAAATTAAAATTTTCAACTCCAATATTAAGTCGGTCCTATTATATGGCTGTGGAACATGGAGAACAACAAAATTGACAATCATGAAGATACAGACTTTCATTAATGGATGCTTACGCAGAATAAAAGGATGGAAATGGCAGGACAAAATCACTAACATAGAAATGGAAATGCCCCAGTCAAATACCAGTGGATAAAGAGATACATCGAAGACGATGGCGCTGGATAGGACACACACTGCGGAAGCCAACTGAGAGTAGTACACAACAAGCCATTTTTGGAATCCCCAGGGGAAAAGACCAATTAATTCTTGGAGAAGACAGATCGAAGCAGAGATGAAGATGATGGGGAAGACATGGAATGATCTTAAAAGAATGGCAAAAAAACAGAACGACTTGGAAAGTGTTTGTTGAAGACCTATGCTCCACTGGGAGCTAAAAAGGTAGAAGAAGAGAAAAACGGCATATTGGAAACCCTAATTCTAGATAATCTGTTATCTTTATCTATATGAATGTTAATATTAATGGTTTGTAGCTATAGAATGAATCAAATATTATGAACTTGAAACTGCACTGTTTCAGTTATTAGTTTCGATCTTATTAATTACCTTATTTCCTGAATATTTAACCTGAGTTATTGAATTATTTGCGGGTCATCATCATTGCACTCCGAACATGTTCATAGGTGCTCAGATCCCTTCCTCAGCAAGTCCCGCAGTGTCCAGCGACTGACGACTCAAGTTCTGTGTTGGTTAATAAGTTTTCTTGCACGCCCACTAAGTTTTTCGTTTCTGGCTGTGCCCATCTTAACTCCCATCTCTTTCATTCGAAGGAGTGACGTGGATTTGTGGTGGTCGAAGTCCTGTGCTATTCCCACATCTCGGAGGTCATTGATGATGTCCGCCCGATCCATTGGTTGACCGTCTTCAACGACAGCGCAGCTAGCCAACCTGTCCGCTCTTTCATTTCCCCGTACTCCCGAATGTCCAGGGACATAGACAAAGGTTACCTTACGTATTTTTGACTTCTGCAATTACTCTAACCATTGCATGCGTACAAAGCCCGCCTCCACTTTTTTATCATGCTCATCGAATCACTCAGTATACATGCGTGGGTGTAGTCTTGTGACTCTAACCATTTGAATGCCTTGGTCACTGCTATCACCTCCATCGTCATGCTCCTCGTGGTCATGACGTATGCACCACTGTCTTCTTTGACTATTTTGCCTGCCGAGCGTGCTGTAAATGCCCATGCACTTCTTTGTTGTCGTATTATAGATCCGTCTGTATAGGTGACTGCATCTTTCTCATCGATGTTATCGCAGATGAGACCGTTGACTTCCGCATTGACCACGACTGAGTTCTGTTCCCTATTTTTCCTGTCGAGTGTGACAATACACGAGAATGTCCCCTCTAATGACATAGGCACAGGTATACACTCCTCGCCAACGTTGATATTGGTAAGCCCACAGACCTGTTAAATGACATTTTCTGCTCGACCCACCCATGATTTGCCTCCTTTTAGCCTGGCACCTTTCCCTGTTTTGAGCACGTGGTGCAATGGATGCTCTTTATCTGTACTAATCTTCAGGTATGCTCGTGCCCTCCAGATCTTGATTCTGTCATCCATGGTTGGAAAGTCAAGAAGATACCACATTGCTACACAGGGAGTGTGCCTCGTACACCCCAAGATAATGCGCATCGCCTCATTCTGTATTTTGTCCAGCGTGTCAATATGAGTCATACTGACAGTAAGAATTGCCATGGCATACTCGATTGGTACGAGGACTAATCCCTGGAACAGAAGAGTAAGTAGCCTTTGCTCGATGTTGGCAGCTGGCATGACCTTCCAGACGGCTAATCATTTGCGGGATTTTGTTATCACATGGCCAACGTGGTCCCGAAAACACAGGCTACGACCACACTTAAATCCGCGGTATGTATTTAACCTGAATTATAGCTAAATAACATATTTTACATGAATTATAGCTAAATAACATATTTTACCTGAATTTACCTTATTATTTCTGTTATTCAGCGGCGTTTGAACCTGAATGCGCTATTAATATCGTATATATGAACCGTTATAACATGAACGTTGCAATACTATTGTAATACTTTAATCATGTTATTGTCTAGATTCTAGATTAATTGTACAGATCACAGTGTGTGTATAGCTATGGCCTTATCCTCATCCGTCCACTTTTAGATGGAATATATTTTAATGCCATTGACTTGACTGCTCTAGTTTCGTGGAGTTATCTAATGATATGTCATTTTGTAAGAGCTGGCACAAGTCCATGTATGTATGCATGCTTGATATATATGTATGTATTTGAGCATTCATGTATTTATGTATGTGCATGAATGTATGTACGTATATATGGATGTACCCGTATGTATGATATGTGTATGTATGTATATATGTATATATGTATATATGTATACATGTATGTATGTATGTATGTATGTATGTATGTATGTATGTATGTATGTATGTATGTATGTATGTATGTATGTATGTATGTATGTATGTATGTATGCATGCATGCATGCATATGCATGTATGTATGTATGTATGTATGTATGTATGTATGTATGTATGTATGTATGTATGTATGTATGTATGTATGTATGTATGTATGTATGTATGTATGTATGTATGTATGTATGTATGTATGTATATCTGCATGTGTGTTTATGCACATTCGTGTATATATATATATGTGTGTGAAGTTTTCGCAGAACTGATGTTGAGGATCCAGTTCTGAATGTTGCACCTTCTTTTGATTTTTAATTTTGTTTTTAATTAAAATGTTAATTGTCACATATTTTAGAGAAGAGAATCGCCAAAATGTATTATGCATGGATATGCTTTCTTTCAATGTTCAATTAGTTGTGTATTTGAGAGTATAGTTTACGTTGAGATGAGACAGATCTGAATTATCTTTATACATATCTACCGGTATGTCTGCTTGCCTGTCTATTGTTCTGTCCATATATGTCTTATGGTTATGGAAGGCCCTGGTGTCACTGCAAAAGAATTTAAATCCATAACTGCTTAACCGCCCGTGCCAGTGGAATCATCCGAATTAATATCTCATCTCCCAAACAAATAAGGGAGCTGCAGTCCCCATCATAGTAGTCTTAGCACACGCCAAAGACATAATGCGAAACCGTACAGAAAGTGAACACAGCCATCTGTTCCCCATCATAAGAGATCATCATTCATCGTAAGCAATCGGAATATCAAAACACGATCAAAACGGATGAAACACACAGCTCAAGGTTTGCAAATAGCACTTAACTCAGTAGCTCCGCCAGCAAGCCGGGCTTGGAATATGAGGAAACTGCAACAAGCAACACTTTTCAGACACAGCCTTTAACGGTTCCTGCCCACTAGCCTACATATTGACCGGAAATTCACGTCCTCCTGAAAATCTTGATCGTCATATTTTTAAAAAAATGTATAACGCTTGATGATGTTAGGACATTGTTTTTGTCTCCAAATCCGAGCATATGAAACACAGTTAGTCGTAGGATTATCCTCATCGTACATCGAACAACACTCCGTAAGCGCTCAGATCTCCTCTGCAATGTGAATGTGTGATATGATAAACCAGTCCAACAAGTCTACCCTCGATCCCACAGTCGCCCTCTTGAATTTAGACATCATCCGTCCTGGCCAACATGAAACTCCGGGAGTCACACCGGGGCTGAAAAGACATGAACAAAACTCCGTCATTTCGCTTTTCTTTATAAGCGTACGGCCGGTTTAGAGATATGCGACTAGCCATCATGGTGACGTTCCACACACAACAATGGATGTGTCCACAAATGACCGATTAATCTAGAGAATGTAGCCAACAACGCACGAAATACCGTAACGATGGTTCAAAATCCCTGAAGTGAAACCTTTAGTTGACTTGGCAGAGCAGTCCATATTAATGAGTTGTAACATGTAAATAAATGGTGTCAAACAAACTTCAACGACGGCCATTGAACAGCACTCAGTGCGTTTGACGTAAACCGCATATCAACTCCAAGACGGGGGAAAGGTCGCACTCACAACACTTGACCTGCCAAAAACGAATATTGCCATGTGCAAGACTCAGCAGCACCGGCGCAAATTCGCTAAATGGAATATCAGGATGACTTTAAGGCAGAAATCTGCATCGGGCAGCTGACATTAATCAGTCCCCAAATGCAAATTCAGCATCGGTCGAGAGAACATGAACTCAATTCCACCATCTTGGAACAGGAAGTCCCCAATCTATAGCACAATGATTAGTTCAATTCAAGCCTTCTATGTCTATGTGATTGAATTAATAACCGTCTGGTCCTTACATCAGATATGAGTCGCTGACATATATAAGTCAATATCCTGCAAATCCTAGATCCTCATAATGAAAGAGAATTCGAAGAAAATTCGTGTTAGTCTATTCTTCACAACACTTGTAATATATATAGTTTAAAATATGACAAGACAATTGCAGCCATCCGCTTGGTTGACTTCAAAAGGACATAAATCTTGGCATTAAAATTTAACAAAGTAACTAAATATCAGCCACTTACCTGGCTATCTTAACTGCATCTGATGAGAGAGATAAAGAGTAGAGAGAGAGAGAGAGAGAGAGAGAGAGAGAGAGAGAGAGAGGGAGAGAGAGAGAGAGAATAAAAACAAAATGATGAATGATATCGAAAAAAAAAGTTTGTTCTTATAAATTACATGTTGAGATTCTGGCAACACAAAGTAAGAAAGAAAGAAACAAAGAAAGTAAGAAAGAAAGAAAGAAAGAATAGCGTTATCATCAAACGTGTGTAAGCGGGGTCATTCGAATATTATGGTAAAACATATTAAGCAGCCAAGACTAAAAGCCTGTTCAACAGGTGCTGACAAGAGAAATTGCACCCACGATAAATAGAAGGACTTGAAGTCAGGACTGAAGACAGTCACATGCTCCAATCGAGAATTATAATTGATATAATACAAAATGCAATTACATTGAAGTGTGTGCTGAAAATATTTGTCTATCAATGTAGCTCTTGTGCTTGATGACAAGAAGCAAGCTCTATTTTTTATATCTGGTTCGTTTGTTGTATGGGATCACTTCTTTCCATTGTGTCAATGAGATTTCGTCATATGCTGAACTCGCCCGATAGAAATTTATTTCACGCAAAAAAGAAGGAAAGGAAACAGAATTTTGTTGTATCCCAAAACTATGCAAACCTGTCAGACATCGTATTTTTTTACGCAGAAATTGTGCATTTCTTTACCGAAAGTTATATTGGACTCCATGTCACTCTTCAGCTCTTTGCAAAGGAACGTTAATGTCAGCAACATTTCCAGGAAATGAATAAACTACCCAGGTCGGAATATCTATGTCCTGCAGATAACAGAAACGTAATTCCATTAATAAAAAGTTGCTTCAAATGGTCCACATACAGAATTATTTCACTATCTTTCAATTCACCACTAATTGGTGTCAATGACAAAAGCTGGTCGATTTGAGCCAATATTGGTGGCATACAGCTCGACTATCCAAAGATATCTGGTAATGATCTGCTTGCTTGTGAAAAAGGTTGTGATGCCGATCCTGTAATTGCTTGTTAATAAACTGAGCTTTTTGACGGCATCACACAGATAAACCACTCGTCTTCTCACTTAAATGAGATCGTCTTTCTAACGATGTCTACTTCTGTAACATATCACAACCCGGACTCACGAAGCAACAAAACGACGAAAAGAATGATGATTATCTTCGGACAACCAACGAACTTCTTTGTGCAAAAAACAATTCTATGAAGTATTCACCATTGTCCCCACAAAGAGGTGATCTTGAGGTGCATGTGACTTAATATAATTGACGGTTTTTATAATACTCTGTAGACTCACGCAAGCAGTCTGATAGTGTTTTTGAAACAGTTTCGGTGAGCTGCACAGTGAGTACATACCACATGTGGCACAACACAGTTTACAAATGCAATATAAATCCTCTGTTTATGCCAGTCATAGAAGCCGCATTATTTATAGCTCAGAATGTCCTGGAGAGAGCGATATTACTCTCATTGAGGTACTTTGTCAATTCTTCAAAAATGGTTTCACCTTTAATTTTTGTTTTAAGCTTTCGAGCAAAGAGTATTTCTTCTGTAAAACCACATTTCTACAGACTTCAGTGATTTTCTTGTCTGTTGTTCTATTATCCATGATTCGCATCCATATGTTAAGACTGGCTCTACGTAACATTTAAGAACTCTTTTTTATAGTTTCTATTGTCAAAAATGGATTGCATAGTATCTTCCTCGTTTTTTGGAAAGCTGATTTTGCCTGAGCCATTCTGCATCTCACCTCTTTTGTACATCTTCCGTCTGAGGTTAACAAAGTTCCCAAATATTTAAATTCATTTACCTGTTTTAATATTGTTCCACTTGTCTTTATTTTGCACTGAGGTGATGTCTTTTTCTTTGTTGTTACCATTACCTCTGTCTTTTTGCTATTAAGGCAGAGTCCATTATTTTTGCTTTGTTTCTACTATAATGTCCAACATTTCTTGTAACTCATTTTCACTCTTAGCGATTAAGACTGTATCATCAGCATACCTTAGATTATTTATGTTATGACCTCCAATTGTTATTCCAGGCATGCCCCTTATGGATCTTACAATAATCTCACTATAAATATTAAACAAATCTGGTGACAGCACACAACCTTGTCTAACACCCTGTTTTATTTGTTGAAACACTCCCAATTGGTTTCCAGTTCTTATGGCCGCTGTTTGTTGCCAGTGCATGTTCTTTATTATTCTTATATCTTTGCTGTCTATGTTTATGCTTTCTAAAATGTTGATTATTTCTTGGTGCTTTACTTTGTCAAATGCCTTGGTGTAATCTACGAAACATAGGTATAGATCTGTTTTTACCTCTATGGCTCTATCTACTAAAGATCTTATGATATAAATGGCATTGCTTGTTACTTTATCTCTAACAAAACCACACTGTTCAGCGCTAATTTCTGGACTGATTTTGGTTCAGAAACGAATATACTCTGTATAAAATGTTTCTGTGTGATGATAGGTACTGTCTTGTGCTGAACTATAAGGGCTAGCTTTTCTAATATATGGTTTCTCTTGTTACATCGAATGTCTATTTATGTATCCATTTTATCATCTTTCGAGAATCTTGCTCATAGATGACCTTAGATTAGGCATGAACAATCGCCCAATTCAAACATACATATATACATGGATTTTTCAATCTTTCTGTATCATGACATTAATGACAATGATGAAATGTTAATGCAATGAAGTCGATAGAGCTATTATTTCCCAGCCCCAGGAATGTGAATTAGCGGGCGGTAATTTCTTTCTGGATTACCCGGGTAGTGTTAGAGAGTCAATTCAGAGGAAGAGGTATGTTTACAGCACTCGGGAAAAATGACAAATAATCAACAACAGAAAAAATACAAAGAACAATATATGGACCGAAGTAGGGTCGAACCCGTACTCAGTGGCACAGCGCCCTGTCACGAAAAGCCAAACGCTAGGGAACACAGCCAACTCAGATAATTAAAATTAGCTGTCGTGGACAATGTCTTTCACGTAGGTGTTCTCAAGACTATAGCATAAGGCTGCGATCACAGCTCGGAAATACATTGTGCATCTGTATTTTTCTTATTAAGATAAGTATCTCCCGGATAGGGTAGGGCTGAATACTTGCGTTGCAGACAAACATTTAGGACGAAACAGCACGAATAGTAGTTTCCAGTGGTTTAGACTGGAGACAAATAATAATAACGAATATTATTATAGAGGGAAACTTTCGAAGCGATAATCATTGAATCAATTCAGAGAAAGAGGCATGTTTACAGCACTCGGAAAAAATGACAAATAATCAACAACAGAAAAAAATAAACAAAGAACAATATATGGACCGAAGCAGGATCGGACCCGTACTCAGTGGCGCAGTGTTAGAGAAGATGAACATTGTCCATCCTATTAATAGAACAATACGAGTTCTTCAGTGTAAAGATACTTCGCCATTGCGGGGATTTTTGTGATCCTTATTTCGTTAACCAGTCTATTTTGATGATCCTTACTTCGTTAACCAGTCTATTTTGGTGATCTTTATTTCGTTAAACATTATATTTTGATGATTCTTGCTTCCTTTACCAGTCTATTTTTATTATCCTTATCTTGTTAACCAGTCTATTTTTATTATCCTTATCTTGTTAACCAGTCTATTTTGGTGATCTTTATTTCGTTAAACATTATATTTTGATGATCCTTACTTCGTTAACCAGTCTATTTTTGATGATCCTTACTTCTTTAACCAGTCTATTTTTATTATCCTTATCTTGTTAACCAGTCTATTTTGATGATCCTTATCTTGTTAACCAGTCTATTTTGACATACACTGTTGACGGGAAGACCAACTTGCAAGTAAAGTCTTGATCAGTTATGGGCTGCTGACCTTTCAATAAAGACTTCAGGTCGCATAACTCCTACAACCCACAATTCTAGGAATTAAAAACAAGATGATATTACCGGAAAGAGAATACACTGTTACAAAATGTTTAGCGATAACAAATTCCCATCCAAATTGTAGGCACGCACATTCACTGGTGATGTGGCTAAGCGAGCGGCAGGAAATGGCAGTAGAAGTGTATTTATCAAATTAAAAACACTCACAAAATGTCATATGGCTACTGATAATAATTCAACAACTTGAGTGATGACGAGCAAGCACGACAGGTTTTAGAAACCCGTTTCAGATACAAGATGTCAATGAGAAACATAGTTACTCACATAAGCTCTATCATTTTCATTAATTACAGTTTGTAAGTGTCACCACAATAATGGACATACTGCGCTCGAACGGATGATTTACTATTTCTAAAATACTTCATTGGCGACCAGCTGTGCAATGAGACATTTAGACTAGAATAGTTCAATAACAAGACGGTAAGTTTAAGGTCTAAAAGACAACATTGCAATGCATACCAGTATTTATTATACGTAAGGCTACCTTTGTCTATGTCCCTGGACATGCGGGAGTACGGGGAAATGAAAGAGCGGACAGGTTGGCTAGCTGCGCTGAGGACGGGCAACCAATGGATCGGGCGGACATCATCAATGCCCTCCGAGATGTGGGAAAAGCACAGGACTTCGACAAACACAGATCCACGTCACTTCTTCGGATGATGGAAATGAGGGTTAAGATGGGCACAGCCAGAAATGAGAAACTTAGTGGCCGTGTAAGAAGACTTATCAACCAACATAGAACTGGAGTCGTCAGTCGCTGGACACTGAGGGAATTGCTGAGGAGGGGATCTGAGCACCTATGGACAAGTTCGGAGTGCAATGATGATGACCCGCAAATAACTCAATAACTCACTTTAAAAAGAAAAAAAAAAAAAAAAAAAAACTCACTAACCAGTATTTAGTAGTCAAGTAGGGCCGAACTTTACAACAGAACAATACAGACACCAATTACTCTGTTTTCAACAAAGACAAAAAGTCACTCTCAAATCCCAATGGTTGGACAATATCAGTCACATTACAGATGATTACTTGTGTTAAAATAATCTTCCACAAAATACTCAGAGCAAAGCACATTTGTTCCGACCTTCCCTTCTCAGCTTATAAAATAAAGCATACATAGTGATGGCTCCTGTACCTTGCTGGTTATACACACTTCTTTTCTGCTCTTTCTATCGTACCAGTATCAAACTTGACTTCAACGTTGTCAGCGCTATTACTACAGCAGTACGAGACTCTCGGAATTGTTCATGTTTGATCTTTCTGTTACGAGAATTAACTACTAAAACATCAGTCACGCGAAAATATAGACTTTAGCGAAACATGTTATATTTTGTTACAGTGTCACAAATTGAAACCACATCCATAAAATTTCAATTTTAAGAACGAGTGGAATGTACTAGAATGGGGACTTTATCCATAAATGCTGCAACATTTCCGAGATTAGAACTGAAATGCCGCTTTGAGATTAAAAAATACAAACAAAGCAAATGTGAATCATTTTCATTCGAATTTAGCATTAATTTTAACCAACTGTTTTACTTCAAAATCGGTTTCCCCGGAGTATCATTCTGACTCTTTTATTATGGTATCAATTCCAGGTCATTATTCCACTTAGAATCATAATATAACAATTTATAAAAGGGAATTCCCCATGTGTAGTGTGGATAAGGAGTTGATGTGGAAACTTCCAGAAAATTATTACCCGAAATCATAAGCCTAAAAAAAAAAAAAATGTATGAAGAAACAATGATGATAGTACAGAATATTTTTATAAATAAAAACGGAAGCTCACCAAGGATGCTTAATGTCGCCATTATTACTTTATTTAGTACTAAATTGGAATATGAAGATAACCACGCAGGGCAAAAGAGAAATGGAATTCAGTGGAACTAACAGGAGGACTTGGATGTCGCCAATTATGTTGCATTCCTTGCCGCACAGCCACAACCAAATGAAATACAAGCTTCTTCTTCTTGAACTTCTTCTTTCCTTCCTCATCTGCCTTTCAGCGTCGGTGGGAGATATAATTTGCGGTCTTTTGCTCTTCTGTTCGCTTCTGCTGCTGTTATGTTTCCTAGTGCTTCTCTAATACTTCATCGACCCATCTTTCGGTCGACCGAAAGGTCTGGTGTTCTCACAACGTTTATTGAGGGCTCGTTGTGTTGTGTTTTGATCACTCTGCATTGTCACGTGGCCAAACCATTTTATCTGTTGTTTCTTTATACATTCTATGGCGGGTGTTATTCCTAGCTTTGTTTCTCAGTTCTTCACTTTTGATCTTGTCTCTCGTGCTGTTTCCTGTCATTCGTCTAACACACTTCATCTCAGCAGAGGTTATTTTTCTTGCTGTTCTTGCGTTTAGGATCCAGGATCTCTGCTGTTTGTGAATTGTCGTTTGTCACTAGACTTCCTAGGTACTTGAATTCCTCTACTTGTTTTAGTTGCCTGCTATCTATAGTTTTGTTCATGTTCTGTTTCTTTTTTACGACATTCATGACTTCTGTTTTGTTGATGTTGATTTTTATGTTGTATTCTGCGCCTGTGCTGTTGAGTCTATTTAGGTGTTCTTGTAGGTCTTCTATTTTTCCATGTATTAGTACTTGATCGTCTGCAAATAAAAGCTCATTGATCTCCTCTATCTCTGATGGGTTGGCTAACTTGCATATATAGTATATATATAAACAGTAGGGGGATAGTACGCACCCCTGTCTTACGCCTGATCTAACTTCGTAGTGGTTTGTGCAGTCTGCTGCTATTCTGAATGTGCAACTGCTGTTGGTGTAGTGACTTTTGACTGTCTTCATCCTAACGTTGTGCTACCAATGCCAGGCATGGACCCTAGATGCAAGAACAATAAGAAAAATAACCTCTACAGAGATGAAATGTGCTAGGCGAATGATAGGAAACAGTCTGAGAGATAAGATCAGAAATGAAGAACTGAGAAAAAAGCTAGGAATAGCCCCCGCCATAGAATATATAAGGAAACAACAGATAAAATGGTTTGGCCGCGTGACAAGGCAGAAAGAACAAAACACAACACAACGAGCCTTCAACAAACGTTGTGAGAACACCAGACCCAAGGGTCGACCACGAAAAAGATGGGTCGATGGAATATTAGAAGCACCAGGAAATATAACAGCAGCAGAGGCGAACAGAACAGCAAAAGACCGCAAATTATATCTCCCCTCGACGCTGAAAGGCAGATAAGGAAGGAAAGAAGAAGAAGAAGAAGGTTAGATTTTGGCTTACTCCGTATGTTGTTAGTATCTCCCACAGTTCTTCTATATTTACTCTGTCGAATGTTTTTTCCTGGTCGATGAAAGCTATGAACAAATTTTGACCGTGTTCTGTCGTCTTTTCTGCTAGTTGTTTTAAATTGAATAGAGTTATTGAGTTATTTGCGGGTCATCATCATTGCACTCCGAACATAAATTAATAGTTAATACCACCGTCTTCTGTATACTTATTGACAGGGAGAATAAATTACATAATCTAGCTAGATTGTCAATCATTGACTGCAGGACGGATTCATAATAATCATGATCAGATGTTTATTATTTGGACTTGCATTATTTTTTTCAATAGATTTTGCTTCCACCGTAATATGAGTTGCTCAACAAGAAGCATGTTATAAAGATTGAGATCAAATGCAACTCAAAATAATAATTCATGATAATATAATAATTCATGATAATATAATAATTCATGATAATATACTTATACTAATTCATGACAATAAATATGGCAGTTAAATTAAACTTTTATTTGCCCGATTGCATCTATAATTATATAATATAATAAAAATGAATAGCATCCGAAATCATGTTTTCATTTGTGCAAACTATGCTATCAGATAGCTACCTTTGATAATATGGCTAAAATTAAAGACTACGAAATTAACAAATATAAATTTAAATGATTGTAGATATATTTTATTGTGTGTAAAGGTGTGCATTCCAACAAATATATATTTGGCCTATGTGTAAGCACTGGCCAGTAGTTGAGGCCGTAGAGACACACCAGACGTCGAGGATCACAAAATCTACAACTCAACGTCTTCATTCGCTCCATTACTCTTGTGTTATAAGTTCGACAAGCGTTAACAAGGTTTGAGACATATTGTCTCGAATTATTTATGATATTGTCTTCCAGAATTTGCGAGTTAAAGATGGATAATTAAATCATAATTTTAATTATAACAAATTCATATCCTAAATAATAAAATATAAGTAAAGTTAATTACTATATCTATATCCTATAATAGTATTATAAGTATAGTATAGTAGACTATTTTTACTATAGTAAAGAGTTTTAGTTATGACGAAGTTAAGTTAAAGTTATAGATATTAATAACAACTAAACTTATCTTATATATTTATTGTAATGTAAATGTTAAAGTTTAAAAGTAAAGAATTGCTAGAACAAGAAAATAAAAGTGAGTTCAGTAGTCAGTTTAGTTGTGTTGTTAATATCATATTCAATAATGATAATGTGATTGTGAATAATTATCAGTGTCTGTGTGAGTGTGTTGCTGAAATAGCAATAATTATTAATAACAATAAAGTAATAACGGAGCAATCAAGAAACATTTGATAATTTAAACAGCAGTCAAAGTCATTCATTAGCAACTCATTAGCCTAATAAAAAAAACGCAAATCATTATTATTATTTAATCATTATTCGACTGAATAATTATTATTAAAAATAATAATAATAAATATCAAATAATTAATGGTTTATAAGTTTATAGTAGTTTATCATAGTTTATCATCATAAAGTTTATGAATTAATTAGTTTAAGTCTTAAACTTAAAGTGAAACTGAAAGAGTCACTTAGAAAGTTAATTAGTTTAGTAAAGTTGAGATGAAAATAAAGACACACACACCATGGCATGACCACACACACTTCACACTGTTTTAGTTTACTGAAGTTTACTTACTTTTAGTATTTATTTCAGACTTTTTATTTAGTAACAACAGTAACACACTGAGTGACACTACCAACACTGAACACTGTAGTGTGTAGTATAACTTCTTAGTACTTTACCAAGTTAGTAGATTATTATTATATTTATAATAGATATAGTAGTATATAGTTTAGTCTATAGGATAGGGAGTAATAGTAGATAGATATATTATTTAGATACAAAAATAATAGATAACAGATCATATAATATATATGGTTCATGTATGTGGAGTCAGTTGGTAGTTAATAATGCTCACTTTCTGCACTCTGGTTTCTATTTCTCTGTTTATACTTCCATATGAACATATCACCCAAATATTTGAATTCGCTAAGCTGCTTTATTTTATTGTCAATTTATTGTTATTTATTTTTATATTTGAATAGCCTCTTTCCTTGCTCACTTTCACTATTTCTGTTTTGGCTATGTTAATTTTCATATTGTATTCTGCTGTTATGCTATTTAGAGTTGTTGCATGTTGTTGAAGATGTTCTTTATCTGCATATAGAAATATTGGTCATCAGCAAATAGTAATTCATTGATGTTCTTTTGATCATGGCCTTTGGTTTGCTTCTTTAGTGATCTTGTCCATATAGACTATAAACAGCAGTGGCGAGAGAACACAGTCTTACTCCCGATGTGATTGGGAACCAGTCTGTCCTGTCATTCCTTCTAATGTTCTTACAGTGCTTTGGCTATTCTTGTATTATAGCGCTGTAATGTTTTCTAACGATTGTCCTTTCTCTCTGTATTGTTCTAGTATTTTCCATAGTTTGCCTCTGTTGACTTGATCGATAAATATGATATAAAATTAAAATAGTAATTATCTAAAATTAATATATCATTTATTAGTTTAATGAATAATTATTATTTATATTTTTAGTTTGTAACACATGTCAAAGGTCTACTAAGTTACATTTTTATAACAATTTCAGGATATTTTTTTTTTTAACAACATATTAATACAGCTAGATAGTCCTAAGTGCTATATAAAGAACCTGTTCATGTCATAGACGATAAGCAAGACAACACAGAAAACATTGGAGTCAGCTGAGATGTGGTTAATCAGAAGAAAGCTACAAATTCCTTGGGTTGTAAAGATTACTAATGAAAAATGTTTAAAAAGAGCTGGAGAAACCTGAAATATCAGAATCATAAGAAAAAGACAATCTTTATTGGGCATATTTTGTGAAAAGAAGGCATTGAAAGTACTAAAAGTATAACAACGGGCAGAGCAAAAGAAAGAGAAAGAATATTGATAGCTTTTCCAAATTGAAAAAAAATAAATCACAGACAGCTTTTAGAAGAATATAGCTGTCTTGTACATATAACATGTTGGAAAATGAACAGAAGTAAACAATAGGGTAAGAATGAAAAAAAAATAATTTTAACATGAAAAATGTATTTACATTAAAGGAAATAACACAAGAATTAAAACTATGAATCATATTATGTTATATCCACTCAACGAGCCTTTGTGGTGCAGAAACATCAAATTAAATAAGAAAACTCTTTCTGTAGTAAGTAAAGAGCCCCCGTCACGCCAAGTAGCGTATAGGGAATATGGTGTTAGTGACCATAAATTTTACAGACCTTCAGCACATGATTTTTGGGGTAATGTGGTCGGTATTATGCCCATGCCACTTTACTTTCCCAGAAAAAATCCAGTACCAATTTAAGGCTGGGTGAACCTGGAAGCCGTCGGTTGGGATTGAACCCTACCTTTGTAGTCCAGTTCACTAACCACTGAGCTATCGCGGCTAAACTCTTTCTGTGGTTATATTTAAATGGATGCTGAATATAAAAACTCAATTTTTTTAAGATTAATAGTAAATAAATTATGAAAAGTAAATTAATAATGAATATTTTGAAAAAATCAGAGCTATTACACAAATGCCTTGAAAAATACATGCTTTCCAAATTTTTTTTTTCTGTTGATTGAAAGAATATTTCCTGACCTTCTTGATTCTTCCCGCACTGTTAGACGTTGCATAGGGCTTGTAGTGTTTTTTGCCACCCATCTATATTCTGGATGTTTGATCTTATCTAATGAATCTGCCTGCCAGCTTTGCTTGTCTTATAAATGTTCTTAATGTCTCTTTTGGTCTTCCTCTTTTTCTGTGTCCTAATGTTTCCCATAGAAGAGCCTGTTTTGGAATTCTCTTGTCTCTTTTACACACATGTCCAACATTTGTCCACCTTCTCTTCCTAATTGTAGATGAGATTTATGGTTGCATGGCCATTTCTCTTATTCCCTTATTAGTCTTGAATTCATTCCATTGTACACAGATTATTTTTGTTAGGCATTTGTCTTCAAAAGCGTTTAGTTTTTTCTCAATCGCTTTTTTCGCTTTCCAGCTTTCACATGCATAGGTAAGTATTGATAATACGTTTGGTTTGAATATTCTAAGTTGGGTTTTCTTGCATAATATTTTTTTTGACCTTCTACCTGATATATAAATGGTAACACTAACCATGTTATGTCCTTGGGAAAATTAGTTAAGATGGGAGTTCTCTGACGTTGCCAGTAACTTCCTGACAATGAAGGAATTTGGCCTTCCACTGTTTTCCAATAGTTACAAATCCATGGTTATTTCAGATTCAGTTTAAAGCAACATTTTCATTAGAATACATACATTTAAAAAAAAATCCTTATTTCTAAAATATTATACGATTTGTGTACATTTCAATTTTTAAGTGGCTATCAAATTTAAATAAAGTGAGATAATATGTACACTTGAAATATATGACAATTGAACTAGTGATTATAAATATATAATATTAAGAACACAACATTTTCAGTTACTAGACTTGTTAATCAGTATGCTTAAATATCAATATTATGATCACAATTTTTAGGTTTGGTGCAAGGTTGAAGTTTATTATTAAACAGTTAGGGATCCATTTATATTTTGCTGTTTGTTGCATATAAACTACTCAATCTTGTGCTGATTGTTTCAATTTTTATCTTAATAAGTGTAATAGAATTTTGTTTCTATTCTTCTATCTATCTATCTATTGACCTTTCGAGCCGTAACCGGCCCATAGGGCGTAGACCAAGATACACCTTCTCCTATATGAATTTTTGTTCTAGCAGTTTTCTTTTAAAGATATTTTATCCAATCTCGCCATCTGTCTCTGTTCTGTGCAAGCAGTTCTATCTCATTGAGGGAGCCGATTCCTGCTGCTCTTGCCTCTCTCATCAATGTTCTTCTCAGTGTCTCCCTGGGTCTTCCTCTTTTTCTTTTACCTGTTGTTTCCCATATGAGGGCTTGCTTTGCTATTCGATTATTATCTCTTCTCATCACATGTCCAACGTATGACCATCGTCTTTTCTTTATTACTGAAGATATTAGTGGTTGATTGGCGATTTCTCTAATTTCCTCGTTTGTTTTGAATTCGTTCCATTCTATACCAAGTATTTTCCTTAGACATTTATTTTCGAATGCGTTCAACTTTGTTTCTATATCTCTTGTTGTTTTCCAGCTTTCACACGCATACGTAAGGGTTGATAGTACATTTGATTTGAATAGCCTAAGTTTTGTGTTTGTGCTAATGAGTTTTGATTTCCACAACTTTTCAAGGCTTCTGAAAGACATTGCTGCTTTAGCCAGTCTGAATCTAATTTCTTTGCTCGTATCCCCTTCTCGATCAATGTGACTTCCAAGATAGATAAAGTGATCGATCTCTTCTACTGGTTTGTTTTCCATGTATATTTTGTCACTTGTTGGAATTAAACTTTTCATGACTTTAGTCTTTTCATGATTGACCTCAAGCCCAATTTTGCTGGCTATTGATGATAGTTCATTTGTGTTTTCCTGCATCGTTTTTATCTGACTGCTGATGAGAACTATGTCATCAGCAAAGTCGAGGTCCTCCAAATGGTCTCCTTGTATCCATTCGATGCCTTTATTACCAGTGCAGCATTTCTTCATTATGAAGTCCATAACAATTCCAAATAACAAGGGCGATAAAATACATCCTTGTTTAACCCCAGTTTCTATTGGGAAACATTCGCTCAGTCCTTCCTCTGTTCGAACTGCACATGTGTAACCATCATACATGTCTTTGATAATATTTATGATTTTTGATGGTAAACCATATTGCTTCAGAATTTTCCACAAAGAATCTCTATGAATACTATCAAATGCTTTTTTGAAGTCGATGAAGTTAAGTACAAAAGGTTTTTGCTTTTCATTCTTGCATGAACTTTTGCATTTCATCTTCTATTCTTAGAAGCACAAAAACATTTCTAGCAAAATGTTTCCTGTGCACAACATTGGTTACAACCATGGCACAAATCAAGTGTTAGGGCTTGCCAGCGGGGTAAGATTTCAGCAGCCAAGGAGTATACCAAGGCCTGTAGGTGGCTACCCATATAGGACTTCCACTGGAACAGTTACACCACAACAGTCAATGTTAAGACCTGTTAACTTAATACCACTGCTTAATCCTAGGATGCCTAACCAGAATCTTCAAAGCAGTGTCCAAGGCACAGTAAGAGGACAAAAGTAAGTAGCAGTATGAGGTATGTTGAGGAAATGTTTCTCCTGTCTTAGGTGAAAGATACCAAAATAGTACCACAAAATAGAAATGTAGGACAAAGAAAGGTCTAACAGATAACTCTATTTTGCTTCTGGTTTAAATAAAAAAACCTGTCATGTTTTGTGACATGTGAGTAGTGTTATATTAGTGTCAAATATTTTTAAAGACTTTTGACATATTTATGGTTGCTGAGGTTAGTTATGTCATCTTATTAAGAGAAAATCTCTCTTACTCCTCATAAGATGCTCGGTGAATCCTGAAACTGTTAAGCTGGAAAAAATTTGCCACTTTTGGGGGGATTTCTTTTTCTGTGAATTGACTCGGTGACACCACCTCTTTATTGTTCACCTTTAAGAGGGTATAGAGTAGGCGTAAAGTGTGCTCTGTTGTGGTTTACAAAGTGCTAACATTTTTGCACAACACATTTGTCTTTAGCGCAGCATTTATTAGTGTATTTGGTTGTCTTCAATTTCTATTCACTTGACCAGACTAGTTTACTATTTATTTTTTATTAATGGTGGAGTAGGATCTGAATACTTGAAATTCACCAACCTGTCATGAATAGTCAACTGTAAGTCGCTAATTCATTTTCAACCCTTGTGCTAAGGCCTTTTGCCTTATATTGAGGAATTGAATTTGATCCACCAGAGTAGTAAACGAGTACACAAAACACTTTTGGGGTCTCAGTAGCCTAGTTGAGAAAACCATCTGACTGGGCTACCAATGTTTGGACAACCTGTGTTCGATTCTTGCTGGAAGCAGTGTGATTTGTACTCGTGGTTTGAAAAAAAATACCCATGGGGTCGACCAAGCTGCTGGCAGAAATGGGTACCAGGGTATGGGTCTGGGAAGGTGAGGAATGCCACCTTGCATCGTGAGTTTTGATGCTTGAAGCAACAGTATCCAGAAGTCTCATTACACTTCTGGATATGCAGCCGAGCACATATGGGTGAAAACTTGCGTGCTAAGATGCCGATTCAAGTCTCGTATTTTACCTTTACTAAACACTTTACCACCCCGCAGTTTTTCTGCTGTTGATAGTAATTGGTTAATTTTGTGCTTGCTGTTTTTGTTTTAATCATTTCTGAATCATAATAATCATCCCTATTAGAGTGATATGGTTGCAGTATCTAATGAAATGAACCATGATCACAGCCCTATTTATGACATCTCTCAGAAGCTGACATCTAAGGAGACTGTCATGATGTTAGGAGTAAGAATAACAGCTGCATACCCAAGAAAATGTTGTATGGGAAGGTTATATAAGGGAAGTAGCTCTGGTGGATACAATGATGCCTAAATGTATTCTTAAGATAATCCCCATTTGTGAAAGGATTTGAAACATCTACCACCCTTTCTTAGCACTGGAAGAAGAAACGTATAAAGGATATAATAACATTCAAGAGTGAAAAAGGTCATAATGCAAAGATAAAAGACATAAGAGTAAAGAGGTGAGACCACACACTATAAATTTGAGAAGCAGCTTGCAAAACAGCATCTGGCAATTGCCACCAAAGATTGACAAAGCCTTCATCAAACCATCTATAATGGATACAAATTTGTATGGATGTGGGTACATACTTGTCTGCAAAAACTGAGGAGTGCACAACTAATTTACCCTATGTGGCAGATGTAAGATATTTTATCTGTTTTATATCGCTAGATTAGAATAACAAGTATTTAAATCATGGATTTTTGTTATAGTGCTAATAAAAGTGAAATTGTCATGGTCTTACAATGTGCTTTAATGATTGTGCTGAACTATTTGTGTACCAATCACCGCAGAACAAACTGCTGACTTATGCATGTTTTACTAAGGTTTCTTATTGTCTTGATAAAAGATTTTGACCATTAAATTAGAAACTCTTGAATTATTTGACTATTATAAAGTAAAATAAGGCTTTCTTCCATGCCTTAAGATGTGTAGGGAATATGGTGTTAGTGCCCACATGGTTAGTATCTTATCTATGGAAGTTTCATTACAATCGGAAATTCTCCATATCTGCTTCACCTCATGTCACGGCATCCCCCAAACAACATTGGCAGATTGGTAAATTCTGTTGACAATGGTTGACCTCCTTGGTTGCCCTGTTCGGCCACGCAGGTGATGATGGTAATTCCAAATGACTTCCATCAAAAAGAGAGTGCACAATCTTTTCCTCACTCCAGTTTCCTAAAACAAATACAAATTAAACAAAGTGACCAAGATGGTTTTAACAACCTTGCTAGTCTCTTCAAATTCACAATATGTGCTGTTATGCATTGTTGGTTATAATGTTAACAAGGTTGAACTCCATGCAAGCAGTATTCAGCTGCCAAAACAGCAACTTCAAATGATACCATTTCTAAATATACATTAAAGAATTTTTGGATGCTTTCATTTCAAAACCATGGTGACAAAATGTTCAGAACATTCATGGCTAGTATCATGCCAGATTGCTCTACTTTTCCTGAAAATAATCTCTGGTACCCATTTTCAGAAGGTGGGTCAACCCTGAAAATGTGTAAGTCAAAAAAAAATGTGTCACAACTGGGAAATAGCCTGGTCCTATCTGGACAATAGCAAGTGCAATAATCACTCAGCCACAACAGCTTGCAGTGGACTTTTGATTTGAGGTTAAAACATTCATACTCTGAGTGTCATAACTAGGAAACCAGAGCTGCTCTGTTTTTGTTACCTTAATTGTTTATCCGCTGTTTGTCAGTTTTTGGAAATTGTTGATATAATTGCATCACAAAAGTTTGATAACATAAAGTGATGATTATGTTTTATGTATGTGCAGGCGACACAGTGATGACAACACAAGTTATCCTAGTAAACAGGCAAGACCAAGTTCAAATCAACCATCATCTTCATCAGTTTCACTTCCTTCACAGCCTTCTGTGACAATAAACAATTTTGTAGTGCCTGTCAGTCGGGGAACAGAAGAGGTATTGAAGATAATTGAATAGATCAACTCTCCCATAAAGATCCAATTTAAACAGAATTTCTAAGGGCTAAATTCACCATTAGCAATGTTACTCAGAATTTTATATTTCAAAAGCATATTTTTTAAAATTATGTCTATTTTTATATCAAGGCTATCAATGTTTCCATTATTTAAGGTCACCAACATGTGCATTATCCCTGATTTTGTTATTTGACATTCAGTTTACTTAATTCTATTGCCAAAAGGTTTGCAGGCTTTCATTTCTAAGAATGCATCAAATATCTCTTGGCGTGTTTAATTTTGAAACTAAGGTAACAAGGTGTTTAGAGCATTCATCTACATGTAACAGTGGTGAAGAGACAAAATATTAAATATATTAAGTGAGAATTGCAAAGCAGTCTGCATTTGTTTATAGAATATTCCAGAACAGGATATGTCATGGTTAAGTTGCAGGGCAGACAGACATATGGATCACCAAAAGCTTGGCTATAAGAACATATTAACAAGTTGGCATTAAAGTCAATAAATATGAGTTGAGGCACACTGAACAGAAAAGAAGAGAAAAGCATCTTCAGAGGCACACACAGGTAGACGAAAAGAGTAGAAAAGTCACTATCTAGTGCAGATGTGTAGGTTTTTAGCAAAAGACAAGTCCTAGACTTAGTATGTCACTTAGAGTCAAGAACCAGACTCATGAGAGAATTAAGTCTTTGTTGTGAAGCATTAACAGTTTGATTTAGACAAAGATTATTTTTTTTTGGGTGGTGGTGGGGGTCGGGTTATTGATGCCTAGAACCAAGTGAAATAATAGATTATTATGAAGTAAAAGTTTAAGTGTGATTAATTTTCAACAGTGGGAGATTCCATATTGTATGGTCATGTGAGCCACAATGTGTAGTGTAAACCTTTATTATTGATAAAGTAATATGCACCATTGATTACTTGTGATGTTCTATGAGAAGATTCCAAAATAAATGTACTCTGATGTTGTTATTTACCCAAGACTTTATGCCAGTGTATTGATAACCAACATGAGAAGTGGAAAGGAGAGTATTAAGATGCCTGAACTGTTTAACAAATAAAATGTGGAAAGGAATCTTCTTCTCTTTCTTCTTCTTTACCCCCGTCACGCCAAGTGGCGTATAGGGAAATATGGTGTTAGTGACCCTATATTTTACAGACCTTCAGCACATGATTTTTGGGGTAATGTGGTCGGTATTACGTCCGTGCTGCTTTACTTTCCCAGAAAAAAATCCAGTACCCATTTAAGGCTTGGTGAACCCGGAAGCCGTCGGTTGGGATTGAACCCTACCCCTTGTCCGTGGTAGTCCAGTTCACTAACCACTGAGCTATCGCGGCTCCCTTGGAAAGGAATGCCAGCTACATAAATAGCTCTGTATTACAACCCAGATCTGATTGTATTGATCCTGTAAAGTAATTGATGATAGGATATGAATGAATCTCATCAATAAGAGCAGGTTCTATGATAATCTTCATTATTCAAATTATTGTGTAAGATGATCATCTTATTGGTTCATGAACAACCATCAAAGCTGAATACGTGACCACTTGTAAAGAATATTCCGCTGCTAATTCAATATCATGCCTTAGAACCTTATTCATGATCAAGTTCCAGAACTACGAGTTTGAAATAACACAATTGTGAGATAATACAGATGAACGTTTTAAACAATATCACCCCAAATTTATATGAACAGTGGAGAGCCATAATATCTATCTATTGACCTTTCGAGCCGTAACCGGCCCATAGGGCGTAGACCAAGATACACCTTCTCCTATATGGATTTTTTTGTTCTAGCAGTTTTCTTTTAAAGATATTTTATCAAATCTCGCCATCTGTCTCTGTTCTGTGCAAGCAGTTCTATCTCATTGAGGGAGCCGACTCCTGCTGCTCTTGCCTCTCTCATCAATGTTCTTCTCAGTGTCTCCCTGGGTCTTCCTCTTTTTCTTTTACCTGTTGTTTCCCATATGAGGGCTTGCTTTGCTATTCGGTTATTATCTCTTCTCATCACATGTCCAACGTATGACCATCGTCTTTTCTTTATTACTGAAGATATTAGTGGTTGATTGGCGATTTCTCTAATTTCCTCATTTGTTTTGAATTCGTTCCATGCTATATCAAGTATTTTCCTTAGACATTTATTTTCAAATGCGTTCAACTTTGTTTCTATATCTCTTGTTGTTTTCCAGCTTTCACACGCATACGTAAGGGTTGATAGTACATTTGATTTGAATAGCCTAAGTTTTGTGTTTGTGCTGATAAGTTTTGATTTCCACAACTTTTCAAGGCTTCTGAAAGACATTGCTGCTTTAGCTATTCTGATTTTAATTTCTTTGCTCGTATCCCCTTCTCGATCAATGTGACTTCCAAGATATATAAAGTGATCGATCTCTTCTACTGGTTTGTTTTCCATGTATATTTTGTCACCTGTTGGAATTAAACTAGTCATGACTTTAGTCTTTTCATGATTGATCTCAAGCCCAATTTTGCTGGCTATTGATGATAGTTCATTTGTGTTTTCCTGCATCGTTTTTATCTGACTGCTGATGAGGACTATGTCATCAGCAAAGTCGAGGTCCTCCAAATGGTCTCCTTGTATCCATTCGATGCCTTTATTACCAGTGCAGCATTTCTTCATTATGAAGTCCATAACAATTCCAAATAACAAGGGCGATAAAATACATCCTTGTTTAACCCCAGTTTCTATTGGGAAACATTCGCTCAGTCCTTCCTCTGTTCGAACTGCACATGTGTAACCATCATACATGTCTTTGATAATATTTATGATTTTTGATGGTAAACCATATTGCTTCAGAATTTTCCACAAAGAATCTCTATGAATACTATCAAATGCTTTTTTGAAGTCGATGAAGTTAAGTACAAAAGGTTTGAGCCATAATAAGAGGGACCTAAATGATTAATGTTGAAATGTAATATAAAAAGAATATGATTTTAAGAACAAAACAGTTGAACAATTGCCATTATAATCCATCTGTAGACCACTTCACACCGTCCAAATTCAAGAAACATAACTCTATTTAATTTGCAATCATCTTGGTGGTATTCAGGATTTACATGCAGATGTTGTGGTTAGAGGTTCAGCATCCAATTGAGAGTTTTTACAGCTGGCATGACCTGTTTCACCAGGCACTGAACACATGAGAGATCCTCATGCTATCTTGCATGGTGTTGACAAATCATAAATTTGTGCAATGATCATTGTGGGCACTAATACCATATTCCTTATATGCCAATTGGTATAATGGATTTTAGCTTACTCTTTACATCTTCACTTGTGTCACTTCAAGCATTTATTAAAACATTTTAAACATCTACAACTTCATATGCCGTGTTGGTTAGATGTTAATTGTCAGATCTTCAGATCATCAACACCGAGTGCTGTCTCCGCATCGAAGGTTGGCTACCATGAAGCGCCATTCCGCTCTGTCTCTTGCTTAGATGATGCAGGTTGTCATAGGCTGACTTGTCCATCTTTTGATATTACTCGTCCATGTTAGTATTAGTCTGCCTCTATTATCCTGTATTTTCCCTTCCAATATTACTTCTAGTAGACTGTTGTATCTTTTAAAAATATGCCACCAAAATTTCATTTGTCTTGTTCTAATTGTGTTTAGTAGTAGTAGTTCTGTTTTATTTTTAGTTGTTTTAAAACTTCATTGTTTGTTCTCTTTTCTTTCCATCCCATTCTTCCTATTCTATAAATCCACATTTCAAAAGCTTCAATTTTCTGTTCTGTTTTCTTGTCTAATGTCAATGTTTCTGCCACATACAGGAATATTGAGAAGATATAACATTTTTCTATTCTTAGTTTTAGCCCTGGTGTTATTTGTTTTGATGTTAGTATACTTTTCATGACATTAAAATTACTTTTTGCCATTCCTATTCTTTTGTTTATTTCAGGTTTACATTTTCCATCACTGGTTATAGTATGTCCAAGGTAGTTGTAGCTCTGTACTGTCTCCAGGTCTATTCCTTCAACTTTAATATCCACTTGTAGGTTTTAAGTATTATCTTTGTTTATGATCATAATTTGTCTTTTTGATATTCATATCTAATCCATATTTTTTGCTTATCATGTTTATTTCATTAAGTAATTGTAGATCTTTAGGATTTTCTGCTAGTAATGCAGTATCATCAGCATATCTTAGGTTATTGATTATCTTTCCATTAATGTTAAGGCCTGGCATCTCTGTGATGTTTTTAAATATTTGCTCAGTGTATAGACTGAATAAGCTTGGTGATAGGGCGCATCCCTGTTTTACTCCTCTTTTTATATCAATAAGTGTAGAGTTCTCTTTGTTATATTTTATTATTGCTGTTTGCTCCCAGTATAAATTACATATTAGTCGTATGTCCGTGTCATCGAGATGTATATTTTTAAGGCATCTATATTGTTGTTTATGATGTATTCTATCGAAAGCTTTGGTGTAGTCTGTGAAGCAGGCATACATTGGTTTGTTTACTTCTATGTACTTTTCGATTAATGACCTCATGCTGAATTGAATATGGCTTCTTTTGTCCCACTGTTTTTTTTCCTAAATCCAAATTGTTGCTCCTCTAATTCGGTATTAATTTTGTTCTGAATTCTTTCTTGTATGACTTTTAGCAAGATTTAGGTTGATATCCTAACAAAATCATGTCTCGGATGAGATTGTTTCATTATATCATATATTATATTAAATCATTTGTTTTGTTAATATCTTATTAATGAAAAAGATTAAAGTCGGTTTCATCACTAGCATTATTGACACTTCATCCTGTTCTTTGTACTATTAAAGGATTTGATTACGCTGTCAATGGTACTTGTGAGCGAATAGTGATCTTGTATAAACACGTTGTTCTCTTAGAGTCTGTCTGCTTTGTTGTCAGACTAGATCTCTCCAGATATAACACCTCTCTTTGACTGTTGTTTAGAATTTACAGACTTGGACAAACAGGTGTGGACAGTCATATACATCCATGGACAGCATGACAAGTGACAGTGCCATGTACCATTTGTAGAGACTGGTTCCACAGTCCAGTACTCCAACAGGTTTAATTGCTTAATGACATCATAGTAAAAGCATTCTACAGAGACCTGTATGAAAAACACACCTCACTAAAGCATTCCTGTATGAATTCTACAAATGCTATCCAGTTGCACCTGATTGTCTAACTCTATCGGAGCCTCTATGTTCCTTAAAACTGTCCAGGGTGGACCCAAGTTTCTATTCATCTATCTCTAATTTAACTTCATTCTTCTAAACTGTGGGCTGATCCTTTCTACTTGAAACTAATTAGCTAACCTTCACTACCCAGGTGTTAGCCATTCTTTCGATGCACTCATCTGTCTCAGCAGCACATTCCTGCTCTAACCCTAACATGTCTTCTCTGCTTGAAGTACCTGCAAGAATTGACTAATCCAGCCTGCTTTGCTTGTCGACGTCATCATGTGACCATAGCCTGACTATGTAATCCCCAAGATGTCCTTCAAACTGACCAGTGTTCACCATGGCTGAAAACACCATCTCCCAGTCGTTTGCCTGTAAAAGTTCTATTGTTAACTGCTAACTCCACTCTCTAGTGCATTATTTCACCCTTTCAAACTCAATATCTAATATAGAATAAGTTTTCAAATGAACTATTTCAGAAAGTCCTAGCATCATATACATTCTGTAATAATTTTCTCTCATATCTTATGTGAAGTTTTTTTCATAGTTTTTCACATTTGATCATTAAAATAATTGTTTGTTTCAGATCACAATGGCAATCTGGAACTATTTTTTGTCTGATAGTATGAAAGATGAAGACCTTACAAGAAAACTTCAGCTTCGCAGATGTTTGCTTTCGGTATTTAATGTTGCATTCACAAGTATGCATACTTTTTTTTATTATTAATTTTAGGTGCTATAGAAAAGGCACACAAAACTAATTATCATGAACAAAAGTTTTTTTTACAAACATTTATTAAGACTGCTTAAAATTGTATAGGTTTTAAGCATATTTGTTACTTGTGTTCATTAAATATATTATAGCAATAATGTTGAGAATAGCATGGACAGGACAGTTAAAATGAATAACAAAGGCATTCTAAAAGGGATCAAAGCAGAAAGGAAGCTTAATAATGCCGACTTCTGGAGGAATCATATGTTAACTATGAGAGGGGAACAACTGTAACATGACACCTGGAAATATTGAGCGAAGGAGTGAGGGGGAAATAGAGAGACTTATTGTTTTATTCTAAACTGCCATGATATAACCATCCAATAGAATAACACTTTACTTCATGATTCTTTCTGTAATCCACATATTGAGTACTATTTATACAAGATGTGCTATTTATGGTACTATTATGCAAGATATGATACAAGAAGTGTTGCCAAGCATTAAACAAAAATCTAGTAGTAATGTTCACTGTTGAATACATAAGAGAACAATAGATACAAATGTTTCACCCAGGTCATGACACAGAGAAAACTAAATTGGATACAGCGAGTCATCAACAAATGTCCTGAGAATATCAGAACCAAGGTCTGACCATGTAAAAATGAATTAAATAAATATCAGAGACATTAGGAAACATAACATCAGAATATTCCATATTTTTTCACAAGTAGACCTGTACATTCTTCTTCCATCCAATTCCGATAGCGCGTCCCCCCACCAACCACTATTCCAGAGAGCATGACTGATTGATATTGGACTTTTTAACCTTCTTTTTCTACCTTCTTTTTGGAAGGCACAATTAGATATCGTGCATGCACACACACTATATCTTCTATAGGTTATACTAGACTGCAGTTGCCATTAACAATTATTAGTTATGTGTTTTCAAGTAGTATATTTGGTTGGTCTCGACATTTTTGTTAATTTGCATTGTAGATTTGTTATGATTTAATTGGTTAGAATAAATATAAACAATTATTTTTGTAAAATGTTAAGTGTTATATCTATTTTAATGAGAAAATAAGTCACAAAAACTGTTTTTCTTTAAAATTAATACTTATAAGTTAATTTTTTAGATAAAATCTTACAAATTAAGGAAAATCCTTATAGTATGGAAGAGGCCTATAGAAGAGCAAAAAGAAATAAACTCTTATCTCCTGCTTCCTCCTATCACAAAGTCTTTGAGCATGGATAAATCAGCCAATCTCTATCCATTTTCTTCCATTTTTCCTATATCATTTTGACCTATAACTATATTTATTTTTCCTACCTTGGCATTTTCATCACCCATCAATATAATTAGAGGTTTTTTTTCTTTGGTCTAAAATATCTTGGAAAGTATACGTTTGAGCACACAAATAGAGCTTTCATATAAACATATATTAAAATGCTCAGTCTTCATGTTTAGACAGTTTGATTTGGAAATCATCTTTCAGCTGATTTACATCAATGAACCAGAAGGATTGAATGAACATTTTTTTAAACTTTTTGTTTAATGGTGAAGTTTCCAGTAAAAGGTAACATTTTATTAGTAATTTCATAAAGAGAATATGTTTAATTGTTTATATTTGCTATGTATAATCTTATCCTTTTTATTTGTGTCACACTACAGTCCATGGCATCATACAGATCCTCAAATAAAAGACACTTTGTTCTGTTTGAAGGTGTCTATGCTTAGTGTTTCAAGCCTAGCCCATGCTGCATCTGTCTTCATAGGTCTCAGTCAGTTTTCCCCACCCCAGTCTACTGGTTAATATGTTTTGCAGTCAGGTTATCCTTTGTGTTTGTGAGAGAGGCTTCCTTAATGGTTTCACCACCCTCTTTTATGTGAATTGCCTTTCCAAGTGTTCGCCCCCACACAGAAATGTATAATTTTTTCTTGTTGTTTTTGTAATAATAGTTTGTACTTTCAGTAACTTGTCAGCTGTGCTACATAATATTTATATTATGTAAAGCAGGAACAGAACACCCTTTTTTTTATTGTCTGACCTGTGCACATTTTTCTATTCAGTTCAACCGACCAAGAATAAGACTGTTGTTGGCATAACATAGGGAGTGGTTGGATTTCTCTACATGCTAAACTGGTCAAAGTAAGGCACCCATTAGGACAGTAATATTGCAATAGTAAAGTCCATCTTTGGGAGCTGCGAAAGCTCAGTGGTTAGTGAACTGGACTACAAATGACTTCCAGGTTCACCCAGTCTTAAATGGTTTTTTTTCTTGGAAGTAAAGTGGCATGGGCATAATACTGGCCACAATACCTCAAATATCTTGTGCCGAAGGTATGTAAAAATTATTAGACAGGGCTCTTTACTTTTTAAAAATTTCCTTCTTTGTCATGAATTCTGCTTTATATTCAGATTGCAGACTCTTCATCGTTGGCTCATCAATGACAGGCTTTGCAACGAGAACAAGTGATGTTGATATGTGTCTCATGTTGTCTGTGAATGAGGTAGGAAACTAACCTTATATAAATATGTTTAGACTTTCAGGAATAAGCCTATATTTGTAAATATCTAATACAACCATATTGTTTTAATCAATGAATTGTTGCATTCTAATTTTGAGGGTAGTATTTTTATAATTATGAGGACGTAGAAACACTAAAGTAGTGCAATTTGGAAACACCATGCTAGTGTGCTGTAAATTTTGAGTTATTGAGTTATTAGCAGGGCATGATCATTGCACTAAATTTAGAATATTGTTACTAATGACATAAAGGATGTCTTACTGTGTGCAGGCAAGCAACACCATCAATAGCATGTACAGAGGACAACTTGAGACATGGAACAAAGAGGAACAGTGTTCCATCATCCATTTTTTGGAATGGAGCCTAATTAATGTAATAGAGATGGATAACCATCTCAGTGTTGTATTCTTGAAAATCCAGAAATGAATATATTGACAGAGTATGAAACGAAATTACTTAACTATTTACCAGCATGGTGCTTGTAGAGACCATGAGATACAAGATAGACACACAAGGTCGCCAGAAGAATAATGAATATATTACCAGTTCTGCAGGAAAAAAACAAGTGATATTCAGGCTAAGTATGAGCCAAGACAATAAGTAAAAATGCAATTTATTAATATCAAACTGAAAGTATGAACTTTAAATGTGTATGACTGTAATACTGATATGGTGACTGTTTAACATCAGTTATAGAAGTGCCAAAATTATTTAACCCTAGATTACAATACCATAGTAAAAATTACAGCATCAAAACACAAATTCTTCAAAATTTAAATAGTTTGCTGTGTTCAAACATTGCCTCTCTCTGTATACCTTTTTGATTACTACTTCTTGTGACCACTGAGTGTTTAATTTGTTTCTATTGCTGTAGAATATTTTTTTTTTCATTTAGTGAGATATCCTATAATAAGAAAAAAATTGAAAATCCCCTCTCCCCCACCCCGACCAGGGAAATTTTCTCGGTCGTTGGCAACATCAAACAACTCTTTGTGACTCTGGAAACTCAGTGAATAATGCTATGAGGTAGCCAAACATACTGACAAATATACGGCAGCCGTCTGAATTGACAAATAGCATGTCAGGTCCAAGCAATCAATTTCGGGTCATAAATCAACCTGAGATAGGAAATTCGAGTTCCCTCTGTGTGTCAAAAGTTCAAAGAAAATGCTATTTTTAGTGCTCCTAATGTTACAATTAAGTGGTAGTATCTTGTACTATGGAATGTAATGAAGTGTACCACAAGTAGGTATCATAATTAAGGGTTTAAAAAACCCAGATAAATGAATATGGCCATCATCATATCATTGTAGGGGGGACTGGTTGGCCTTGAGACAGCGAGGCTGTGAGTTCAAATCCTGGCAATTACTGGTTGGGTTTTTTATTTATGATTTCTCTCAGCGGCAACTACCCCTGGTCTCAGAAGCGAGGCCCGGCTTGAAACGTCAATTACTCATCGGCGGAAAAAATATGAGTAACTTCGGAGTTATCTGCCTGTGCTGCGAGGGATTCCTGTGCACACGACTGCCAGGGAGAAATAGATTAGCATGCAAAATTCAGTTCCTAGTCTCTAGGGACTTCGTCAGAGGTCAAAGCTGGCTAACAAAAAGAAAATATCATTGTAGTAGTTTTTGGAGATATCCAGCGTTAGCAGAATCACTGGTTTCTGTGAGGGTTGTAAATGTGAGTGAGAGGAAGACATGACAACTGTTTAAGAATCTTGTCAGAGGAAATAGGTTGAAGACAATCCAGCATGAAGAAATTCATCAAGAAATGGGCAAACAGAAACATGCTTCAAGCAGTCGCTCAGACAATAATAGTTGAATAGATGAAAGTCTGTATTTTCTGTCCTGATGTGAAGCCCCATTCATAATCACTTCAAACTGACATGCACTGATGTTATTCTTTCAAGTATCAATATTCTGTCCTTTCATCTGCCTTTTTTTGTAAGATGGTAACAGTGGTAGGTAGCGATTGGTCTTTGTTTATATAGGTTTCCTGGAAACTACATACGTTTACTTGCTTTTCATGTAGGATATTTTCTAATTGTCTCTTTTTACTAGACCCTTCTCTTTTACTGTTGATGCCTTAAGCATTCCAGTGTATTATTTTAAGTGAACTTAGTTTTGATTGGCCAATAGCTCTTTTCTCATGCCTCTGGGCTTCACAGACCAGTTGACAAGGACATGGAGCAATAGTAGTTTGATCCTTTTGAGGCTGAGGACTTGACACTGCCTACTTGTGTGTCCATCACAGGGTGATAAGTAGCATATTGATTCACAGTTTTAGATGTACTTCCCATTTTCTTTAATGCATAACATCCTGTTTGGTGTTCCTTCTGGCTTATGTATTTCTGTCTTCAGCACCTTGGTCTGCTAGAGCAGACTGTGGTCTTGCTCATACAATACTGGTGATCCTATATTTAAAAAAAAATATTAAAATAAGGGTATGCTTATCTTTATTTTAAACTACTCACTTGATTTGTTTAAATACTTTACTTTTTTATAATTTTAGCAAATGATTCTAATTGAAATGCTGAGTTAAGTGTTTTAAAATATTCGAATATGACAAATTAGCCAGTGTGTTTATTATATTGTTTCTTCCAGATTGACCAAAAAAAGGATGCAACACTGATATTGAATTCCATATCAAAATCACTCAGGCAGTTATGTAAGTTTTGTCTTCTATCCAGAAGATGTTTTAGTATTTTTGATTTGGAAATGTAACTGTTGTTTTCACATTCAAACATTTGACAGCGAGTCAAATAAAACCTGGAATTTAAAAAAGTGTGTGTGTGTTTGCGGAATTAAAGTTGGTCTATTATTGTGGTTAATACAAGTTCTCCATCACCTACAAAGCGCATCGATTTCACCGGGAAAAAAAGAAATTTCATTTTTGCCTCATGCTCCTCTTCATAGGACATGAAATATTTCTTCCCAGCAGCTTTTGAGTGGACTACAAACTTGTGGTAATTGCAAGGAGTGAGGGTAAAATGGCAAATGCAGGGAATGTGAAAAAGTGTGATTTTTAGATGGCTGTAACTGTTGCACAAGCAGTTATATAGGCCCGTGCATTGACTGTATATAGCACCTGTGACCAAAACAAAAATCTTTTGATGTGATCGCCTCAGAAGATCCAGAAATTGAGAACTGATGACAGTTTTTCTCTTCTCTGCCCCATCCATCCCAGAAGTAAGCTGTACTTACAATCACACCTCATTCATTTCGAAAGAGAAGAAGAATTGGCATAATCTTTTATGTCAATGTCTGCATGTAAACTTCCATGATTTTGGTGCAGAAGGTTGGCACTTGCTTGCTCTTTTAGTTTCAAGCTGGTGATAGTGGATCCAGGTTTTATCTCCAGTAGCTGTTCTCACTTAGAAGCCATTTTGTCTACTTCAGGGCATATTAGAGGTTCTTCACAGTATCCACACAGTGGTTAGAGTCAACTGTCATGTCACCCATCTTCTAGATATTGTAACACTTTAACATAATAAATTTTGTGCTTTTTGTGCCGTAACTAGCTTTCAGAGCTATGGCTATTACTTCAATCATTCTGTGATTTTCCATGACTTAATCTTTCAATGCTGCAATGAACTGATGTCAATATGCTTGGGTGCAGTTTGGAGGCTATCACATAAATTATGCCATGTTTAAACTTTTTTCTCTCATTTGTGCACTTGCTGCAGTGTCAAACATATATCACAAAACTGAAACTTTATTCATCAATGAATTACAATAGATATATCTCCTTCACTGCTAAAAATTTTACACTTAACTCAGGATACATGTTGTGTCTCTCTTCTGTGCTATCACCTATAGGACATTTTAAAAATGTTATTAACTATTTGCAACTGACAGGACAATGATAAAGTGTTTTGAATTTTTACCACCATTTTAAGGGATTTTTTAAACTCCTCTTTATATATTTTTTTCTTCTTTTGTGTAGAACTTTCTTTGCTTCAGAATACATTTATGAGATTGTTCATATCTTTATATAGGTAATATTAGAAATTAAAGAAACTTCTCAAGTGGCAAAATTGTGTGTATTAGGCACAAACATATTTGGAATTTAATTAAATGAATATTAATTTATATTTTGGAATGTTTCTATGTAACTTAAATTTAATTTTTCTTACTTAATCCAGGAATTTATTCATGCCATTTATATTTGAAATAATATTGATATGCATAGTCAAAGGTTTCATTAACTCTTTCCGCACGGAAGCTTTTTTTTCAATGCAGCGGAAGAGATTTCAGAGACAAAATTTTTCATGGTTTTAGGAATCAATCTACACATTTATATGTATCTAACATATACCATATTATATATGAATTTTTAGATAATTGAACGAGGTATTAAATTTCACCAATACCAAGAAGATACAAGACTTGTAAAAGAATATGGTTTGTTGACGGTTCACACGAATCAAATTGAGAGAGACACACTATGCAGCAAAACATATGCAACTGAAATCGACATGGTGCACAGTGCGTAGAAACATACAGAAAGGGTTAAGCTATATTTTTTCTATGTTGAGTATATATATATATATATATATATATATATATATATATATATATATATATATATATATATATATATATATATATATATATATATTCTTCTTCTTCTTTTCTCTTTCACTGATACCTAAAAGGTGTCGTGATTTATATCATTTGTCGTTCTTGTGCTGCTCGAATTGTCTGAATTAGTGATTTTCCTTTGTTGTTACATGTCTCTGTCACTGCATCTATCCATCTTCTTCTGGGTCTTCCTCTTGGTCTTTTCCCATGCATTCTCGAGAAGAACGCCCTTGATGGTGATTGGTGAGGATTCATTCTGACCAGGTGGCCGAACCATTTAAGTTGTTGTTGTTCTATATATTCTTGGCAGGGTTTTGTTCCTACCATTTTTCTTATGGTTTCATTTGGTATTCTATCTCTTCTTGTGTTGTTTGTTACTTTTCTCAAGCATCGCATCTCACATGTATTGATCTTTCTTAAATGGGATTTAGAAAGGGTCCATGTTTGACTTTCATAGCACAAAGTTGGTATGAAGATGCTATTTATCATTTGTTGTTTAGCTGGCATAGAAATGTTTGGATGTCTTAACAATGGTGAAAGCTGGTATGTGACAGCATTTGCTTTTTGTATTCTCATGTCAATTTCTCTGTCTAGTTTTCCATCTTCTGTGAACATTGCGCCTAAATACTTGAATTCCTCTACTTGTTTTATTTCTTTGTCTTTGATCTTGATGTTTAATGGGTGTCTCAATTTGCTTATTCTTATAGCCTCTGTTTTTGCTGTGTTAATTTTCATACTGTAGTTTGTGCAGCTTTTATCTAGAGATGTTAAATGCTGTTGTAGCAGGTTTTCATCCTCATATATTAGGCATTGGTCATCTGCGAAGAGTAGCTCATTGATGTTGGAGTTTTCTACCTCTATGTTATTATTTGATTTGTCCTTGTTGTTGGTTGTTTCCTGATTTATTTTGTCCATATATATGATGAAGAGGAGTGGTGAGAGGGCACATCCTTGTCTTACTCCTTTTGTAACCTGAAACCATTCTGACAGACCTTCCGATGTTCTGACGGCACTTTGACTGTTTTTATATAGTGCTATTATATTTTCTAGTAGTTGTCCTGCTACCCCGTATGTTTCTAAAGTTTGCCAAAGTTTGTTCCTGTCCACACGGTCAAACGCTTTTTCCTGATCTATAAACACTATATTTAGGTTTCTGTCATATTCTATTGTTTTTTCACATAGTTGTCTCAATGTAAATATAGCATCAGTGCAGCTTTTGCCTTTTCTGAATCCGAATTGATTATTACTTAATTGTGGTTCTATTATGTATCTTACTCTCCTCTCTAATATTTTAGCAAACATTTTACCAACTTGACTCAATAGGGATATTCCTCTGTACATTTCACACTCCCTTTTACTTCCCTTATTCTTCCAAAATGGGACAATGATAGCTTTTTGCCAATCGTCTGGGACTTTTCTTTCTTCCCATGCCATATTGAATATGATAGTAAGCCAATCTATAGCTGTTTCCTTACAGGCTAGTAGCATTTCTGTTGTTATTCCATCTATACCAGCTGCTTTGTTCTTTTTATTCTGTTTCAATGCCCATTCTACTTCTGCTTTAAGTATATTTGGTTCCTGTTCATCGTACTGCCTATGTTTAAACTCTGTATTTCCGTTTGTATTTCCCTGGTTTAATAATTCCTTAAAGTATTCTCTCCATCTGATTATTATGTTTTTCCTGCTGCTGATTGGTCTACCTTTCTTGTCATTTATTATAGTGGTTGGGTTACAATCATTATTTCTTACTCTCATTGCTTTTACACTTTTGAAAAATTCTCTGGGTTCTTCTCTACATGTTTTTGCTAATTCTTCACCAAATGCTTTCCATGAGTCTGCTTTTGTTTGTTCTAGGATCTTTTTGCTATCATTTCTGGCTTGTCTATAGTGATTGTAGTCTTCTGTTGTTTTTGTCTTCTGCCATATATATATATATATATACCAGTTAGAAAAAAGGGGGGCTAATATATGAAATAATAAAGGCATCGAATGGATACAAGGAGACCATTTGGAGGACCTCGACTTTGCTGATGACATAGTTCTCATCAGCAGTCAGATAAGAACGATGCAGGAAAACACAAATGAACTATCATCAATAGCCAGCAAAATTGGGCTTGAGGTCAATCATGAAAAGACTAAAGTCATGAAAAGTTTAATTCCAACAAGTGACAAAATATACATGGAAAACAAACCAGTAGAAGAGATCGATCACTTTATCTATCTTGGAAGTCACATTGATCGAGAAGGGGATACAAGCAAAGAAATTAGAATCAGACTGGCTAAAGCAGCAATGTCTTTCAGAAGCCTTGAAAAGTTGTGGAAATCAAAAATCATTAGCACAAACACAAAACTTAGGCTATTCAAATCAAATGTACTATCAACCCTTACGTATGCGTGTGAAAGCTGGAAAACAACAAGAGATATAGAAACAAAGTTGAACGCATTCGAAAATAAATGTCTAAGGAAAATACTTGGTATAGAATGGAACGAATTCAAAACAAACGAGGAAATTAGAGAAATCTCCAATCAACCACTAATATCTTCAGTAATAAAGAAAAGACGATGGTCATACGTTGGACATGTGATGAGAAGAGATAATAATCGAATAGCAAAGCAAGCCCTCATATGGGAAACAACAGGTAAAAGAAAAAGAGGAAGACCCAGGGAGACACTGAGAAGAACATTGATGAGAGAGGCAAGAGCAGCAGGAATCGGCTCCCTCAATGAGATAGAACTGCTTGCACAGAACAGAGACAGATGGCGAGATTTGATAAAATATCTTTAAAAGAAAACTGCTAGAACAAAAATTCATATAGGAGAAGGTGTATCTTGGTCTACGCCCTATGGGCCGGTTACGGCTCGAAAGGTCAATAGATAGATAGAATATATGAAATAAATATAATTGAAAAGAAGGCAAAAATGGTGGTTTCACTTTTATTAGAATTATAATGCTTAAACATAGTGTAAATTAGTTCCTATGTACCTTCTGCTGAGTTTTATAGTGAGTAGAACATTCAGTTCTGTCAAATTCTCATTTCATTGTTCTGAGATGTGATCTAATTGCATCCTTTTACTTTCCTAACCATAAAATGATAAAGCAGTCTGTTGTCTACATATCTTATTGCATCTTGTGTCTGACTTTATAATTTGCACCATAAGTGAAGCAGTGGATGTCTTCTTCTTCTTCTTCTTCTTTCCTTCCTCATCTGCCTTTCAGCGTCGAGGGGAGATATAATTTGCGGTCTTTTGCTCTTATGTTCGCCTCTGCTGCTGTTATGTTTCCTAGTGCTTCTAATATTCCATCGATCCATCTTTTTCGTGGTCGACCCTTGGGTCTGTTGTTCTCACAACGTTTGTTGAAGGCTCGTTGTGTTGTGTTTTGTTCTTTCTGCCTTGTCACGTGGCCGAACCATTTTATCTGTTGTTTCCTTATATATTCTATGGCTGGGGCTATTCCTAGCTTTGGATGTAATGTATACAAATAAGAATAATATTTCTGAAAGAAAAAATCAGTAATGTACAAAGTTTTGTGTGGAAGGGAAACACAGTGGAGTTATGAGAGTATGTGATGTGGAAAAGGATAAAATATATAATATATAATACATGATGAGCAAAATGATGGGGGAAAGTATACATATTAACACTTATTTTGAAGACAATACAATTTTGTTTTTCCATGGCATGTTTTAGATTAAACTGACATAGTCAAAGCAATCAGAGGATAGTTCGGCTTTCTTCTTCTTCTTCTACCTTTTAGCTCCCAGTGGAGCATAGGTCTTCAACAAACACTTTCCAAGTCGTTCTGTTTTTTGCAATTCTTTTAAGATCATTCCATGTCTTCCCCATCATCTTCATCTCTGCTTCAATCTGTCTTCTCCAAGAATTCCTTGGTCTTCCTCTTTGTCTTTTCCCCTGGGGATTCCAAAAAAGGGCCTGTTGTGTAATACTCTCAGTTGGTTTCCGTAGTGTGTGTCCTATCCATCGCCATCGTCTTCGCTGTATTTCTTTATCCACTGGTATTTGACCGGTACATTTCCATAATTCCACGTTTGTGACTTTGTCCTGCCATTTCCATCCCTTTATTCTGCGCAAGCATCCATTAATGAAAGTCTGTACCTTCGTGATTGTCATTTTTGTTATTCTCCATGTTTCACAGCCATATAATAGAACCGACTTAACATTGGAGTTGAAAATTTGTATTTTTGTATTTAGCCTAATTTCTTTGGATTTCCATATGTTTCCCAGTGCAATGAAAGCTCCTCTTGCTTTTGATATCCTTATTTTGGTATCGTTTTCTGTTCCTCCCTCTTTATCTATATTACTGCCCAGATATATATAAGATTGTACGTCTAGTAGAGGTATTTCTCCTAGTTTTATTTGGTTATTGCCAACTGCATTAATTCTCATAATGTTGGTCTTATCTCTATTAATCTTTAGTCCTAGCTGTTGTGATCTCTCATCTAATATACTCATTTTATCTTGCATCTGTTGGTGGCTGTGTGATAGGAGAGCTATGTCATCAGCAAAGTCTAAATCATTAAGTTGTTTGGTCAGTGACCACTGGATCCCATTTCTGTTGTTTTGAGTTATTTTCATAATCCAATCTATGGCCAGTAGAAAGAGAAATGGAGACAGAAGGCATCCTTGCCTTACTCCTGTTCTTATTTCAAATGCTTCTGTAAGCTGTCCTTCATGCACCACACTACATTTTGTTCCTTCATACATTGTTTTTATCAGGTTAATAAACTTTATGGGGATTCCATAATGACTCAGCAACTTCCAAAGCATTCTTCTGTCTAAACTATCAAATGCCTTTTCGTAATCTATGAATCCAATATAAAGTGGGGATTTTAGTTCTAAACTTTGTTCAACTATTATACGTAGAGTAGTTATTTGATCAGCACATGATCTGTTCTTCCTAAAACCTGCTTGTTCATCTCTCAAGTGTTTCTCTATAGCCTCTTTTAGTCTCTCCAGAATGATTCTGCCTAATATTTTTCCTGGCACTGATAGTAGCATAATTCCCCTATAATTTGTGCACTCCTGTAAACTTCCTTTCTTTGGTAGTTTGATCATATAACCTTCTCTCCAGTCTTTAGGTATTTCTTCCCTCTCCCAAATTTTATCCAATAGATCCTGTAACATCTTGGTAGAGGTGATAATATCTGCTTTGATGGCTTCCGAAGGAATTTCATCTGGTCCTGTGGCTTTACCATCTTTTAACAGTTTGATGGCTTTCATTATTTCTTCTTTGCTTGGTTTTCCGCAGTTAACGTGTAATTCTTCTTCTGCTGGTAGTATATCTGGAGGATTATTTGCGCCAGGTCTGTTCAAAAGTTCTTCAAAGTGCTCCTTCCATCTCTCCATTTGTTCCTTTATATTACTAAGCAGATTTCCTTTCTTATCTTTGATAAAGGCGTTGATCTGTTTGCATTTTCCACCTAATTTCTGTGTGCTGTTGTACAGTTCTTTCATATTCCCTTTATTTGCTGCTTCTTCTGCCTCTTTAGCTAATTCATCTATATATTTCCTCTTATCCCTTTTAATGCATCTTCTCACTTCTTTGTTCACCTCTGTGTAAGCTTCCTGTGTCTTGGCTTTATTACTTCTTGTTTTGCTTTTATTTATGTCTGCTTTCTTGTTCTTTCTTTCTTTAATTTTATCCAGGGTCTCTGCTGTCATCCATGCCTTATTCTGGCGTTCTCTTTTCCCCAGTGTTTCTTCGCATGTCTCTTTCCATATATTTTTTACCTGTTTCCAATGATCTTCTATATTTATTGTATTTTCTAGTTGTTGGAGGACTTGGTATTTGTTTGATATTGTGACTGCGAATTTATCTTTAATTCCTTGTTCTTTAAGAAACCCTACATTGAAATACGTTCTGCCCTTATTCGTTGTAGTATACCTTTTTAATTTAATTTTAAGTTTGGCTAACAGAAGATGATGATCAGAAGCTATATCTGCCCCTCTATATACTTTTACATCCTGTAAGGATGACTTAAACTTATTATTAATACATATGTGATCAATTTGATTTTCCGTTCTATGATCTGGTGACACCCATGTAGCTTTGTGTATTCTTTTATGTTGGAATATTGTTCCTCCTAGGCTCATTTGATTAAGGGCGCAGAAATTCACAAATATCTCTCCATTCTCGTTTATATCTCCAAGTCCATGTTTTCCCATAATCTCTTCAAAGCCTCTGTTGTCAGTTCGGCTTTAATCTTCTAGAAATCTGATTAAAAGGTATAATACAACGAATAAGGGTAGAAAGTATTTCAATGTAGGGTTTCTTAAAGAACAAGGAATTAAAGATAAATTCGCAGTCACAATATCAAACAAATACCAAGTCCTCCAACAACTAGAAAATACAATAAATATAGAAGATCATTGGAAACAGGTAAAAAATATATGGAAAGAGACATGCGAAGAAACACTGGGGAAAAGAGAACGCCAGAATAAGGCATGGATGACAGCAGAGACCCTGGATAAAATTAAAGAAAGAAAGAACAAGAAAGCAGACATAAATAAAAGCAAAACAAGAAGTAATAAAGCCAAGACACAGGAAGCTTACACAGAGGTGAACAAAGAAGTGAGAAGATGCATTAAAAGGGATAAGAGGAAATATATAGATGAACTAGCTAAAGAGGCAGAAGAAGCAGCAAATAAAGGGAATATGAAAGAACTGTACAACAGCACAAAGAAATTAGGTGGAAAATACAAACAGATCAACGCCTTTATCAAAGATAAGAAAGGAAATCTGCTTAGTAATATAAGGGAACAAATGGAGAGATGGAAAGAACACTTTGAAGAACTTTTGAACAGACCCGGCTCAAATAATCCTCCAGATATACTACCAGCAGAAGAAGAGTTACACGTTAACTGCGGAAAACCAAGCAAAGAAGAAATAATGAAAGCCATCAAATTATTAAAAGATGGTAAAGCCACAGGACCAGATGAAATTCCTTCGGAAGCCATCAAAGCAGATATTAACACCTCTACCAAGATGTTACAGGATCTATTGGATAAAATTTGGGAGAGGGAAGAAATACCTAAAGACTGGAGAGAAGGTTATATGATCAAACTACCAAAGAAAGGAAGTTTACAGGAGTGCACAAATTATAGGGGAATTATGCTACTATCAGTGCCAGGAAAAATATTAGGCAGAATCATTCTGGAGAGACTAAAAGAGGCTATAGAGAAACACTTGAGAGATGAACAAGCAGGTTTTAGGAAGAACAGATCATGTGCTGATCAAATAACTACCCTACATATAATAGTTGAACAAAGTTTAGAACTAAAATCCCCACTATATATTGGATTCATAGATTACGAAAAGGCATTTGATAGTTTAGACAGAAGAATGCTTTGGAAGTTGCTGAGTCATTACGGAATCCCCATAAAGTTTATTAACCTGATAAAAACAATGTATGAAGGAACAAAATGTAGTGTGGTGCATGAAGGACAGCTTACAGAAGCATTTGAAATAAGAACAGGAGTAAGGCAAGGACGCCTCCTGTCTCCATTTCTCTTTCTACTGGCCATAGATTGGATTATGAAAATAACTCAAAACAACAGAAATGGGATCCAGTGGTCACTGACCAAACAACTTGATGATTTAGACTTTGCTGATGACATAGCTCTCCTATCACACAGCCATCAACAGATGCAGGATAAAATGAGTATATTAGATGAGAGATCACAACAGCTAGGACTAAAGATTAATAGAGATAAGACCAATATTATGAGAATTAATGCAGTTGGCAATAACCATATAAAACTAGGAGAAATACCTCTACTAGACGTACAATCTTATATATATTTGGGCAGTAATATAGATAAAGAGGGAGGAACAGAAAATGATACCAAAATAAGGATATCAAAAGCAAGAGGAGCTTTCATTGCACTGGGAAACATATGGAAATCCAAAGAAATTAGGCTAAATACAAAAATAAAAATTTTCAACTCAAATGTTAAGTCGGTCCTATTATATGGCTGTGAAACATGGAGAATGACAAAATTGACAATCACGAAAGTACAGACTTTCATTAATGGATGCTTGCGCAGAATAAAGGGATGGAAATGGCAGGACAAAGTCACTAACGTGGAATTATGGAAATGTACCGGTCAAATACCAGTGGATAAAGAGATACAGCGAAGACGATGGCGATGGATAGGACACACACTACGGAAGCCAACTGAGAGTATTACACAACAGGCCCTTTTTTGGAATCCCCAGGGGAAAAGACAAAGAGGAAGACCAAGGAATTCTTGGAGAAGACAGATAGAAGCAGAGATGAAGATGATGGGGAAGACATGGAATGATCTTAAAAGAATGGCAAAAAACAGAACGACTTGGAAAGTGTTTGTTGAAGACCTATGCTCCACCAGGAGCTAAAAGGTAAAAGAAGAAGAATCTTCTAGAACTGCAACAAAGTTTTTCCTTTTCATGTAGTCCATTGCCCTCTTTAAAAAATTATCAGAAAGCTTTCTTTAGGCAGGTTGTATTAGATAATCACAGTTTTGACACTTCCTTTTCTTTTGTATTATATATTATAATATATTTTCTTTTGTATTATTTGCTTTCGGATCCACATAAAAGCATTGTACATTATTAGTTTAGTTTTTGTGTTGTTCTCATTATACTAAACATTTTGTTTATTTGAATGACAGTTTTTATGGTTTTATTTATTATTTTGTCTTCTTTTATTCTCCCTCTTGTGTTACACTTCCCAAGTATGTGAATATTTTAGCGGTGGCAAAATATGGTTTTCTGTTTTGACGTACAGTGGATTTTAAAAATATATTTAAAGCAATCACTTCTGTCTTTTATGGTTATGGAAGGCCTGCAAACAAATTAAAAATCCATAATTGCTCAACCACCTGTGCCAGGGAAATCATTCAAAATAACTTCTCATCTCATTGAAGGATCCAAACAAAGAAAGGTAACTGCAGTCCCCATCATAGCAGTCTCAGTACAGGCCAAAAGTCATAAGCGAAACCGCACTGAAAGTGAACACAGCCATCTGTTCCCTGTCACATGATATCATAATTCATTGTAAGCAATCAAAATATCAAAAGACAATCCAAAAAAAAAACACAGCTCACAGTGTGCACAGAGCACTTAACTCAGTAGCTCTGGCAGCAAGTCGGACTTGGAATACGAGGAAACTGCAACAAGGAACATTTTTCAGACACAGCCTTTAACTGTTCCTGCTGCCTATCAACCATATTGACCAGAAGTTCTGCCTGTTAAAGTTGAGAAAGTTTTGTGCTTGACATAAAATGTGTTTTATTAATGATTTCAGCATCTTTACAAAATATGAGGGTCATCAGAGCAAAAGTTCCAATTTTGAAGTTCTTGGATAACATCATGTGAGTTGTGATAGTTTGTGGACCTCATTACTTAGTAACTCTTTATTTCGACTAATTATTAATTCCTTCAACAATCAGTAAATGGAATAATCACTATATTCTTTAGCATTCTTTACCTCAGTCCTTTTTCCTTGCTTTGTCTTATGTCCTTGCAGGTTTCAAGAGAGATAAACAAATTTTAGTTCTCACTCTTCTGGTAGTTTCAACCATTGTCATTTGTTGGTTGTTGTAAAGTTTCCTTTATGTTGTCATCCCATCTCACTGGGAGTTCTACATATTATTCCTCTTCCAACATATTGCGTATGAAATTCTCATCAGTTGGACAAACCATTTTATTTGTTGTCAGTGTACATAGTTCAAGATTAGGATTATGCCACTCTTTTCTCTTGTGTTGTCATTCTGATCTGTCTCTTTTGATCACCTCAGTAATCATTGTGATTGTTAATTTTTTTTAATGTTAATTTTAAAAAAAAAACTGATGAATCATCTAATGATCATAACTTATTTTCAATTTCTTAGACTTTTATAGCACTTTGTTTTAAAACTTCATGGAATACAGTAAAATATTAATTCTATCTATCTATCTATCTATCTATTGTCCTTTCGAGCCGAAGACAGCACATAGGGCAGAACCACAATCTCAAAAACAGAAACCTTGCGTGCCAAATGGCACATATTGCAGAGATCACTGCTCCAAAATATATGGCACTGTTTCCATAACAATACTTTTTACAATGACAGCTTGTCAAGCCATCGATCAACCTCCTTAGTCGCCTCTTACGACATGCCTGGAAGGTCACAGTGGCACTGTTCTTTATTTCCCTCATAATGAGGCCCTGGTAACACATGAGAAAAATATGAATTACTTTCAACTAATTTATTATTTTAGCTTACTACCTTTTTTTTTATTTTCCATTTAATGAGACTTCCCATTATGTTAATCTTCTAGGTGTTTTATTTTGCCTTTGCCTGGCCATTCTTAAGGAAGAACGTCAACTCAAGATCATTACTGGGTTGGGTGCATATATACCAGTAGCGTGATAAACAAAAATTGAACAGAATCTATAAAAATTAATTTTAAAAATGTTTTTGCTTAGCGTCAAAAGAAAGAGCAATATGTTATCTCCTGTCATTTGCTGATTATATTAATTGATTAGATGAAGAGATTGGCAGAACATTCTGGGATTGGTAATGCAACGAATGATGTTTTAACTACTGAGTTATCATCAATAAAACTGGACCAAACAATTTCTTATACAAGATAAAGAACCACATAAATGTTTAATAATCTTGAATCTGTAAATTTTCCATTATATGTTAACATTGAATTTTAGCTATGATGTAGATTGAAGTTACTTTATACTATGTTTTTAATTTATGTTAGTTAATGTTAATGTGTGTTTTTTATTCATTTTTAAATTGTATTTATTTGACAGTTTACTTTATATCTTTGTGAAATTGTCTTTAAAATTTCTAACATAATCTAATATTTAAAAATTTGTTTTGATTTCCTTTGTATCAATTATTATTATTATTGTTGTATTTGTTTTAGGGGAGTTGAGTGTGACCTGAACATCAACAATCTTATTGGTGTAAGAAACACACATCTCTTGCGTCATTATGCTTACAGTATGTATATTTTTGGTGTTATGTATAATTTGTGTGTGTGTGTGTTTTTTTTTGCCTCTTATCCTACTTTCTATACTTAACATCATCTTGAATATTTGAGGGAATAAAACCAAGGATCCAACTAATGTTATCCATGGATCTATTTTTATTTGGCTGCTTACAGTAACCTCAGATAGCTGTCTTATTTGGAATATATCTAAATGGAATTTTTGAACAAAATGAAAGCGTTAATGCAGAAATACCAGGTGTAAAATGAAACAGAAATATAACACAAAGAGCTTAAAAGAAAGCTTGTATTTTAGACAATCTTTGCATCTATACATATGCATATTAATATTGAGACAGCTGATCCACATTAGCTGTTCTTTAGCAAATAAATAACAATTGTTGGAGCTAACATTTCAAACTAAGAAAAATATAGTTTATTTGTTTTAAGAATATCCAGTTTGTATCGGTGCACATTATTTGCATAAAATAGGTTCATATTTCTCACCATTAACTTATTGGATTGTGTTCATATCCTAATTTACTGTCTTAGTGGACTGGCGTGTGCGACCACTCATGCTGTTTATCAAGAAATGGGCAAGGTATCATGATATCAATGATGCAAGCAAACAGACAATTTCAAGTTACTCATTAACTCTTATGCTGATCCACTACCTCCAAGGTAAGTTGAAGACAAACTACTGAAACATTCAATCATTTCACTAGTTCATTTATTAATAAATATTTTTGAGGAACTTTTATGATAAACGCTTAATGTTCTGTTAATCAGTTGTGCAATTATTTATTAGTTAATACCTCTATTCAATGCTAGGTATAAAGCATATATGACAACCTCAAGCTCTATGGGAATTATAGGCAATGACCAATAATAAGTTCGTTTTTTTAATAAGTTCTACAAATAAATAAATATTGATTAATGTTGATGATATTTCAGCCATTTACAATTGAAAGTAAATAAGAAAGATACTAGATTAGTGCACAGAATAATATGTCAGTCATGCTTGTACAGACAGTAATTTTGTGGTAATGTTCTCAGGTTAAGCTAGTAATGTTCATTGTACATAATGTTATGCAAATGGTCAGAAATAACTAGTTTTTGTTGTGGTCTGTAAGTCTTGTAAGCAAGTTGGGATTGTTTTGTAAAATTGTTTGTTTTCTCATTGTTATTGCAGTTGGAATCAATCCACCAGTGCTACCATGCATACAAAAAATGAGACCAGTAAGTTGACATACTGTATTTATTATCAGATAAATTTTTAAGATATTTAGCATCAGGCTGAAAATAAAGTTCTGACCTAATGTTATATTTTCACAACTTGTTAAAGCTGGCATTTTCAACAGAAATGAAATAACTAATAGATGTGATAGAAAAGCATTCAGACTGGATTTATTAAGTTTAAAAATGCAGTGGTCACACTTTTGTGGGTTTATCATCTTTAAGGTAGTCCCATTCATTCAGAAGACACACTAGCCAAGAAATGTTTCCACTGCTTCAACCATATTTTCAAATCATCTTCTGACAATAAGGGGAAATTGACCCCTCAACATCTTTAATTTTCTGTATTTGATTTTTGGAAAGAGAAAAATATTGAAGGGAGCAAATTCTGGTGAGTTGTTGGACCTATGGAATGTGAAATTAGCAAAAAAAAACTGTGCTGCATAAGTTGCAATGCACAATTATATTGTCATAATGAAGTTGTTGTTCACTATGGTATGTATTAATTTTCCTTCTTTTTGAGCCTTGCAGAATGTGAGGTCTTCCACTCTGAAGACTGGGCCTTCATTTTAGTTTCATACCTGCAAACCCATGGCACCATCACCTTTTTATTACTATTTAAAAAAAAAGTATTTCTTGTTTTAAACGCACTCAAACGGCTACAATTGGTATTTGTACCTTTGTAAAGTTTGTCTGGTCAGCTGAGATCAGGTTTTTTGAAGAAAAACACTGTAATTATGTTACGTTGAATTAATATGGAAGAATCTACTCAACTTAACCAAAACTTTGTGTTAATTTTTAGGAAAAAGAAATGTCACAAATAGAAAATGTATAATTTATGAGTACAGCAGCGAGCACACATGTTTTCACTTCTGCTGGCTGTGGGTCTCCCAAATTGATCAAAGTAGCCTTGATCAGTAATAACAATATCAGTAATGAATAAGTCATAGCAAAATTGATCAGTGCTTTCATGGCAAACATTTATACCTCTATCTCTAACCTCGCTATCAATACACTTATTATATATAACATGTACAATTTCATCCATAGACTATAACTATATATGTGTGTCAATGCAGGTTTCATGAAGTTTTTATTAAAAAATCTTCTGCAGATATGTTAATAATTTGTTTGCACCATGATAATATTATGAACAGATAAGAACTTCCATGTACATTAAGTTAATAGTTAATCTATGCCTAGAGCTGTATTACTCTATTCCTGAATTGTGCTACCAGTGTGGTTATTTTTTATCACATTTTGTACATGAAGTGGGTGTGAATATAGTGATCCTGACCTGGGATTTAAATGCTGTGATGCATTACAAAATAAAATTGCAAATATACAATTTAACAGAAAGCTGAAGATGTCTGAGAACATGGTGCTCAAGTTTATTTTGTGTTTCCCCAGTTGTTTTTACATATGCTTCTTATTTACTGTTTATCTACACCAGGAACTGTTTGATCCTAAGGCAGATGTGCGCAATTTATCTCTGCAATTTAATAATACAATAGAATTTGGCTCAAAAAATCGAGCAACCCTGGGAGAACTGTTTCTGGGATTCCTGAACTATTATTCCAATGTGTTTTCGTAAGTAAAAGAATCATCCACATACACAATTTTGATTATATTTATTTTGACTGTGAAATTGGGATTAGATATGGCAGTTGTGTTAAAGTTGTGGTGATGAGCATAAATATATATAACATTGTGCGAGGCTGCTGTAAAGCTAGATGTTGTGTGGGGAAAATAGACATAAGATTGCATGTAGCAGCTTTTCTGAAAAAGAAAACAGCAGTTCTGTCATGTAGCAGCTTTTCCAAAAAGATGTTATTTTTATGTTAAAGATGTTTCTGATGTTATTTCTCAGGCTGTTTCCTGTTATGTGTCTAACACATTTTATCTCAAGAACGGTTGATTATTATTTTTTTTTTTGGTTTGTTCTTGAGTCTAGGGTCAAAGTCTGGCATTTGTAGTACAACATTGGGGGTTTGTTAGCTATGTTGAATAGTCATAAAAGTGAAATTATTTCAGTGTTTGCAATAAATACTATGAACTATTTGCAATGAATACTATGGCATAAATAACCTTGGTTTTCTCTTGAATACACCATATATATGGCCCTTTTCATCTTGTCAGACGGTCTAGTGGAGGCTATTGTATATTTTTTTGAGGTTTTGTTTTTGTTGAACAGCTTCTCTCGTGGCTAATTCTACCAATATTTGACAAACACACATGGCCACAGAATGAACAAGTCATGATCACTGAACACTGATCCACTGGGTTTTCCATCCTTTTTCATGAGTCTTTTCTCTTCTAAGTTTTGCCTTAGCACAGTCTCAAATAATGTAATACCATTCGTTACACATGCTCTCCACAATGTGCGATCACTTTCCAGATGTTCCCAGTCATTTTCACAGATGGAGAAGTCATTCAGAGATGATTTACAGATATCTCTATATCGTAGTTTAGGTCTGCCGATTTGTCTTTTTCCCGTGTGTTAGTTCACCATATAGTATTTACTTGGGGATGCGTCTTTCTTCCATTCGCTGGACAAGCCCCAGTCATCTTAGTCTTCGACATCTGAGCATCAACATAATTGTTAGGGTCTTAGCACGTTGCAGGACAGTTAAGTTCGTAATTTTTCCTGCCATTTGATGTGCATTATTCTGTGGAGACATCGCATGTGGAAGACATTTAGCCTTTTTTTGTGATTTGGGTGTTTGTTGTCCAGGTTTCAGATCCATATAATAGTGTGCTAAGCACACAAGTTTGATATATTAAGAGTTTGGTCTTCAGTGTTAGTTTCATGTTGTTCCGGGCCCTTTCTGTGAGTTTTGGAAAGTCGTAGCTGTCTTTCCAATTCGGCTGTTAATTTCATCATCAAGAGAAGTGGTATACGTAATTGTGGATCCAAGATATGTCAATTTCTGAACTGATTCTGGTGGACTATTTTTTTAGAGTGATTAATAAAGGTTTGATGTCACCTTGACTTAATACTACTGTTTTCTGAACATTAATTGACAGTGAAAAAAGATTGCATGCCTTGTCCAGGTTGTTGGTAAGCGATTGTAGGGTGGCCTCACTATGTGTGACTAGGGCTGCATCATCAGCAAATAAAAGTTCTTTAAGTAGGGCAAGTTTTGTTTTTGCTCTTAGTCGTGCTAAGTTGAACAGTGAGCCCTCTGATCTTGTGTGAATGTAAATATCTCCTGAGTTGTTTTTGAAGGCCTAATTTAGAAGGGCAGCAAAAAATATACCCAAAAGTTTGGGGGGCGAGGACACATCCCTGTTTCACTCCGTTGTTGACTTTAAAACTCTCTGATGAACTCCCATCAGAGAACTCCCTCAGGAGTTTAGCATTCATGTTTCATGAAAGGACATAATCAGCTTAAGTAATTTAGGTGGGCAGCCTATGCTTTCTAACACCCTGTAGAGCCCATCTCTATTTACTGAGTCGAAGGCCTTTGTGAGATCCACAAAGGCAATATAGAGTGGCATATTTTGTTCCTGGCATTTTATATATATATATGTTATAATAATAATAGAAAATAAAATTGAAAGCCAGTAAATGCTGCTTTACTTTACAGGAGAGTAGTTGGGTGGGTGAAGATACAAATAATGAAGTTCTGAAGCAAGTGAAATTGAAGAAAGAGTTATTTAACTTAACCCTAGCAATACTTCTGGCATAAAAACATACTGAGTCATCTTAGAAGAAAAAGTACAGGGGAAAATAAAGGCAAACAAAGATTCAAATGGACTAATAATATCAAGCGATGAACAAGGAAATCATATACTGAGTGTACTGTCAGAGCAAGAAACAAAATAGAACAGTGTTCCATCTCTTTGTTTGTGTCTGTGTATATATCAATCAACATCACTCAGGCTTCCTTTGGGAGCATAGTTTATAAAGCAGGCCTCTTCATCCATTTTTAGTGCTGGTCTTTTCCACTATTTCCTTCCAGTCTAACCAATACCCTTAAGTGTTTTCATGATTTCTTTTCTATGTTTCTGTTCCTGGACTGTCCTTGTTTTCTCTTTTTCTGTGGATTTCATAGTAAAGCCTGTCAAAGCTGACATCAAGCTTTCTTATGGTGTGTCCCAACCATATCCATTTTTTTTTTTTCATAATCTGTTGTTTGGTTGATCCTTGTTCAATTCTTTCCTTGATATCTTTATTTCTGATCTTAATCTAGCATGTCATGTTTACAATTAACCTCAGGCAATTGTTCATATTTACACAGTTCTTGCAATGACTTATCTCTGTAAAACACAATCTTTTATTATTCAGTTCCATATTCACTCAGCAAACAAGATAATGAAAATTGGTTTCAAAGTTGATGATTGTGATCTTGTTGTGTGTTGTTGCAGATTTGAGGATCAAGTGATTAGTGTCAGGCTTGGCACAACTTTGTCTTTCCGAGAAGTCGTTGCTGGTGGCAATACCATGCAGTGGAAACATCTGAATGTTGAAGGCAAGTAGTTTCCTCACAGTAGATTTTATGGTAGATATTTATGTGTAACTGTGCAGTACAGTAGAATACACTTATAACAAGAATGATTATAATGAGAATTTTTTCTTTACCCTATATTTTTAAAAATCTTTTATAATATCTATCTATCTATCTATCTATCTATCTATCTATCTATCTATCTATCTATCTATCTATCTATCTATCTATCTATCTATCTATCTATCTATCTATCTATCTATCTATCTATCTATCTATCTATCTATCTATCTATCTATTCTATCTTATCTATCTTATCTATCTTATCTATCTTATCTATCTATTCTATCTATTCTATCTTATCTATCTATTCTATCTTATCTATCTATTCTATCTTATCTATCTATTCTATCTTATCTATCTAATCTATCTATCTAATCTATCTATCTATTGTCCTGTCGAGCCGAAGACGGCATATAGTGCAGAACCACAATTTCAAAAACAAAAACCTTGCGTGCCAAAATGGCACATATTGCAGAGACCACTGCTTCTAAAATCTATGGCTCTGTTTCCATAACAATGCTTTTTATAATGACAGCTTGATAAGCCATCGATCAACCTGCTTAGTTGTCTCTTACGACATGCCTGGAAGGTCACAGTGTCACTATTCTTTACTTCCCTCATAATGAGGTCCCGGTAACACATGGGAAATAATATATAATATTACCCAACATAAATTGGTTGTAATGCCTTTGAAATTTTCCTGGCCAAAAAAAAACTGTTAACAGTGTGTCTGTGTGCGTGTGCATATGTACGTGAGAAAGGGAGAGCATATGAATGAGGATTGTGTAGTGTGAGACCCATTCTTTTTGAAAAGGGAGTAGAATGGATGCCCGGTGATTATGTAAGATTGAACTTTTTGCAAGCTACATGTTTACAATACATTACTCTGTTATTAAACCAAAAGTGGATATAATGAGATGGTTATAATGACAATATTTTTATGGTCCCCATGATCTTGTTTTAACTGGTTTCTGCTGTTTATAAAAATTATTATTCTTCCTTTTGAGATCATCATTAGCACAGTAATTAGCTTGTTGGTTTCATGGTCAAGTGAACATGTGTTTAATCCCATTTTGATGCTCTAAGTCACTCCAGCTGAAGTATTAATGTGCCCCCTAATTTGGGGGGGGGGGAAGGTGTTGACAGTAAAGAACACTGTTACTTCATCTCCAAATGTTGTGGTCTGGCACACTAAAGTTGACTACACTCCCTAGTGTTATATGAGTTGTTTCTCTTGTTTTAATGGTCACTAGCAAAATATCACTGATAATTTCTTGTTACATTATTTTCATATTACCAGATGTTTTTGTTAACCTAATCAAAGTACAGCTGTCTTCATGTCTTGCTGAGAAGGCTATTAATTTTTAGTATTTGACAGTGTTTTCTGCTTAATTGTGTCTCTGTAAGTCTAAAGTTACCTCTACTGTAGTCTCCTGCTCTTGGCTGTTCTGGTTCTGTTATCAATTTCATGCATAACTTTATTAACCAGTGTCCTCATTTGTTTTTATTTACTGTTTTGTGTAAATTTTCTATATATATATATATGATCCTCTTGTGATTGGACTCCTCCATATGTGGCTGTACACACCATAACTGTCACCGCCGTAACTTGTTTTGGGCTAGGCTGCTGTTGATCTTAAAATTATTCCCCAGTATGAAGACCAAGATTAGATATCATGTCCCTCCATAACTTTCAATCTTGTGTACTGGGTAACAGTTCCATCATTGATCGTATCCGTGCCACATCATCAAACCATCCCTCATCTTTTCCCATTACTTAAACTTATCCCTCTGACCTTCAATTTTCCCAATTGTTATGAAATATTTCAAACTGCCTTTCCTCCACGACATAACCCTACATCCTAGATCTAGAATGCCTTTTCTGATATTGTTTTATATTCTTCTTTTCATCTACCTATAGTACCTCAGGAAGTGCCTGTCCGTGGCACCTTTAGCATCCCAAAAACCATATCTGAAGTGATTTTTATTGAGCATTGTATCTCTGTGTTTACTTTCATGACTTGCAAAAGCATCACCAATTCAATGTGGGACTGTTATACCCTTTCTAGCTCAATGATAATGACTTATTGCATAAATTGTATTTTATTTTATAAAAAATATATTGTCTGTAAAATCTACCTTATACCTTCATAAGACATTAAGATACTGTTTCCATGTACAGTCGAACCTGTCTAAGGCGACCATTCACGGGACTTTCAAAAACTGGTCCCATAGGACAGGTGGTCCTAAGACCAGGTTCGACTGTATTTGAAACAATTTCTCAGCTGTTTACCATTTGCATATAATTTGCACTTATATGACATTTTCTTTTCTTACTATCATAGCTTCTTTTCTTTTCGTATAAAATGAACCCCTTTTTCCTCACTTTCTTTAATTACTATATTGAGTAATGGTTGAAGTGTTTCAGTCTAAGTGATATTCAATTCTTTTCTTGTCCCATCTTTTAGTCCAGCTTTCATATGATGTTGCTGTTTCTTTTCATTGCTGTACTCTTTTATTTTAGAGCCATTTGAAAGGAGCAACACAGCAAGATCTGTTTATGACAAGTATGTGTTTGCCAGGGTACGAAGAGTGTTTGATACCAGCTACAAAACTTTGGAAGGAAGCAGAGATGTTGATCAAATCTTCAAGAGACCATTCTAAGCAGCAAATTGACACTTCAGATAAAGTATCTCGTTGCAATATAGTCTTTGTTTGAACTGAATAAAGTGTATTCAGTTAAAATGTGCAGCAATAATAATTGCTTTCTTTTTATAACATCTTCAGTTCTTATATTTACATCAAGTGTAATATTTCAGTTTGAATGTTTACTAATGTCTGAGAGTTGCCAAGATATGGTCATGGTTTGCATCTGATAATTTACTAGTTAGCAAAGCTGCTTCATAGGTGGTGATCTTTCATTCCTATTATTTATGTTTGCAAACAAAATTCTACTTTTCTGTTCTCAAAAAAAGTTCAATTTGATAGAAAAAAAAACAGATTATATCTTAGTTTGATTGTTGACTATATGATTGCCTTGACTTTACAAAGTGTCAATGATTTGTATATCATGCCCTGTCATCTTTATGTTTTCTTTGGAAAGGATATAAAAATTGTTTGCTCCATGGAAACAGCTTAAATGGCATATCTGTCCATAATATTGGCTAGCTGCAAGGCAGGGATACATTTAACCATCTAATTAACCCTTAATAACAATACCTGCCTGTGACTGACGTGTTCACGATACTGCAGTAAAAATTACTACCACTTAAATGTAACATTAGGAGCCCTAAAGATAGTATTCTCTTTGCACTTTTGATACACAGCTGTGTGTTTACACTAGGTGAGACAAGAGGACTTGGAATTCATGACATAGGTTGATTTATGACCTGAATTTAACCGCATGGAATGAATGTGTTAAAATATCTATCGGTTCAGTTGCTGTAAGTCCGTCACTATATTCAACTACCTCATAGCATTACTTGTTATGTTTCCCCAGTTGCAAAGTGCTGTTTGATGTCAGCCAACAACCAAGGAAATTTTCCTGGTTATCGAGATCTTCTTCTTCCGCTTTTCTCTTTCACTGATACCTAAAAGGTGTCGTGATTTATATCATTTGTCGTTCTTGTGCTGCTCGAATTGTCTGAATTAGTGATTTTCCTTTGTTGTTACATGTCTCTGTCACTGCATCTATCCATCTTCTTCTGGGTCTTCCTCTTGGTCTTTTTCCATGCATTCTCGAGAAAAACGCCCTTGATGGTGATTGGTGAGGATTCATTCTGACCAGGTGGCCGAACCATTTAAGTTGTTGTTGTTCTATATATTCTTGGCAGGGTTTTGTTCCTACCATTTTTCTTATGGTTTCATTTGGTATTCTATCTCTTCTTGTGTTGTTTGTTACTTTTCTCAAGCATCGCATCTCACATGTATTGATCTTTCTTAAATGGGATTTAGAAAGGGTCCATGTTTGACTTTCATAGCACAAAGTTGGTATGAAGATGCTATTTATCATTTGTTGTTTAGCTGGCATAGAAATGTTTGGATGTCTTAATAATGGTGAAAGCTGGTATGTGACAGCATTTGCTTTTTGTATTCTCATGTCAATTTCTCTGTCTAGTTTTCCATCTTCTGTGAACATTGCGCCTAAATACTTGAATTCCTCTACTTGTTTTATTTCTTTGTCTTTGATCTTGATGTTTAATGGGTGTCTCAATTTGCTTATTCTTATAGCCTCTGTTTTTGCTGTGTTAATTTTCATACTGTAGTTTGTGCAGCTTTTATCTAGAGATGTTAAATGCTGTTGTAGCAGGTTTTCATCCTCATATATTAGGCATTGGTCATCTGCGAAGAGTAGCTCATTGATGTTGGAGTTTTCTACCTCTATGTTATTATTTGATTTGTCCTTGTTGTTGGTTGTTTCCTGATTTATTTTGTCCATATATATGATGAAGAGGAGTGGTGAGAGGACACATCCTTGTCTTACTCCTGTTGTAACCTGAAACCATTCTGACAGACCTTCCGATGTTCTGACGGCACTTTGACTGTTTTTATATAGTGCTATTATATTTTCTAGTAGTTGTCCTGCTACCCCGTATGTTTCTAAAGTTTGCCAAAGTTTGTTCCTGTCCACACGGTCAAACGCTTTTTCCTGATCTATAAACACTATATTTAGGTTTCTGTCATATTCTATTGTTTTTTCACATAGTTGTCTCAATGTAAATATAGCATCAGTGCAGCTTTTGCCTTTTCTGAATCCGAATTGATTATTACTTAATTGTGGTTCTATTATGTATCTTACTCTCCTCTCTAATATTTTAGCAAACATTTTACCAACTTGACTCAATAGGGATATTCCTCTGTACATTTCACACTCCCTTTTACTTCCCTTATTCTTCCAAAATGGGACAATGATAGCTTTTTGCCAATCGTCTGGGACTTTTCTTTCTTCCCAAGCCATATTGAATATGATAGTAAGCCAATCTATAGCTGTTTCCTTACAAGCTAGTAGCATTTCTGTTGTTATTCCATCTATACCAGCTGCTTTGTTCTTTTTATTCTGTTTCAATGCCCATTCTACTTCTGCTTTAAGTATATTTGGTTCCTGTTCATCGTACTGCCTATATTTAAACTCTGTATTTCCGTTTGTATTTCCCTGGTTTAATAATTCCTTAAAGTATTCTCTCCATCTGATTATTATGTTTTTCCTGCTGCTGATTGGTCTACCTTTCTTGTCGTTTATTATAGTGGTTGGGTTATAATCATTATTTCTTACTCTCATTGCTTTTACACTTTTGAAAAATTCTCTGGGTTCTTCTCTACATGTTTTTGCTAATTCTTCACCAAATGCTTTCCATGAGTCTGCTTTTGTTTGTTCTAGGATCTTTTTGCTATCATTTCTGGCTTGTCTATAGTGATTGTAGTCTTCTGTTGTTTTTGTCTTCTGCCACGTTTTATACTTGTCTTTTTTGTGTTTCACTGCTGATTTTACTACTTCATTCCACCATCTTGTAAGTTTCTTTCTGCTCTTTCCTATATTTTTCAGACCGCATTTCTCTTGTGTTGACTCTATTAAACCTTCTTTAAACTGTTTCCATGCTTCTTCTATGTTTGTAGGTTGTATTCGGGTTTGGTATTTGTTGGTTACGGATTCTTCTATTTCTTTTTGTATGTTTCCATTCTTTATTGCTTTTAGATCGATTCTTTGTGCTTGAGGTCTTGTCATCTGTTGTTTCCTAACCCATTTTTTCTGCCATAGTAAAACAGGCTTATGGTCTGTATCTAATATTGCATTTGGTATAGATCTTGAGTCTGTTATGTCCCTCCTTTGATGTCTTCTAGTCAAAATAAAATCGATTTGGGAGGCCTTGTCCGTGTCATTCCATTTATACCAAGTGAGTATTTGGTTATGATTGTGCTGATTAAACGTGTTTGTTATATAAAGATCATGTTCTGCACAAATATTTAGTAGGTGTTCACCGTTACTGTTACACTCTGTTCTAATGTCACTAAATGGTCCTAGGTATAATTCCCATGGTGTTCTCCTTTGTCCTACTCTACCGTTGAAATCTCCTAGTACAAACAATTTCTCTGTGTCTTTGACTTTATTTATTGTGGCTGATAGTTCATCAAAATATTCTTGTTTGCTGTCCTCACTATATGTGTCGTTGCATGGAGCATATGTTTGAATATAAGTGGTATTTCCTCCTTTTTCTGCTAATTTGATACTTATAATTCTTTCCGAGATGTAATCTATTTCTAGTATATTTTTGGCAGTATTACTTTCGATAATGAAACCGGCTCCGTGTTTGTTTACTTCCGCCATGTTGTTAATTCCGCTCGTGACGAGTGTGTAGCTTTGGTGTATTTCTTTAATGATTTTACCTCTCTTCCTTGTGTCAGCTAATCCTAAGATTTTTATATTCCTTTTCTTCATAAATTCAACTATTTCTGTACTTTTATCCCCTAATCCGCAGATGTTCCAAGTGCCTATTAAACGTTCTGATTGTTTTCTTTGTGTTGTTGTAGATTTCCCGCTTTTTGACATTTTCGTTCGTGATCGTAATATCGTAATAGCACAATGATGTAAGGTACTATTCGCACAAACTATATAAATCACATATAAAATCCATTTGAAATAGCACAAGAACGCTTGAATTTCTGTTTCTACGGGCATTGAAATTCACTTATAACTTAAATTTGACTCCCATCGAAAATTGTGTCGTGTTGCCAGCACAGTCACACACCGGAAGCCAATCGAGATCATATCACACAAATTGGTAAAAAAAAAAAAAAAAAAATCCTACATCAATAGAAACAAATCCAACACTCAGGAGCCATCAGAAGTAGTATAGGAAGGTACACAGAAAGGGGAGGGAGGAATGTTTGACCATGGTAAACTGACAAATAAAAAAATCAGATACATCACATCTTCTTTCCTATAAATAATAAAAATGGAAGTAAATAAGCAGTAAAAACATTTGTGACGTAAGATTGATAAGATTACAGTATTTATTCACCATAAAAATCGTGTTTATGTTTGACTTAAGCCTTTATTTTCAAGTTAAATTGTTATAACCATTGTTTGAAATCAGTTGAGATGAAATTTTGAAAATATTTAGGGGAAAAGTGTCATCAAAGATAGTGAAATTAAGCAAGGAGACTGTCAGATCTTGAGTTTAATTCATCTTTTTATTGAGAGTTGAAAACATGTGATATGAGACACTCAGGGAAAACAAATCATTAATGTACTTGCAAAAACATTCTGTTTTAGAAATGAAGCATCAGAAATCAGGGTTTTTTTTTTTTTAATCCCAGGAAAAAAAAAATTTGCTGACACTAGGAAAACAGAAGTAATGGTCATGGTCATATTGAAGTTACAACCACCTCCATAAAAATAAGCAGGACAAATCTGAGTCAAGTATAGTGTGTCAAATACTTGGGCACAATAATATCAGATAGAAGATGCACTACAGAAGTAAAATAAAACAAAAGCACAGGCCAAAGTAGCATTTCAGAAAATGAAAAACATCTTGTGTGACAAGTTTATGTCAATAGAAATGTGAAAAAAAAAGAGTTCATCTGTGCTATATAAAAACCAAGTCTAACCTATAAAAGTGAGTCATGGACAGTTGACAAATGAAAAGATGACTAGAGGTCTCAGAGATAGGATATCTCAGAAGAATGTTGAGAGTTCCCTGGACAACTAAAAAGACCAACGAGGAAATTCTTAGAGGCCAACACAAAAGGAGAGTTCCCCCCAAAAGAAAACATCAGAAAGAAACAATCACAATTAACATTTTTTGGGCGCGTCATGAGAAAAACAAAGCTGGTATACTTGGTTACAACTTGCATAATATAAAATTCATACAATCCACTGTGGACAGACAATTATGGAAGGACATGATCGTCTGCACCAACTGTCATGGTACATGATGATGATGATGTCAATCTGTCATCTACTTTTTAAACCTTATTGGTTGAAATGAACAACTGAAATGTATTTAAAAAAATAAAAGCAAAGGTAAGTTACATTTTGAATTTGAATATGACAACACTGTAGAATTCTACCATATGCTTTATCAAGAAATCATTGGGAACAGAGAACATGAATTTGAAAACACAATTATTGAGTACTAGAGAGCAGTAACACACACAATAAGAGAGATCAGATCTTTTAGGGAACCTTGCAACCAATGATGCAGTCTTAATAAGACCCAACTCTTGTTCTTGGCCATTGACTAAGTATAAGTAGTCTATGGTGTAGAAACTTTTTTTGATATCTACAAGGTTTAGACATACATTTCAGAGGAATGCTTTGGAAGTTACTGAGTCATTATGGAATATCCATATTGTGTATTAACCTGATAAGAGCAAGAGTAAGGCAGGGATGCCTTCTATCCTGCATCTCCATTTCTCTTTCTACTGGCCATAGATTGAATGACATAGCTCTCCTATTATTTAATCAACAACAGAAGCAAGATAAAATGAGCATATTTGATGAGAGATCACAACAGCTGGGACTGAAAATAAATAGAGATAAAGCCAAAATTATGAGAATGAATGCAGTTGGCAATAACCAAATAACAATAGGAGAAATGCCTTTCTACTAGGTGTACAATTTTACATATATCTCAGCAGCAATATAGATAAAGAGAGAGAAACAGAAATGATACCAAATAAGGATATCAAAAGCAAGAGGAGCATTCGTTGCACTGTGAAACATATGGAAATCAAAAGAAATTAGGTTAAATACAAACATAAAAATGTTCAACTCGAATGTTAAATCAGTCTTATTATATGGCTGTGAAACATGGAGAAAAACAAAAATGACAACCATGAAGATACAGACCTTCATTAATGGATATTTGTGCAGAATAAAAGGATGGAAATGCCAGGACAAAATCACTAACATAGAATTATGAAAAAGTATCAGTCAAATACCAGTGGATAAAGAGATACAGCGAAGACAATGGTGCTGGATAGGACACAAACAGTGGAAGTCAACTTAGAGCATTAGACAATGGGAAATTTTTTTAAATCACCAAGGAAAAAGACAAAGTGGAAGATCAAGATATTCTTGGAGAAAACAGATGGAAGCAGAGATGAAGATGATGGGGAAGACATGGAATGATCTAAAAAGCATGGCAATAAATAGAACAGCTTGGAAAGTGTTTGTTGAAAACCTATTATCCACAGGGATCTAAAAGTTAGAATTCTACCATATACCTTATCAAAAAATTATTGGCTAGAGAGAACATGAATTTGAAAGCACAATTATTGACTGCTAGAGAGCAGTTATACATACAAGAAAGATGGGATTAAAGGTCAAAAAGAGTCAGATAAACTAGTGTCCTTCAGGGAACCTTGCAACCAATAATACAGTCTTAATAAGACCCAAGTCTTGTTCTTGGCCAATGACTAAGTAGTCTGTGGTATAGAAGCTTTTTTTTTGATATCTACAAAGCTCCTTCATTTTGCATGGTTTATAGCCATCAATCCTTTATATAGCGACACAAGTGTGTTTGAAAATTAACACATCTGCACCTTCAACATTTGAAAGATGATAACCTCCTGCCTCTGGATTCACACTGAGCACATGAGCCTTCCAGCCTTAGTATTTGTCTTCTATCAATGTGTTCATCTTTTCTAGGTTGAGCTACCCCTGGTTGCTCACCCTCTCTATGTCAAAACATTTTCTTAGGCAAGTTGTTGAAAATAAAACCTGTGTTTTGTCATTTTGACAACAAACACTACACTGAAAGCATGGATCTCACACATAAATTGTATTGAGTGGATGCTCAGATACTGTCTGGATTGACACATATGGTCCATTAAGTGCTTGTTTCTTCCATATTTGATTCATGCAAGTTAATGTGTGGAGGTTCTGTGCTTAAGGGAAGAGGAAATTATCTCAAAGGGTACATGTTTGATTGTGATCTAACCTGTTAATTTTTTTTCATTATTTGTATGCTTTTGAATGCTAATCAAATATTGGTGCCTGTGTAGTTATATTTCTAAATTAGCATGTGTGTTCATCATTCTTTTTATATATGTATATATTTTTGTGTATATATGATTGTTTAAAACGGAAATATACAATTAAATTTGTTTGTTTCAAGTAGTGAAATTGTGTTCAGTATTGTCTGTGGCACAGCTATCATTAATTTGTTTCAAATACCTGTAGTAAGATAACTTGGAATCAGTAGAAGAAATATTTATTTTGCACATCATATTTGATTTATTCATTAATTCTGTGGCATAGTTATTTTATTTATATTGTGGTATTTTAATGCAGCCAGCTCACTTCTTGTACGCTTGCAGTATTTGGTCAATATTTTGTGATGACTTAATTTAAAAACCTAATATAATCACAAGTTACAGTAAGATTTTTTTAACCTTAGATTAGGGTACTTATTTAAAATCACTTTTTTACAACCCTGTGTAAATTGGACAAATATGGAGTTATTGATTTTTTGTTGTTAAAACAAATATTTGGAGAAATAACACTTTAGAACTTCAGTGAAGTGACATATCATGGGTGACTGACTTCAACTTTAGGAAGGTACATGGAGGGGAAAAAGCAACAGCTTGTGGTAAGCTATAGATTTTTTTTTAAATTTTGGAATGGTAATATTTATGACTCAATTGTAATCTAGGGTTAAAAAGAACTATTTTATAGTCACTGAAAACTATTGATCATTATTGTGAAAATATGAGTTACTCTGAGTGTAGAAGATTACACACTGTGGTTATAAAATTAAAATATTTGTGTATTATATTTTTCAGAGATAATTTTAATATATTGGAATGTTTAGCAAAAGTGTATTATTAAAAACCTAAATTAATATTATTTGTTTTAATTTAAATCTCTTATTATTTTGAAGCATTTTCTTTTTCAACTACATATAGGGCGTATGTTTTCCATAACCCTTGTGTCTAGTTTTTATTTCTGTAATGCCATAACATTCTAAACATATGGCTATGTGCTGGCTTCATAATCCATACATTGTTTGTTTCTGGTCAGATGTACTCCAGTTGACACAGTTGTAAAGGCTACATGATTATCTTAAAATATGAAGAAAGGTAATCAATGCCGGGGTGGGGGGAGCATTGACTCAGTTAATGTTCAGACACCATAACAGATTCACCCAATACTCAGGGCCTCTAGTGGGTGTGCTTGTGGAACTGGTAAAATGATTGTCAAATGCATGCTTGATATCTTCCTAGAAGAATTCTGAAAAGAGTAGAGATCAAAGAAGGGAGAAAACTCGGTGTCACTAATCTATTAATGCAGATGGCAGATGTATTGAGCTGGAAGGCACCAATTGCAGCTTGACTTGCACAAAATTATAACATTATGTAGCAAATGGTTTCCATTTCAATCATCTAATTGCATAATATATTTTGTGATGCCTCGGTTGAATACTTTTATTGAAATAAAAGAGCAGGGAGTACGACCTTTTTATCGTAGAGTATTGCTTTTTAGCATATGAAGAAGATGAAGAGTATAGCTGTCTAGCATATGAGAAAAATGAAGGGTATTGCTGTCTAGCATATGAGAAAAATGAAGGGTATTGCTGTCTAGCATATGAGAAAAATGAAGGGTATTGCTGTCTAGCATATGAAGAAGATGAAGGGTATTGCTGTTTAGCATATGAGAAAAATGAAGGGTATTGCTGTGTAGTAGAATTTTAGAAAGTATAAGTTCAGTTTGAGACCTAGATCTTGGTGGTGGTACATTCTGAGGGTTTGTATATAAAAATAAAACACAAATACATCCTTTTCCAACTTAAAGATATATGTGCAAGCTTGATCACTGAGCTTAACAGCTGTAAATATTTATTAAGTCACTTATTATCAGTGAAATATTCATATTAATATATGTGTATAAGCATGCATATCTTCAGAACTACATAGAATGAATGCTTAGGATTTAACGTGAGTGAATGAATTCAGTTCTGTTAATGAAAGCAACAGCATCCTGGTTTTCTTTTTTGTGGCAGCGATTTACAGGACTAGCAAAATCTGTTTACAGGACCTGATTTATTAAGCACACATGTCCTCGCTAGGCATAACATTAATGTGGCAATAAGCTGTGTGAGATGAGCTAGTCTATCTACAATGTACAAATTAATGGCATTTCCATTGTAAGGAGAACAACATCAAAGCCATGAAATAAACAAATATATGTTAGTGGATTTTTACTTTCCTGCATGTAGCATTTTATGTACAATTTAATTCTTCTTTTTCTCAAAAATACATGTTCTTAATTTATCATATCCTCCCACAAAGACAATGTTACATTCTTTCTACCTTCTGCCATCAGGCTATTTCAAAGTATTTAATGACCATTATAAAAATAGACACTAATACAAGCAGGAGCAATTGGCTGTTGAGCAAGTTAATTGTTACTGTAATTACTGCATTATGTTTTTCTAACCAATGTAATATCAATTCCTTTCTATTATTTTATAATAGCAAGTTCTATACTTTTGCCATAAAAGTTAGTAGTATATGGTAACTAAGTTATGTATATTTTTAGACCTATACCTTTTGCCTAGCTATAGAATTACTTAATGATATTAGGAGATTGATTTTTGTGCTTAGATTACATAAAAAGCAAATCTGTTCAGCAAAGGTTGCTACATATAGAAATAGAAGACCAAACATTTATCTTCATTAATTTTGTATTAATTTATTTAGCAAAGTACTCTTTACTTATACTAATAGTGATATAACAAACTCCTGGCTGACCAAAAAAAAAATCAGAGCAGAAAGATGCAGTTGTTGTAGTTATGTTACCATCTGCAGCACAATGTACATATGATTCTTTATGGGATATAAATGAAGTTGTTAAAAAAAATTGTTTTCTTTTTGGTCAGCTTCTCATCACCCATACACCCATTCTGATCATAAGTCTCACATATGGGTTTTTTGATAGATAAAATAACAGCAAGTCAGAAGTTGTTGACTGAATTGTCAATGATAGACAGCAGTTTTCTCAATTTTTCTTACAGAGTTACAAAATGTGTTCCATCGCAGGTAGATGAAGGGATTTGAAGCTTCAGGAAGTTGTGTAGATGTACTATTACAGGTCACGGTCACCCAGGAGTTACCAACTGTGAAAGAACTGCTAGATTTTCTATAATGGTAATTTTTGAGCTTGACAGAACACAAATTTTGAAGCCTTGCTACTACCATCTATTGGAGTGCAGGAGCAGGTTATCATCTACCATCTTAGAATGGTACACAAAGTTGAAGATTGGAAACACAAACATGTGACAAGAATCACAGAGTTCTTACAAAAGCCAGTATAAAGCTTTCAGGGATGCAAATGGGTCAAGATTAAACACAAAACTTGATATGGTTCCTTATAGGAGCTGTTAAAGACAACCACATTCATGGAAAAGAAAACTTTGCAGCTATCTATCTATTGACCTTTTGAGCCGTATCTGGCACATAGGGCGTTAGACCCAGATACTCTTTCTCTTATCTAAATTTTTAATCTAGCAGTTTTCAATCCGTGTAAAGATCCTTTATCTATTCTCGCCATTTGTCTCTATTCTGTGCAAGCAGCTCTATCTCATTGAGGGAGCCAATTCCTGCTGCTCTTGCCTCTCATCAATGTTCTTCTCAGTGTCTCTCTGGGTCTTCCTCTTTTTCTCTTACCTGTTGTTTCCCACATGAGGGCTTGCTTTGCTATTCGGTTATCTCTTCTTATCACATGTTCAACATATGAACATTGTCTTTTGCAAATATAGACCTAGAAAATTAAAGAAGAAACTGTTACCATTTATTTGACTATGATTAATCTTCTCTCTATTGTCATTTGCCATTCAGTGTCGAGGGGAGATAAAATCATCTGTGGCTTCTTCTGTGTCACCAATATTCTACTAATCTATCTTTTTAATTGCATCCTATTACCAAGCTGGCTTAAACATTAATGGAAAGATAATGAATAACCTAAGATATGCTGATGATACTGTGTTACTAGCAGAAAATCCTAAAGATCTACAATTACTTAATGAAATAAACATGACAGGCACACAAAAATTAGATAAGAATATAGAAAAAACTAAAACTATGGTCATAACCAAAGATAATACTCAAAATCTACAAGTGGATATCAAGGTTGAAGGAATAAACCTGAAGATAGTTCAGCACTACAACTATCTTGGACATACTGTAACCAGTGATTGAAAATGTAAAACTGAAATAAACAAAAGAATAGGAATGGCAAAAGGTAATTTTAATGTCATGAGAAATATACTACCATCAAAACAAAAATAACATCAGGTCTAAAACTAAGAATAGCTAAATGTTATATCTTCTCAATATTCCTTCATGGTGCAGAAACATGGACATCAGACAAGATATCAGAACAGAAAATTGAAGCCGTTGTAATGTGGAAAGAAAAGAAAACAAATGATGCAGTTTTAAAACAACTAAAAATGAAAATAGAACTACTAAACACAATTCAAACAAGACAAATGAGATTTTTGGGGCATGCTAAAAGACACAGCAGCCTACTAACATTAATCTTGGAAGGGAAAATATGAGGTAAAAGAGGCAGACCAAGACTAACATGTTGGACGAGTAACATCAAAAGATGAACAGCCTAGGACAACCTGCACCATCAAAGCATGAGACATAGCAGAATGGCACTCCATGGTAGCCAACCTTCATTGTGGAGATGGCACTCAATGATGATGAACTTTTCAATGTCATCCCATTAATATTCTCATAGAGTCTGTTGATGACTCATTGAGTCATATTTAGATTTGTCTTTTTTATCACATGGTCAAACAACCATTTTCATATGTTGTCCCTATGTATTTAAAAGCAGGCATTATTATTATTTTTTTTTTCTGAATTCATCAATTCTCATGTTATCTCTATCAGGAATTTTCTTGTAGTGCCTATAACTGTGATTAATAAGACTGCAGTTGTGAGAATAGACAATCAGACTCAAAATGAGTACTAGTAAGTGAGTAAAAGATGAATCAGGGGGGTATGTAAGCAGTAAGAGTGCATCAATCTGTCTGGCATCCTCTGAGCCTGGCTTCTAAGTTCAGTGAAGTTGGTTCTTTATTTAAATTAATAATCTGTAAGAATATTTAGAATAGCTAAAGCAGCAATGTCTTTCAGAAGCCTTGAAAAGTTGTGGAAATCAAAACTTATCAGCACAAACACAAAACTTAGGCTATTCAAATCAAATGTACTATCAACCCTTACGTATGCGTGTGAAAGCTGGAAAACAACAAGAGATATAGAAACAAAGTTGAACGCATTCGAAAATAAATGTCTAAGGAAAATACTTGGTATAGCATGGAACGAATTCAAAACAAATGAGGAAATTAGAGAAATCGCCAATCAACCACTAATATCTTCAGTAATAAAGAAAAGACGATGGTCATACGTTGGACATGTGATGAGAAGAGATAATAACCGAATAGCAAAGCAAGCCCTCATATGGGAAACAACAGGTAAAAGAAAAAGAGGAAGACCCAGGGAGACACTGAGAAGAACATTGATGAGAGAGGCAAGAGCAGCAGGAGTCGGCTCCCTCAATGAGATAGAACTGCTTGCACAGAACAGAGACAGATGGCGAGATTTGATAAAATATCTTTAAAAGAAAACTGCTAGAACAAAAAATCCATATAGGAGAAGGTGTATCTTGGTCTACGCCCTATGGGCCGGTTACGGCTCGAAAGGTCAATAGAAGAATATTTATATAAAGTCATGAAAAGTTTAATTCCAACAGATGACAAAATATACATGGAAAACAAATCAGTAGAAGAGATCGATTACTTTACCTATCTTGGAAGTCACATTGATCCGAGAAGGGGGATACAAGTAAAGAAATTAGAATCAGAATAGCTAAAGCAGCAATGTCTTTCAGAAGCCTTGAAAAGTTGTGGAAATCAAAACTCATCAGCACAAACACAAAACTTAGACAATTCAAATCAAATGTACTATCAACCCTTACGTATGCGCGTGAAAGCTGGAAAACAACAAGAGATATAGAAACAAAGTTGAACGCATTCGAAAATAAATGTCTAAGGAAAATACTTGGTATAGCGTGGAACGAATTCAAAACAAACGAGGAAATTAGAGAAATCGCCAATCAACCACTAATATCTTCAGTAATAAAGAAAAGACGATGGTCATATGTTGGATATGTGATGAGAAGAGATAATAACCGAATAGCAAAGCAAACCCTCATATGGGAAACAACAGGTAAGAAGAAAAGTGGAAGACCCAGAGAGACACTGAGAAGAACATTGATGAGAGAGGCAAGAGCAGCAGGATTTGGCTCCCTCAATGAGATAGAGCTGCTTGCACAGAACAGAGACAAATGGCGAGATTTGATAAAATATCTTTAAAAGAATTGAAAACTGCTAGAACAAAAATTCAGATAAGAGAAGGAGTATCTTGGTCTACACCCGATGGGCCGGCTACGGCTCGAAAGGTCATTAGATAGAAGAATATTTTGACTGAAGACAAAACATTTACAAATTATTTTTTAGTGGGACCAGAAGCACTCTGTTAAAGCAAAATAATACATGTATGATGCTTTTTTTTTTAGTTATGAAGACAAAATACTAAAACCTGGTAGTAGTACTTGTAAGCTGTTAAACCTTTATTGCCATGGTCAAGAGAAAAATGTAAGGATATCCTGTACATATAATGCAGGAAACGATTACATTTTACTATATATATATATCTATCTATCTATTGTCCTTTCGAGCTGAAGATGGCACATAGGGCAGAACCACAATCTCAAAAACAGAAACCTTGCGTGCCAAAATGGCACATATTGCAGAGATCACTGCTCTAAAATATATGGCGCTGTTTCCATAACAATACTTTTTACAATGACAGCTTGTTGAGCCATCGATAAACCTCCTTAGTCGCCTCTTACGACATGATGCCTGGAAGGTCACAGTGTTACTATTCTTTACTTCCCATATATATATATATATATGTGAAGCCACCATATGTGGCAGTAAAGATCACTGGTTCTCTTGCTGTCTATACTTGTTTCAACTCAGTGAGCCAAATACCTTTGATTTTCTTTTCAGTTGGGTACCTAACAGAATCTGGCTAGGATGAACTCATGTTTGATTTATTGCCAAACCAACAATCTCTCCGTCTCTGTGTTTCTGAAGTTAATTAGTTACTTTAAGTCAAAGGGCAGAAACTAAAAAAAAAAAATTCTTTGTCTCCGTGACTTGTTCCAGCGTTATCAGACTCTGCACAGGGCAAAACCAAACACCAACACCACCCACCCCCGTTTGTTTTGTCACAAGTTCCTGTATTGCTGACAGTACCTAGAGAAAATGTAAATGGTTCTTTAAAAATTGTTATGGCATGAACTACACATTGTTTTTGTAGATTGTGCACGAAAATTAACCGAATCTGTAGAAAAAAACATTGTAAGGAAAATTCATCGCAGGGTACAACATATACTTTTTTAAAATGGAAAAATAGCAGTTTTATAAGTCATAAGTACCAACAATGCAACAACACAGAAAAGGACAACATCAACTTCAATGGACAGAAATATATACATCTTTTAATACAGAGTAAAGTTTTAATAAAAGTTACAAGAACCAACAACAGAAATATTATTTTAAAGGTTTCGTAAGCAATGATACAAAAATTGTGTAAAATATTCCAACAGTATGAGATTCCATTGGAATCATGCTATCATCATGATGGTGTATAATAATTGAAAAAGTGGTGGCACTAATTAAGATGGTGCACCAAGTTGCAAATTGAGATAATAATTGCAGATGCTTTGCTCTTGTGGTGAATATAACTAAATGATTTATATGACATTGGTGGTCAATAAGAAAACAATTTGTTTTTGTTGTTGTGTGTATACGAGTTGTATAATCAAATCTTGGAGACTTGCAGGATTTTTGAGGTGCTTGCTCAGCCACATTTCTTACTGCTTTCTTAACTGATTTGTTTGCTGACATTTAGCCAGTGATAGCAGGAGATATTGTTAAATTGCTGTGTTGTCCAGGCCAGATCTTTAATTTTCTTGAGAGCTTCTACAGTTTCAAGATGAACTATGTTGCCAGTGTGATTGTGTGGTCTTTAAACCCTTTAGTAATGTCAGACGAATGACAGGTCTGAGAGATAAGATCAGAAATGAAGAACTGAGAAAAAAAGCTAGGAATAGCCCCCACCATAGAATATATAAAGAAACAACAGATAAAATGGTTTGGCCACGTGACAAGACAGAAAGATCAAAATACAACACAATTGAGCCTTCAACAAACGTTGTGAGAATACCAGACCCAATGGCCGACCATGAAAAAGATGGATGGATGGAATATTAGAAGCACCAGGAAACATAACAGCAAAAGAAGAGCAAAAGACCGCAAATTATATTTCCCCTCGACGCTGAAAGGCAAATGAGGAAGGAAAGAAGAAGTAATGTTGCCATAGTATGAATTTTTGCATTGCATTTTAGCTTCTGGTACTGGTCACACTTTCAAAGGACAGCTGTTTAGTTTCTCTATCTTTTATTAGAAGTGATCCTTGATTTTAATTTTAGTCTATTTTTTAGCTAAATATAAATTCTGGTACCATCTCCAAATATTTGTCCTTGACACAAAAATGAGCCCTTACTTACTGCTGAAATGGGAAATACAAAAATATAATTATTTAGTTTATTTTAAAATGTTTTCTACATTAAAAATCGTTTCATTAAATATATTTGTTAATGAGCTTTACTTTTTTGAGACATAATATAAAAATTCCAGACCTGGGACATACTATAACCAGTGATGGAAAATGTACAACTGAAATAAATAAAAGAATAGGAATGGCAAAAAGTAATTTCAATGCCATGAAAAATATACTAACATCAAAACAAATAACACCAGGGCTGAAACTAAGAATAGCAAAATGTTACATCTTCTCAATACTCCTGTATGGTGCAGAAACATGGACATTAGACCAGAAAACAGAACAGAAATTTGAAGCCTTTGAAATGTGGATTTATAGAAGAATAGGTAGAATTGGATGGAAAGAAAAGAAAACAAACGAAGAAGTTTTAAAACAACTAAAAATGAAAAAAGAACTACTAAATACAATTAGAGCAAGACAAATGAAATTTTTTGGTTATGTTAAAAGACACAACAGTCTAATAAAAGTAGTATTAGAAGGGAAAATACAAGGTAAAAGAGGCAGACCAAGACTAACATGGACGAGTAACATTAAAAGATGGACAAGTCAGCCTATGGCAATCTGCACCATCAAAGCAAGAGACAGAGTGGAATGGCGCTCCATGGTAGCCAACCTTCGATGCGGAGAGGGCACTCGATGATGATGAATATAAAAATGCTTACATTATAAATAAAATGTGGTAAGTTTTATTTCTGATACAGTCAGGACCTAAAAATCTTACAGTTATAATGTTATGAATCATTCAATGAATTGTTCTGTGATAGATTTTCCGGGCTTGGTTAATGTTCGTGCATAACTACAAAAACAATGTGCAGTTTAGGCCATAACATATACAAAGATATTTTTTTTACTGGTTGTAGCAAACATTTTACACTTGTAAGTGCTTGGTGACATTTGACATATCTCCAGGTACTGTCAGCAGTACAGGAACTTGTGACAAAACACACTGGGGTTTTGATGACACTGCAACGAGTCATGAAAATGGTGAACTGAAGTAACTAATTAACTGTCAGTAACACACAGACTAAAATATTGGTTTGGCAATAAATTGTACATGAGTTCATCCTAGCCAGATTCTCTGTTAGGTACTCAACTGAAAAAAAAATAAAGGTATTTGTCTCACTGAATTGAAAGGAAGAGAACATTCGCATGGTCACATCTGGGCTAGATGAATATACCATGTACCAGTGACTAAACGAAAAGTAAACAGCCTATGAAAAAATGCATACATAAATATTTTGGGCTTAGAAAGAGTCAGAAGAAAGTGCAGTGTGTTATAAGTAAGGTTAGTTAGGTTATTTGATGACTGTACTAACTGATCAGATGAACAGTTTGAAAGAATATTTTAAGGGGTCTTTTAAATAGACGTAATGAAACAAATGATGTTTTAACCACAAAAAGTTATGTTTTATACTTGAAACAAAACAACATTTTTTTAAAACTGTGAACTGATAATTAAGTAATCATTTTCAAAATAAGTACCTTTTAATGTCCTGCTCATAAAAACAAAACCTTAATTGAACTAGAACATGAGAAATAAACAAAAAATAAGTAGAAAATAGCAAATAATTTTTAATGAGAACCTTGAAGAAAGTGAACACATACAATAAGTCCCATCATTTACTTGCTCAAACATAACTCATGGTTCAAAGTCTTTGAATGATATTAGAGCTTTTTAATAGGCATCTCTTAGATACAGTGGATACTTTAAACAAAATTTATAAGTCCAAACATGAGGGAATGTATATCAACATCTTCCACGTATAACACTACAAAGATGAGGAAATTTGATCTTTTTTTAACGGAATTACCAGAAGCAAATGGACACTTCTTGATGGAGATCATATGGACCATAAAATGTGAGAGATAAAAGCTGAGTTTTATCTCAAAATAAAGTAATGGTATTCATTCCCTATAATACTTATCAATGTCGGTGGATCAAAGCAATGAACCAAAACAGCTTAGTACACAGTAATTCACAGAAGGTGCTGGCAAGTCAATAGACTACTTTCAAAGCACTTATAAAATACAACTTGTTTTAAAAAAAAAACAAAAAAACTTTAATTGAATGGTAGTACTGACAAGTGCTAATAAGTGTTGCATGCAACATAAAATGAAAACAAAATAGTGAGTAAATGAATGGTGAATAAATCTAAAACAAAGCTTAATATTTAAAACTGATTATAAATAGATATTGATATTTCATTGAGAAATACATGGAATATGAACAGACAACTGTTTTAGTGACACAACCTGATTTCTTTGCAAATGTAGACAAGCATCATATAAAGCAAACAATTATTTAAAACCCATACCCAGTGATTAATTTGTTAAAACTGCCAATTACTAGATTTTTTTTTTCCACTATGCTGTCTTCTAGTGTAAATAAGATAACATATTGGTCTGCCATTAACCCCTTGACTGTGGAGTCTGGAATAGCTTGGGAATTAGAAGTCATTCTCAAATTATGGGTCCCTGTACAAAAACTTAAACCCACTGGCATTTACTGTTGCCATTCTCTCACGATGGAGTCAAAGATTTATAGGGCATTTTTGGCAATGTATCACCACTCAGTGAATTAGTGAAAGTGGCTCATATCTAGGAATGTGTTACCAAAGTTAGTGGTATATACTACTATATCAGGCATAATTTATAACATATTTTTATCACAACTAGGGGCGGCTTTAAACAATTTTATTCCACAATAAAACATTTAAATTACTTAGCAATACAGTTAAAATTAATCAGGAATTAGAAAATTAATCTAATTTTTCTCAACCCTACCACAGTGCAATTATTTCAGCACTTCAAACATTTTTCCATCAGTGTTTTCAGTACTGTTTCCCATTTATGCTTTCCAATTAACTATTATATAGATTATAACAAAACACTCAATAATAAATACAACAAACACAATAATTAAGCAAGCAATGTATTTGTGTAAACAAGAATCAATACTGTTATCAAATGAATAGAAAGCAAATTTTCACTCAGGGGTCTTCTGATAAATTTCATTTGTTTTTAACCTCAATTGATTTCCTTTTTAAAACAAAGATTGCATGTGTTGACCTGAAAATTTCTCCAAATAAATGCAAAAATTTATGCAATATTACATTTTCATAAACATGAAAAGTACCAAAAATTTTGTAAAATTTATCAACTTTAGTACCAAAAAATAAGGAGAAAGTCACTTGAAGGTCTGAGTAAATTATTTTTGAAAAATAAACCAAATTATTTAAACAAACAAAAAATTTCCAATAAACGATCATAAATCATCAGAAAATGAGGTTGTAAAATACTTATTTTATAAAAAAAATTTTAGCAACGCCATTAAAGTGACTTTATTGTCTAACATAAGAAAACCAGAGTCAGTTATTTGAGTTTTATGGCATGAACAGACTCTTTGAATATACCATATAGATAATCACACTGCATTTCCATACCTTCCATACACTTTTTAGGTGAACCTGTACACAAGACCAAAATAAATCTGTACAAAATGGAAAAAATGTACATGTCAATTTTAAGTGTTAATTGATAATAATTAATATATTAATAGTTTCTGCAAGAAGTTCAGGCTCGGTGACTGGACATGACACCATGATCATCAGATTTCTGTCAAATTTAACTTTTATGTTATGTTTAACTTTAAATTATTGCTAATTTTAAAAAAAACATTAAGAAAAAAAAATTCAGTAAATTAATTATTTATTAAAACTGAACACATAAAATCCGTACTAAATATGAGTAGCTTGTATAGTATGATATGGACGGGATGCATTCGTCTTGACCACGCTCAGACTTTGGTAGGAAAACCCATCCAGAAAAAGGAAAATTTCATTGCAAACGATGCTACCTTGTAACATTTGTGTACCCATTTGTGGGTAACACTAGTAGTATACCTTGAGATCAAATCTGGCCCATAAGCTGTTTATCAATGTGCTCACTGATATTCTGTCATTTGAGATGTTGCCAAGCTGTACACCTTGAATCCATCAGGTATAAGGAGTGAGAGGGGGGGCCTACACTACAAGACCAACAGCAGTTCACATAAATCTGCTTAGGCACAAAGACCTACTAAGGTATCTAGCATGCTCTGTCTATGTGAGACACTTTCAAATGCTGCTATAGTCAAATGGCTTAGCTCTTTCAGTATGGAAGAGATTTCAGAGACAAAATTTTTCACGATCTTAAATACCAATATACATATTTATAACAACACTTAATATATTATATATTAATTTTTATATAATTAAACAAGGAATCACAACAGCCTAATAAAAGTAATATCAAAAGATGGGCAAGTCAACCTATAACAATCTGCACCACCAAAGCAAGCGACAGAGGGGAATGGCGCTCCATCGTAGCCAACCTTTGATGCGGAGTCACAAATACCAAGATGATGCAAGACCTATACAAAGAATATGAATTGATGATAGTTTAATCAAATTTAAACATGCTGTGCGACTAAATGTACATGACTGAAATTGACATGGCGCATCACAACATACAGAAAGAGTTATGAGACAAGAAGGCCTATTATTACTTACATTTCTCATGAACAGGTCAATCTGATTTCACATAATCCTAATATATCTGCCTTTCCCTAGCACACATATAATTGGACCTACTTTGAACCTATCAAGAAAACATTAGTCTTGGATTTTCCAAGAATTTAATGGTTTAGAATATCTAAAGAGGAGCTCTTAAAAGCATTCAGACATTTTAGTACAACACTACCAGGTATTATGAAGAATTTAGTCAATTAATTTGCTTAGATATTTTAAACAGTGAATGCTGAGATTTTCTGGCTTCTTTCTTCATGCAAAATGAGTAGAAGAAGCTAATCACTCAGAAACATTTGGACAAAGGGAAAGGGTCCACAGGCTACTAGATTAACAAATTATATAAAGTAACTAAATGCAATAAACATATATACAGGGTGTTTTTAAAGTCGCAGTGCAGTGAATATTTCTAATTGTCTAACATAAGAAAACCAGAGTCAGTTATTTGCTCACCGGTATTTTATCACCGGTGATGACGTAATCATCATCTACGTACCACAATTTTGTAAACCACATTTATGAACAAACCGCTGCTTCCTTTAAGGTTTTATTTACGTAAAGGACGGGCACTACGCTACTTTCACTGTCTCATTGCTTGAAGGAAATGGTGTTGACGATTGAAAACAGGGTATTTCTGGTTGAGCATGTCTTTCGTAATGGCGGTAAATATACAGATGAGGTCATTAGACAATTCGTGAGGAAATTTCCAGACTCACAAGTCCCTAACCGAAATTCTGTTACAAAATTGATCAAAAAGTTTTGTGAAACCGGTAGTGTGGTAGATGCATACCGATCTGGAAGACCTTCAATTTCACAAGACCAAATTATGGAACTCCAAGACAGAATTACAATGAGTCCAAATGCATCTTTAAACCACTTGTCTCAACAGGTGCAAATATCTAAGAGTTCTGTTCACAAGGTTTTAAGAAGTGAACTACACTATCGTCCATACAAATTAACTGAAGTGTCTCAACTCCAAGAAAGAGATTATGAATCCCGTTTAAACTACTGCATGTGGTTTCAGAATTTTATTTATGAACATGGCGCTGCCATCCTTGACATCACTTTTTTCACTGATGAGGCCTGGTTTCATTTATCCGGTTATGTGAACAGTCAGAACAATCGGCTGTGGAGCAGTGAAAACCCCCATGAATTTCATCAAGTGCCGCTTTACGATCAAAAAGTCGGAGTGTGGTGCGCTATAAGTCGTATGCGGATAATAGGACCTATATTTTTTAATGAAACAATAAATGCAGAACGTTACCGTACTTTAATTCTGGAACCGTTCATAGCACACCTTACAGAACGGGAAATTATGGAATCCTGGTTTCAGCAGGATGGGGCAACAGCACACACAGCCACAACAACACTCAATTATTTAGAAAGCATATTTGCAAATCGCATTATTTCACGTGGAATCTGGCCTGCTCGTTCACCAGATCTAACACCCCCAGATTATTATCTGTGGGGGGCATTGAAGGGGAAAGTTTATGAAAATAATCCACAGACAATTAATGACCTAAAGACCGAAATAGTAGACAAGATTAAACAAATATCACCAGACATTATTCTGAAGGTTTTCGCAAATATGGAAAGACGAATCACGACATGTCTTGAGGCCCGTGGTGGACATTTTCAACATATGCTTTAGGCACAACTTTATTGTATTAATACCGACATTACCCATTATAAGCTCGCCGATAGCAGTCAAGTATATTTGAATAATACCATTTATTTTACAATTTGTGTGACGCATTAGTTGACCGCATTTCTGGTGACGTTTTTTCTTCCGAGAGTAGAAATTCACTGCACTGCGACTTTAAAAACACCCTGTATAATTACCAGTTGTTAATACCAACCATGTTTATAATAAAGATAAATAAAAGATAAATCCTCTACTTGTCCACACTGCATCACTTCGTCTGCCCCCTATATTTATTACTTCACTCTACGACACCTCTATCTTTCTTCCTCTCTGTCCCCTATATTTATTATTTCACTCTACGACACCTCTATCTTTCCTCCTCTCTGTCCCCTTTAAAAACTTTAAAAACACCCTGTATATATATATATAAATAGGAGCTGTGATAGCTCAGTGGTTAGTGAACTGGACTACAAAGGACAAGAGGTAGGGTTTGATCCCTACTGATGGTTTCCAGGTTCACCCAGCCTTAAATGGGTACCAGATTTTTTCTGGTAAAGTAAAGCAGCACGGGCGTAACACCGACCACATTACCCCAAAAATCCTGTGCTGAAGGTCCGTAAAATTTATGCTCACTAACACCATATTCCCTCTACGCCACTTGGCGTGACGGGGGCTCTTTACTTTTATATGTGTATATATATATATATATATATATATATATATATATATATATATATATATATATATATATATATATATATATATATATATATATATATATTTCAGCATGTAATATTTCAACTACGAACAACATTTAAAATAAATTTTGTTTGGCTGATGTGGTAACAAATAGTGTGAGAATTACATTTAGTCATGACAAAGATATATATACACACACACACATATACATTTATGTTTAAAAAAACACACACATGAATTTATGTTGAATGATGACAGGAAAGTAAACAGTGGGAAGAAATACAATTGATAGAGATCCACAAATTTGATAAAAACAGTTAACAATCATGTGAAATAGCATAGTACTGTAGAAAAATACAAAAGCATGATTTATATCTGACACAAAATGCAAAGATTATATAATATCGTAAGTCTTATTATTAACCGAGGATAACAATAATTTACCATTAGAGTTTCAATGCTGGCAGATATTTCATACTATGTTAAGGTACTTACAAGTTTTTAAACTACAGTCTACAACAACTGCCACACCAACCTTACTGAATTACACATTTAAAAAAAAAAAAGTATATTCCAACATGAACAGCTGTTTCAAAGATAACTGTAGTAATAAAAATCTGTAATGTGTAAACATATATCTCCATTTATCGCCATGTTGCCTGAGTAACATCTGACTTAGTTTGCTTGTTTTCACTCCATATATACACTTCCCTATCTCTAGTGATTATCTGTGTCACACTCAACTGCCTCTTCACACTTCATTCTAACACCCTGTAATCTTGTCCAACTTTTCTAATCTTGTGACTGTTTCTCCCCACCCCCCCTTCCATCCTTTGTCCCATTTGACTCACAGTCATCTATTCGCTGGGAGCTTTTGGATCTTATCTCAGTTATGTCTCGCTTTGATTTTATATATTTTAGCTTATTAATTTTAACATATTATCTATTTTTATCCTCTGATAAAAATATCTTTCTTTCATTTCATATCTTAATGCTGTTTTTATTTCTCCTTGATTTACCTGTACCGCTCATTCTAGTTGTAGGAGAGTTTTCGTTTGTGTTCTTATTTACTGAGGAAGGCTATATGTAGGCCAAAACATCATTATTTTGTTGTGTTCCTTCTTTGTAAAGCTGTCACCGTATCCTTGTAGGAGTGTACGTTACACCCCCCTCTACTTGCTCCTGCTACCAGCTTTACCGAAGCACTGCAATTATTTGCTTTTTCCCTATATATCTCCACTAATCTATTCTTCTTAGTACATCAGCCAACAGATAAAACTCAGTTAAAATTTTGATATTGAATTTAAGTATAATTATAATACACTTCTGTGCTAATTTCACAGAAAAGTAAGGGACTTTTTTTACTCTTAAAATTAACTGTCCATTTGAAGTAAACATTATATAACAAACTATTATACAAAGTTAAAAAAGTGGGTGTTTGCAAAAATAACTGTTTACTTTCATTTGTATTTTTTGGGCAATTCCCTAGGAGGGACATAATTTAACCAAAAGATTTATTAATGTTAAATATTTGTTGGATGTCAATTATGTTGTAGAATTTTTTCTGTAGTAAAAAGGGTAAAAAAGTAAAAAGTTTGGGGATTATAAATTTGCAGTAAAGCTAGTGATAGAGAGAATAATACAACAAATTAAGGTATAACTTTACATTCAAGTTGAAAGACAAACATTTTGCTTTATTGTTCAGTTTCTCAAGCGTGCATGTTTTGACTCCTGTTTTTTCTTCTTCTTTGCATTTCTTAAGCCTGAATAACCTTCATAATATGAGGAGCTCAGATAAGCAGTATTTTTGTATTTTCTCAAATGTTTTGGGGTTTACTTTCTGTGATTCTGCATAAAGATTTTCATATGAGTACTTTATGTCGTCTTTCCTCAAAGTTGTAACCATACTTTATTACAATTATTTCTTTTTAAATCCTCCTTAGTAATTAGACTTGCTTCCAATAGCACAACTTCCAGATTTAAAGAGTAAAAATGTTTATGTATAAGGTTGGAAATGTAATCAGGACAAATTTTGTTGCATTAATACTGCAAAGCAATAAATTGTACACACAAATGTATAGGAAAACTCAAGCTTCAACATCTAAAATAAAATAGTTGGAGAATGATATTTTTCATTTTTTTTTTTCACAATATAATGAAAATTAGACAATACAAATAATAGCTTGAGTTATTTGTGGGTTATCATCAATGAACTATGAACATGTCCATAGGTACTCAGACCCCCTCCACACCATGTCCTGCAGCGATTGACAACTCCAGCTCTGTGTTAGTTGATAAGTCCTCTTATGAGCCCACTAAGCCTCTCATTTCTGGATGTACCCATCTTTACTCCAATTTCTTTCATTTAAAGAAGTGAAATGTACTCATGTTGTCGAAGTCCTGTGCCCTTCCAGCATCTCGGAGGGCATTAATGATGTCTGCCTGATCCATTGGTTGATGGTCTTCAATGACAACACAGGCTAGTCAACCTGTCCGCTTTTTAATTTACCCGTACTCCCGCATGTCTATCTATTCTATTGACCTTTCGAGCCGTAACCGGCCCATAGGGCGTAGACCAAGATACACCTTCTCCTATATGAATTTTTGTTCTAGCAGTTTTCTTTTAAAGATATTTTATCAAATCTCGCCATCTGTCTCTGTTCTGTGCAAGCAGTTCTATCTCATTGAGGGAGCCGATTCCTGCTGCTCTTGCCTCTCTCATCAATGTTCTTCTCAGTGTCTCCCTGGGTCTTCCTCTTTTTCTTTTACCTGTTGTTTCCCATATGAGGGCTTGCTTTGCTATTCGATTATTATCTCTTCTCATCACATGTCCAACGTATGACCATCGTCTTTTCTTTATTACTGAAGATATTAGTGGTTGATTGGAGATTTCTCTAATTTCCTCGTTTGTTTTGAATTCGTTCCATTCTATACCAAGTATTTTCCTTAGACATTTATTTTCGAATGCGTTCAACTTTGTTTCTATATCTCTTGTTGTTTTCCAGCTTTCACACGCATACGTAAGGGTTGATAGTACATTTGATTTGAATAGCCTAAGTTTTGTGTTTGTGCTAATGAGTTTTGATTTCCACAACTTTTCAAGGCTTCTGAAAGACATTGCTGCTTTAGCCAGTCTGATTCTAATTTCTTTGCTCGTATCCCCTTCTCGATCAATGTGACTTCCAAGATAGATGAAGTGATCGATCTCTTCTACTGGTTTGTTTTCCATGTATATTTTGTCACTTGTTGGAATTAAACTTTTCATGACTTTAGTCTTTTCATGATTGACCTCAAGCCCAATTTTGCTGGCTATTGATGATAGTTCATTTGTGTTTTCCTGCATCGTTTTTATCTGATTGCTGATGAGAACTATGTCATCAGCAAAGTCCAGGTCCTCCAAATGGTCTCCTTGTATCCATTCGATGCCTTTATTACCAGTGCAGCATTTCTTCATTATGAAGTCCATAACAATTCCAAATAACAAGGGCGATAAAATACATCCTTGTTTAACCCCAGTTTCTATTGGGAAACATTCGCTCAGTCCTTCCTCTGTTCGAACTGCACATGTGTAACCATCATACATGTCTTTGATAATATTTATGATTTTTGATGGTAAGCCATATTGCTTCAGAATTTTCCACAAAGAATCTCTATGAATACTATCAAATGCTTTTTTGAAGTCGATGAAGTTAAGTACAAAAGGTTTTTGCTTTTCAATGTGTTCCTCCAATATAAGTCGTAGAGTGAAAATGTGGTCAAGACAGCTTCTCCCTTTTCTAAACCCAGCCTGTTCTTCACGCATTACTGTATCTATTGAATCCTTTATTCTATTTAGGATGATTTTACAGAATAATTTTGAGGCAACTGACAAAAGTGTCACGCCTCTCCAATTGTTACAATCTCTAAGATTGCCCTTTTTTGGGATCTTAACAATGATTCTCGCATGTACTGGGATGTAAACAAAGGTGACTGTATATTGCTGACTTCTGTAATGACTCGACCCACTGCCTGCACAGAGAACCCGCCTCCACTTTTCTTTTTATGCTCATCAAATCACTTAGTGTACAGGCCATGGGTGTAGTTTTGTGACTCCAACCAGATTAATGCATTTGGTCACACTGCCATCACCTCCATCGTTATGCTACTCATTATAATGAACACCCCACTGTCTGCTTTGACAGTTCTTCCTGCAGAAAGTGCTGTAAATGCCCATATGCTCCTTTGGTGTTGTATTGCAGATCCGTCTGTATAGATGACTGTCTCTTCCTCACCGGTGTTGTCCTCTGCATCGACCACAACTGGATTCTGCTCCCTGCAATTCCTGTAGAGTATGACAATACACGAGAATGTCCCACTGAATAAGCAGCTATTCTGTTTTAATCAATCTGCTGCTTACAAGCTGCAACAAATAAACAAACCAAAAAAAAAAAAAAAATCTTAAGAACGGTAGCATTTTCGAGAGCACCTTTATAGCATCTGTTGGTACTCTGGTACCCTATTCTTCACACACTTTAACTCTACAGATCAACAGTGCTGTAAGGATATCCTAGTTACATGCATTGTTTCCTGCTCGCCTGATTCACCTAGGAGAACTGACTTATAGCCTAGCTTGGTTCTCTCCATCTGAGAGGGATCAATTCTTTTCATTCTATCCTATCACAATAGGTTTTCTTTCTATTTGTATTTGTTCAAGTTCTTGTTATGTGAATCACCTGCAGTTTTGTTATCATGGCAAAATCCTGGTTTAATAGCAACCCTATAACTTTTGCATTAAGTGGCCATAACCAATTAGAAATCAATGGCAAACTACTGATTGCAGACTGCTGAGAAATCATGACAGCCAAAAAGGAATAGTAGGCAAAGCATTAAATTAGTTTGAAGTACAAAAATGGGTGAGGCAAAGGTGCATCCTCTATACATACCTGTTCAATTTCTATGACGATAACATTTTTAGAAATGTCCGATTTGTGAAGTTCGACCCTTTCACAATAAATGCCAACATAATTCCATCAGATAAAGATAATTAAATGTGTTAAAAAACACAGCGGGGAACAAAGCCTCCATCTAAACATAAAGAAAACCAAGACAATGTCTACTGACAAAGAAAAAGCCAACATAAAATCAGCATTAATAGTGAAGAATCTGAATTTGTAACAAACCATGAACATCTCGGATCTGTATTAACAATTGAGACTGTCAGAAGGAAGAAGATTAGCAATAGCAACACAAAAATAAAATGCCATGAAGAACATGTGGCACAATACCAGCATGGCAGTAAAATAAAGATTACTGAGGGCAAAAGTATCTTCCCAACAGCAATATACATTTGTGAATTAAGGACAATCCCACAAACAGCAAAGAAGAAATAAAATGCTACAGAAAAATCCTTAACCCTAGATAATGATGTCTATCTGTGTGTAAAAATGACCACCGCTTAAATGTAATATTTTCAGTTTGGAAAATCAAACTTTTTTTTAGAACTTTTGCTACACAGCAGTGTGTTCACACAAGAAGAGAGACAGGAAAATTATGCAGTAACCATTTCCTGGTTTACAAGCAATTTTTAGCCTGAAACGTGACCACCCTGACTTCTGCTGTCTAGACATATGGCAGCCATAAACTGTCAGATCAGCCATTATGCTCGTTTGGTGTTTTTCATGGACTCTCCTGTGTTACAATGGTTTCTTTGATGTCCTACCGATGGCTGTGACAATTTTCCCCATCATGAGGAAAAAAATAAGAGAAATAACGAATTCCTAGAAAATTGGCAGAATTTGTAATTAAAAACTATGCAGTTTTTACGATACTGTAGTAATTTTTACTATGGCGTATGGGGAAAAAAAAAAATCAAATACCTAGAAGTCACTGTTAGTAATAACTAGGAAGGTATGGGGGATGGTGGTAGTGATGTTTGCCCGTGGCAAACTGTCAAATTTCAAAACAAATTTTTAAATTGTATTTTGAGGCGGCAATTTTTACTGTGGTATAGTAATCTAAGGTTACGATACCTAGGAAAATGAAAAAGAGCAATAAAGACATATTAAAGGACCTAACGGGGAACTAACTGGCTGGTCTCAAGGCAAGACGCCAGTTTTGAGACAGAGAGGTTGTGGGTTCAATTCCCGGCTACACCAGTTGGGATTTTTATTTATGATTTCTCTCTGCGGCAAAAACCCCTGGTCTCAGCAGTGAGGCTCGGCTTGAAACGTCAATTACTCATCGACGGAAAAAAATTAGTACCTCTGAAGACGGAGTTATCTGCCTGTGCGGTGAGGGACACCTGTGCACACGGTTGCAAGGGAAAAATGGATTAACATGCAAAATTTAGTTCCTAGTCTCTAGGGACTTCATCAGAGGTAAGCTGGCGAATGAAAAAAAAAAAAAAAAGGACCTAACTAAACATTAGAAAGAACTGGCTCATGAACACTATTCTACAGAAGAAATTAAAATACTATCGACATGTCAAAAGACACATAGGGCTAGAAAGAAGAATAATGGAAGGCATGGTACCAGGATGATGAGACAAGCAGACCTAAAAGGTGATTTCTCTCTCTCTCTCTCTCTGCGATCAAGTCTCAATCAGAGTAGGATTCAAGACTCTCTTATTAAGTCAGTTAAAAGGTGATTTGAAGACATCAGAGAGATTTTGTAATAGCAATAGAAGAATATAGGAAGTCTTGGCAGAAACAGAGATTCTTATAAATGGGCTGTGATGATTGCAACATTCTGCAAAGAACTAGCGACCTTGTGATGGTAATAACTTTTGCAACTATATGGCCAGGTTTGTGGGTGGATGCCTTGCTCTGTTTTCTGTATTTTAGTTGCACATAAATATTTGTGTATGACACTAACTGTGTTGGATTCACGATGGCGTCTGTATGTGGACTGTTTGTTTCGAAATACGCCGGTTACACGTGGTGTACTTCTTGGATTTAATGTTCTGCTCATGCTGGTTATGGTTATGGAAAGCCCCGGTATCACTGCAAACAAATTAAAATCATAATTGCTTAACGGCCTGTGCCAGTGGAATCATTCAAATTAATATCTCATCTCCTGAACAAAGAAAGGTAACTGCAGTCACCATGTTAGCAGTCTCAGCACACGCCAAAAGACATGAAGAAACTGCACAGAAAGTGAGCACAGCCATCTGTTCCCCGTCATACTATATCATCATTCATCGTAAGCAATCGGAATATTGAAACATGATCAAAACGAATTAAATGCACAGCTCACGGTGTGCACAGAGCACTTAACTCAGTAGCTCCTGCAGGCAGTTATGATTGTTTAACTTCTGACAGGCTGGTGGATGGTGGAAATTCTCGTTGTTATGTGGGCATTTATCTTCTTTTCATTCAAGATAGACCTATCGGTGATAGGTCATTGTTTTTCACTGTCGCTCCGGCAGACAGGAATGTCCTTCCCGAATTGTACAAAGTCTGTGACGGTGGATTGGGCGGAAGAGTCAGCAATGATTAACGGCCCAGAAAGAAAAACAGCAAAGTGTGTGGTACACAAGAGGCATGTTCAGGACACGGAAGACGAATGTGGCAGACCACCATGAAAGAGATTGGAGCCTCATCATGTACTATTCCAGAGAAAGTCATGGACAGGAATTCAAACTTAAGTCGGAGGAAAGATCTAAAGATAAGTAATGGAAGGATTCAGAATAAAATAAATACTGAATTAGATGAGCAGCAATTTGGATTTAGGAAAAATAGTGGGACAAAAGAAGTTTATAAAATGCCTAAAAGAGATACCTAGATGACATGGACATACACGACTAATATGTAATTTATACTGGGAGCAAACAGCAATAATAAAATATAACAAAGAGAACTCGACACCCATTAATATAAAAAGAGGAGTAAGACAGGAATGCATCCTATCACCAAGCTTGTTCAATCTATACACTGAGCAAATCTTTAAAAACATCATAGAGATGCCAGGCCTAAACATTAATAAAAAGATAATCAATAACCTAAGATATGCTGATGATACTGTATTACCAGCAGAAAATCCTAAAGATCTAAAACAATTACTTAATGAAATAAGCATGACAAGTAAAAAATATGGATTAGATATGAATATCAAAAAGGCTAAAACTATGATCATAAACAAAGAAAATACTCAAAACCTGCAAGTGGATATCAAAATTGAAGGAATAGACCTGGAGACAGTTCAGATCTACAACAACCTTGGTCATACTATAACCAGTGATGGAAAATGTACAACTGAAATAAACAAAAGAATAGGAATGGCAAAAAGTAATTTTAATGTCACGAAGGACATACTAACATCAAAACAAATAACACCAGGCCTAAAACTAAGAATAGCAAAATGTTACATCTTCTCAATATTCCTATATGGTGCAGAAACATGGACATTAGACAAGAAAACAGAACAGAGAATTGAAGCCTTTGAAATCTGGATATAAAGAAGAATAGGTAGAATTGGATGGAAGGAAAAGAAAACAAATGATGAAGTCTTAAAACAACTAAAAATGAAAAGAGAACTACTAAACACAATTCAAACAAGACAAATGCAATTTTTGGGCCATGTTAAAAGACATAACAGCCTACTAAAAGTAATCTTGGAGGGGAAAATACAAGGTAAAAGAGGTAGAGGCAGACCAAGACTAACATGGACGAGTAACATCAAAAGATGGACTTGTCAGCCTATGACAACCTGCACCATCAAAGCAAGAGACAGAGCAGAATGGCGCTCCATGGTAGTCAACCTTCATTGCGGAGATGGCACTCGATGATGATGATGACACTAATATGACCAATATGGTATAGATAATAGAATAATATAAGGAAACAAGTTTATGGGTATAATTGGTTGTGGGGGAAGAAGAGAGCATTAATCAGAGGAAACCAAAAACATGATGTTTTGAGTTATTTAATGATTTATATAATTTTGGTTTAGTTGATTCTAGAATGATGATCATCATCAAGTACCATGCCTGCTGGTGTAGGTAACCATGTTTCTCCACAACTTTTGATCTTGACAGTTACTTATAATTTCTGTTGTTGACCTTCTGCCAAGCCATTCTCTTAAGCTGTCTGGTATCTTTTCTCTTTGCTTCTCTCTATCTCTTCGTCCCTTGATTTTTCCAGTTGTTACAATATATTCCAGCTGTTCCCTTTTTATTACATGGCCAAAAACTGATGATTGTTTCTTCCTAATATTGGAAATTAGCTCTCTTTTTGCTTTGGCCTCTTTTAGAATGTTTTCATTACTCTTCTTAGCTGTCCATGGTATTCTCAACATTCTTCTGTAAAACCACATTTCTACAGTCTCCAATGATTTTCTTGTCTGTGTTCCTATTGTCCATGATTCTCATCCATATGTTAAGATTGGCACTACATAACGTTTAAGAATTCTTTTTCTTGTTTCTATCATCAAAAATATGGAGCTGCGATAGCTCAGTGGTTAGTGAACTGGACTACAAAGGACAAGGGGTAGGGTTCGATCCCAACCGACGGCTTCCGGGTTCACCCAGCCTTAAATGGGTACCGGATTTTTTTCTGGGAAAGTAAAGCAGCACGGGCGTAATACCGACCACATTACCCCAAAAATCATGTGCTGAAGGTCTGTAAAATATAGGGTCACTAACACCATATTTCCCTATATGCCACTTGGTGTGACGGGGGTACTTTACTTTTTTTTTTTTTTATCATCAAAAATGGATTGCACATTTCTCTTTTGGAAAGCTGTTTTTTTTTCTAGAATGATTTAGCTATGTGAAGCATCTTAGAATGACAAACTTTCATAAAATAAACAAAAATATCTGGAAATGATTAGAAGGGGTATGATGATGAAACTAATGCCTAGTCATTATTAGAGTGGAATACCCCACATTCTTCAAGGCTCAAAAATCATTGATAAACACTGCAATGCCGAGACAATGATGATTGTTTTTTTAATTTTTAATCACAAGGGAATTTGTGTGCATTGTCAAAATGTTTCATTGTTGTCAAATAATCAACTAAAGAATACCTGTGTCAAGTTTTGCTAAATCTGATGGATGCTTGAGCATCTCTAGATGACCTCACTGCACATGTAGCTTCATTCTTCAGCCTTACCAACCTCAGAAATAGAATAAATGTCACTCCACTGTGATACCAGCATAACTTGTGCAAATATTACTTGTGAATATACACAGGTCTAACAATCACTTTATTTGCTAGATCTTGCTCTACATCATTTCTTCCAAACAACGAGAAAACATAACAGAATGCATCAAGATAGCTGTTTTAGATTTAAGACAAAGACTGCAGTGCATACTTCAAGCAATTGTGGAGTTTAGCTTTGGAAGAAAACTACTTCTTAGGTGACAAACTGACAAATCTATAATTTTTAAATTAGAAAAAAATATTTAATTCAGATTACTTCTGATCACACTTCATATTTTAATACATGAAGAGTCATCATCATCAAGTACCATACTGCTGGTGTAGGTGGTCATGTCTCTTCGCAACTTTTGATCTCAGTATTTATCATTTCTGTTACTGAAGTCTGCAGTGCCATTCTCTTAAGCTGTCTGGTATCTTTTCTCTTTGCTTCCCTCTATCTCTTCATTACTCAATTTTCCCAGCTGTCACATTATAGTCCAACTGTTCCCTTCTCATTACATGGTCAAAAATGATGATTGTTTCTTCCTAATATTGGAAATTAGCTCTCTTTTTGCTTTGGCCTCTTTTAGAATGTTTTCATTATTCTTCCCAGCTGTCCATGGTATTCTCAACATTCTTCTGTAAAACCACATTTCTACAGTCTCCAGTGATTTTGTCTGTTGTCCCATTGTCCATGATTCCAATCCATATGTTAAGAATGGCTCTACATAACATTCAAGAACTCTTTTTCTTGTTTCTATTGTCATAAATGGCTTGCATAGTATCTTCCTCATTTTTTGGAAAGCTGCTTTTGCCTGAGCCATTCTGCATCTCACCTCTGTTGTACATCTATCATCTGAGGTTAACGTTGTTCCCAGATATTTAAATTTGTTTACCTATTTTAATATTGTTCCACTTGTCTTTATTCTGCACTGAGGTGATGTCTTTTTCTTTGTTGTTACCATTACTTCTGTCATTTTGCTATTAAGGCTGAGTCCTTTATTTTTGCTTTCTTTCACTATAATGTCCAACATTTCTTGTAACCCATTTTCACTCTTAGCGATTAATACTGTATCATCAGCATACCTTAGATTACTTATTTAATGACCTCTGATTGTTATTTCAGGCATGCCCCTTATGGATCTTAAAATAATCTCACTATACATATTAAATAAATCTGATGACAGCACACAATCTTGCCCCACACCCTGCTTTATTTGTTGAAATATTCCCAATTGATTTTCAGTTTATATGGCCACTGTTTGTTGCCAGTACATGTTCTTTATTATTCTTAGATCTTTTCTGTCAACGTTTATGCCTCTTCTAAAATTGTGATTATTTCTTGTTGTTACCTAAACTGTACAGATGTGATAAATGCAAAATATTTTGAGATAACAGCCATGGCAATAAAACTTTACAGCAAAAACAGCATCCCAAGAGAATACATGCTGGTCAAAATGATTTCTCTGCCAGTTTGATTAGAATTCATAAAATGTAGCAAAAAAAAAAACAACTTTAAATTAAAACAAACATATGAATAGGAAGGTAACTACAAAACCATGTTACATAATGTAACAGTAGACAAAGTACAACAAAGTATAAATAGTTTCAGTGAAACTGGAAATCATAATAATTAAAAAGGAAATTTGTATTTAAATAAACAATTTTTACAAACAATTAAAAAGAAAATAAGTTATTAAAAAAAAATTACATATGGAAAGGACACAACAAACAGCTCTCAGTATGTCCAAGAGGCCTCTTTGCTTGGAATAATATAAATGTAAGGACCCAGACCTAACAGACATAAAAGATAAAAATAGTGTTTAAGTTGAGCATGAAAAAGTTGAAAATCTAAAATGAGCAGGCTGTATTGTTGCATAGGCAAAACTTCAAAAAGAAAGAAAAAAATCTACTATATTCACAATGATTAACCAGTTTTATGAAATTATCCTCAGTTTGAGAGAAAGGAGGGAAGGGTGGTCCTCACCGTTACAAAGTCTGTGAGTCGAGATCTTCCTATGTCATCAGGAACTGAATATTAATAGACATTGTTCTAGAACTGTGGTGGCAGCTCTATGATGAAACAAAAATTAATAAGAAAAGGTGGGAGATTAGCAGGGTGTGAATATAAAAGAGAAAATAACAAGAAAAAAAGAACTAAGGGTTCTGTTTCTGTTTGGTTTGAAGAGGTAGCATTATTGATGTCGTGACATTTCCATATCCATTCCACTGTTCTTTCCAAAAGCTAGCACAAGGTATATACTGGATACAAATAATAATACATAAATATTATTATATAGGGAACTTCCGAGGCGATAATAGGGAATAATAGAACAAAGAAGTATGTGTTAGCACTCGGAAAAAATGACAGACAAACAACAACAGAAAAAAAACAGAGAACAATATATGGTCCGAAGCAGGATTCGAACCCGTTTGCAACACAAGTATTCAGTCCTACTGGGAGATACTTGCATTAATAGGAAAGTACAGAAATACAAGTTATTTCCGATCTGTGATCGTAACCCTATGCTATAGCCATGGGAACGCCTTCGTGTAAGACACTGCTCACAATAGCTAATTTTTTAGTTTGCGTGGCAGTGTACCAAGCGTTTGGCTTCTTGTGGCAAGGCGCGGTGCCATGGAGTACGGGTTCGAATCCTGCTTCGGACCATATATTGTTCTCTGTTTTTTTCTGTTGTTGTTTGTCTGTCATTTTTTCCGAGTGCTAACACATACTTCTTTGTTCTATTATACCCACAAGGTGTATACACTGATTACACCTGTCATGCACTGATTGTGGGTTACTAATGTCTGACCATAAAGTGTACTTTGTTCTTTCCTTTCTCAGCCTTAAGCCTCATTCTTTGAATTGATAGATGTGGATGTTAGTCTTCCATTTGAAAGGACTAAGGACCTAGAGGTCTACCTTACTGCAAGGTTAATTCTTTCAATCAATAATTGGAGTTGAGATGGTGTTAAATTAACCAAGTGTGACTAAGATAGTCAATGAATCAAGCAACATAATTTTAAAATGTGTCAATGACATTAGTATCACTGTTGTTAATGGATTGGGGAAAGGACTTGACAAGTCTCAGATCTTACGTTTCAGATATCCCATAACAGACAGCATTTAGAACACCATATTAGTGTAGTCAAATATCACCAGGGCTCATAGCGTATGCTTTGTTTTGAGCAAGTTTCTAAATCTAAATAAGAAAACTTATGCTGCTGTCCTTCCCTCTCTCATCAGTGTTCTTCTTAGTGTCTCTCAAGGTAAGGTTATTTTTCTTTCTCCTGCTTCTCATTTGAGGGCTTGCTTCATGATTTTCTTATTTCCTCTCATCATATCTATCTATCTATTGACCTTTCGAGCCGTAGCCGGCCCATAGGGCGTAGACCAAAATACACCTTCTCCTATCTGAATTTTTGTTCTAGCAGTTTTCTTTTAAAGATATTTTATCAAATCTCGCCATCTGTCTCTGTTCTGTGCAAGCAGCTCTATCTCATTGAGGGAACCGAATCCTGCTGCTCTTGTCTCTCGCATCAATGTTCTTCTCAGTGTCTCCCTGGGTCTTCCTCTTTTTCTCTTACCTGTTGTTTCCCATATGAGGGCTTGCTTTGCTATTCGGTTATTATCTCTTCTCATCATATGGCCAACAAATATCCACCTTCTTTTCTTTGATTATGGATGAGTGTCCATATATACATCCAAATTAAATTCAATAAATTAGTCACTGAACTCAAAATAATTAATGTTAGGGAATGATGAACTAGATCCTTCTTCAAACAGAAGTGATAAAAGAAGAATTATATCACTTATCAGAAGAACTGTGTCACTTATGAAGGTAAGAACTAGAGCACTAAGAAACCATCAGACTATAGGGGAGATAAATATCAATCAGAAAACAAATCAGTGAGATATTTTGGGCATAGTTTGATTCTTTCAGAAATATCATATTGTGTTGGAAAATATTCAGATTACAATGTTCTATAGGACAAGGCCAAACTGAGAGGATATTTCTGCTTAAAGAGTAGAACTAGTGAATTTCAAATGGGATGGTAGTGGTAAGATTTACTCAAATTGATCAGGGTATTATGAAGATAAAAATATTCAATGAAGATCATCTTGGATAAATTGTCTAATAAATTCATGACATTTTTTTTACCTTTGTTAAACTCTTTTAGTATGGAATGTTTTTGTCAATGCAATGGATTTCAGAGACAAAATTGTTCATGGACCCTATGGTTTTAAATATCAATCTATACATAGTAAAAAAAAAAAGTAAGTAAAGTACCCCCCGTCACGCCAAGTGGCGTATAGGGAAATATGGTGTTAGTGACCCTATATTTTACAGACCTTCAGCACATGATTTTTGGGGTAATGTGGTCGGTATTACGCCCGTGCTGCTTTTACTTTCCCAGAAAAAATCCGGTACCCATTTAAGGCTGGGTGAACCCGGAGCCGTCGGTTGGGATCGAACCCTACCCCTTGTCCGTAGTAGTCCAGTTCACTAACCACTGAGCTATCGCGGCTCCTACTAATTTTTAGGGAATTAGTAAAACCCAGGTGTCCTCGCCAGGATTACGAACCCCGGCTGTTGCCGTGGTATATTTATTTAACACATAACGTATCATATATGGGTTTTTAGATAATGGAACAAGGAATTACACTGCACCAATACCAATATTTAACAAGACATGTAAAAATAAAAATTGGAGATAAATGACCAAAACAAACAAATTAAAACAAAAAAATTAAATTATTAATTAAAAACCTATTAAAACCATAACTTACCATCATATATCTCTGGTCATAGTAATCCATAGTGAATTATTTTGTGAAAAAAAAAACACACACACACACACAAATAATTAGCAATATGTCTTCAAGCAGCCATGAAAGATGAAGCATAAAAATATCTTTGTCACCCACAATTGCAATAACTGAAAAAAAAAAAATTGAAATTTCAACTCTTTGGGAAAAAAAATCACTAGTCATTCCTCGCTACTTCGTGGTTCATTTATCACTGCCTCACTACATCGCGGATTGTTCAAAAATTCAAAATTGAGGAATTATTATTTATAAAAACATTATTTTGTGTATGTTATTTATACTATTAATATTTTATTTACATGTTTGAAACTATTCTTTAATGGTCTAATGATAACATATGTACTTATATGGTTTCATATACACTTATTGATATTATACATAAACAAAAAATGTACGCATGTTAAAAATGAGAGGGTGACACTACTTCGCGGTTTTTCACTTATCGCAGCCGGTTCTGGTCCCTATTAACCGCGATAACTGAGGGATTATTATATATATTTAATATTAACACTTTTTTCAATTACACAAAAAAAGCACACTTGTTATTCTCCATATAATGATGATGAAATGCATTGAAGCATTCACCTTGAGTAGAATTGTATGGAAAGAGTTAAAGGCTATACATGTACAACGGTTATTACAGTTCTGATTTTCTCTTTCCAGATAATATCTCAGCAAAGTTCATGAATTATATAGCACCTCAAGAGCCTCGGGGTAATTTCAGAAAAGCTGGTGAATTATTGTGAAATATGATAGGAATTCTACTAGCCAAAGGGCAGTGACATGCAGCCAACTATTTGCAACTTAAAACTGCCAATGGTTCTTTGATGAGCTCAACCTAACATGGGACCTCCATTCTATTATTTGTCTCCATCTTTACTTTATCTAATTTAATTTGAGATCAGAATCAGTGGGAGGAAAAAAGATTCCAAAATGCAGTTCAAACCTTCTGGTTGTGAAGTGGGCATCTCAACACTACCATGACCATCATAAAAAGATATGAATACAAGGAACAAAAAAATGTGCTCCCATAGCACAGAGCAGGCTATTATTATTGGCGATGTGAGATTTAAGGACCATACTCTTTCACTATTGATTTTGTTTTGAAATTAGTGAAAGAAGATGCAGAAATACAAAATAATAAGTCATCTGGGCAGGGAATTTCATCAACAGCAAATAAAATAAATATGTTTGTATTATAACAACTTCGGGTAATGTAATAAAAGAGGTTGGGGCAGCAAAATTTAATTAACTCTAAATTTACATGCGACATTTTAAATAATTAAAATAAATATTTAAAACAGAAACTGTGAAATATGTATACCTTTACAACAGACATAACATTTTCACACAGTTGTTTCTCTAGTTAAATATTACTGAAAAAAGGTGCAACTAGTTTATGATAAATCTTAAACAATATTTTGTAAACCAAAAGCTCAGATTATAGTGCCTGGTATTATAAAAACAGAGGCTCAGTTGCTATATGTTCATATATACATTCATACACTTATTTCTTTGTATATGTTCACACATATTGTATACATATAAGTTGTACAGTTAATTACAGGCAATAGCTCAATCATGGCCATAATAAAGTTAACACAAAATATTTAAGGTCCTCACTGCAATAAATATAAATGTACACAAAACTTCAAGTAATTTAGATCCAAGGAACATTTACAATAAATGTTTGAATCAATAATTGTAGGTGAGCTCTTCAAATGAAAAAAAAAAACCAGATTAGGGGTCTACAGCATCATATAATGATTGTAATACTGTTAAAACATTAATGTTATAAGTTTCAGGCACTATAATGTGAAGCTGAACAGACCAGAAAAATTTGGTAACATTAGAAACAAAAAGAAAACCCTAAATATTAAGTCATTTACAACAGCTCATAACATAGTGGAATGCAGATTATTTATAATGAGCGTTGTTGACACAAAAAATCCACATGATAATAAGTATAACCATTTATTTCAACAGTTTTGGCATGTGAAACAACATTAGAAAGTAAACAAAATTTTTAATTTTAACAACATAGCAAAGACTTTGTGCTTATTACTCCATGCTTTTCAACATCCCCTTTGTTTTAGAATGCTTCTTTTAATATTGGAATGACTAGGGAGAAAAATCTGGCACGACAGTGACAACACAAAAGTCAAACTTGCTTGTATCATTAACCTTTTGACAAAATAAAATGTAATAAACTGTGTCAAAATAAGTTCTCATTTTCTACAATGACATAAATGACCTGAATTCAGTTTTTTTTTAAAATCATGTCACTTCTTAATAACTTAATACAAATGTCAAAAAGCACATATGAAACAAGTACATTAAGTAATTCCTCTGTAGCAATTGGCAAGAACATTTTAATACAAAATAAAGGAAAAAAACTCTACTGTTCCACTTTGGCAGTCACTGCAGAATTATATAACTAGTGTTACCTAACACTGAAAGTATAATATGTCAAGTCCTTTTTGCAAACCTTAGGAGAAAGAACAGAGTAAGGCCAAAAAATAATTGCATGACAAAGAAAAGAGGAAGGAAAAAAAATAACTGCAGACAAGAGGCAGAAACAAAATTGAAAAAGTTGGAGAAGATGTGGAATGGTGCTACGAAATTGTACAGAAAAGATGGCTTAAAAAGTGTTTTAAAGGAGCAGAAGAAGAAAATATGCACTATCTAGCATTGTATATTATGTTGTAAAGTCAAATCAACAAATAGATACTTGGAAGAAAACAGGAATTATAAAAGTAAATGATAAAAACTGAGAGTTTGAAAGAACAGTTTTTTAAAGTATCTTATGAAAGGGAATTATTATAAGAATGATATTATTTATATTCTTTGACCATACATTAAATTACTGAAGCTTTGTAACAATGTTTAAAAGTGAAAAACAAAACAACCAAAACAAATGACTACAAAAATTGATAGAAACTGCACATACAACATCCATGAGTTTGTGAAACAATGACAACTTTATATTCCACATTTACAACATAAAGTTATACATTCCCTTTTGCTAGTTTTCAAGGGTTTTAATTGTTTGTTAAATTGATTACATTTTGCATGGAGAAAAATAAATCAGCAGCAGATATTCTGACATGTGCTCAACAAAGTGCATCTGGTGAATACACACATGAAGACATCTACGTGCCAAATTTCTTATTGATAAAACTGCTGGAAATCCACACTAACACAATTTTCCCTCAAATGAATTCCTTGCAACAACTCACATTCCCATACAAGTTTTGTTAGCAAGGCGCTGTCCTGTGACACAATGTGGAAAAGGGTATATGTCCATTTGTCTGTTCATGAATAAGGGAACGACTGTCAGGATTCTTGCTTCTTTCTTTGCTATCATCACTATAGTTGGTTAATACACCTGATGGAGGATAATTTTGTTGGGCTGATGTGGCTGGATATGTTCCTTCAACACTTACTTCATTGAGATTGGCTGCCTGAGACGCAGATTGATTATGTGGTTGATTAAGTGCAACAGACTGATTGTGTGGTTGACTGATTGCAACAAGTTGATTTTGTGGTTGATTTATTGCAACAGACTGATTATGTGGTTGACTGATTGCAACAAGTAGATTTTGTGGTTGATTTATTGCAACAGACTGACTGTGTGATTGATTATTTGTAAAAGACTGATTATTTTTAATGGAACAAATGTCTTCTGGATTACATAGAGCAGTTCCATTAAACCCTTCATCCTGAGACTTGTTGATGGTAGGAAGTTTGAGTGCTGGGAGAGTGCTCACTGAAGATTGGGCAGGCAACTGCTGAAATGGTTGCCACAAGATATTGTTATCATTAAGTGTACCTGCCTTATGCTCATCAGCAGCATAAATGACTATGTTATTGCTATGCAAAGATTCTGAATCATTTTGAATTTTGTTGTCTATAGCTGCAACTGCTGGGGACTGATGAGTGACATATTCTGATGAATCTGGGTTTGAAGATTTCTCACTGATGAGTTTAGTTAGGGTTTTTTGAGCCTGGTCTTTCTTAATCAACGGCTGAAGTTCCACAAATCCTAAATTATCCAACATAGAACCATTTTCATTTAGCTCTAAAGATGACTTTGAAGGTTGCCATCTTGCAACAGATGGTGTTGTCTGGAAATCACTCAACATGAAGGGACAATTTGAATCACTTACACTCATGGTAAAATCACTAAGAGAAGTTTTGCTGCCATTGTTCCCAAATTCCTCATCCACATTTAGGTCCCTTCTGATTGGAATCTCTTCACTATTGTTTATATATCCAACTGGTTCTATGTCATCATCATAAAGAGACAAGGAGTCTGCTCCTGAGTGTGGGGAACCATGAAATGGATAAATTTTATTATCCTTAGGACAGGAAAGCTTTAAGGCTGCAGCTCCCTCACTGTTCAGACTATTATTACCATTATCACATTCTTTCATGTGTTCAAGTTCTGTAGTCTCACCCTCATCGACATGAACATGAGCCCCGCCATCACTGAAAAAGTAAGACACTTTTTGGAAACGAGAATTCATGTGAGGAAGTAGATACTCAATGATGTCTTTGAAAGTTGGTCGGCTTTTTGGCTTCTTTGTCCAGCAGCGCTGCATCAGATATGCCCTTGAAAAAAAAAATGCAAAGAATATGTACTCTCAAGTACTCTAAAGTAAAACAAGTGTTAGTTCAGTAGGATTTTTGTTTAAAATGTTTCCACACCACAAACATGAAAAAGGTACTTTATTCCAAAACTATTGAAAAAAATAACAAAACTGTGATAACAAATAAAAAGACAAATAGAAATGTATTACACATGTCATCACAACAGTTTAAGAAAGACTACAAGTGAAATAATAATAAATGGTATATGAAGCTGTGGTGTGAGTTAGCATGGCACATGATGAAGTCACACCATGTCTGTTAGATGAGACAAACATCACTAAATTTCTTTTTTACTTTTTAACTCTGATAAATAAAGTTCAAATTTGTTACTGATTCTGGCAACCATTTATATTTAACCATGCAAGAAGATATTACACCTGCAGTGGGCCATCTACAGCATCACTTCACTGTTGATGCAACTCTCTGCCGCCATGTGTTTCCATTTTGATTCTCTAAAAGGCACTCATAGTTTTCTCCCATTATAAATAATTTCTCTCTCAGGTCATGCAGAACAGGAGGAAAGTCACAGATATCATGGTTACCATAATCCAGCAATACAACTCATCCACACCCACTTAGCTGGTGAACGCTAAGTGGTCTAAGAACCTTGAAAAGTCACAAAATCACAATCAACTATGTCTTTCATGAAAACAACAACCATCGAAGATATATTTTGCTATCTCTTTGTCACTTTGGCATGTCTGTTTGCTCTTGCTCAATTTTTTACCTACTGTGCATGCAGCAATTGAATCTATAGTACTGAGTGTCACTCTAAAAAAAGTTATGATTTGGTCTTTCCTCAGAAAGGAATAGCGTATGTCCTTTAACTTCCTTGTGGTGAGCAGAAGTAACCCAGCCATTGGTTATACAGAGAAGCAGCAACCTAAACTTGAGACCATCACCACACCTTTACCCTTCCTGCAGAGCACCCAAGACACAGTCTGTGTCACAGCACAATGACTAATGGTTTGAGGATCACCATGATCCCTGTAGTGAGAACTGCTGTTAAAGATCTAGCCCTGCTAGGGAGGACTAGCTTCAATTTATGTAGTCAAAAATGTGGAATAGCCATTTTAGCCTACCACACGAGCACTATACATTACAATCTTCATCCCAACGTTGTGCTACCAATGCCAGACCTGGACCCTAGATGCAAGAACAGTAAGAAAAATAACCTCTACAGAGATGAAATGTGTTAGACGAATGACAGGAAACAGTCTGAGAGATAAGATCAGAAATGAAGAACTGAGAAAAAAGCTAGGAATAGCCCCTGCCATAGAATATATAAGGAAACAACAGATAAAATGGTTTGGCCACGTGACAAGGCAGAAAGATCAAAACACTATACAACGAGCCTTCAACAAATGTTGTGAGAACACCAGACCCAAGGGTCGACCACGAAAAAGATGGATCGATGGAATATTAGAAGCACTAGGAAACATAACAGCAGCAGAGGTGAACAGAAGAGCAAAAGACCACAAATTATATCTCCCCTCAACGCTGAAAGGCAGATGAGGAAGGAAAGAAGAAGAAGCCTGCCACATTTATCTGTATAAAGGAAAATGACTCGATCAATCTAGTGGCATTAATCTCAAAACAGTTCATTATCCTTCATAGCATTGAGCTGAAATCCCAGTGCTTCTTGTTTATTTGACATAATATCAAACTAAATCTGTTTAAAATGTTCCTTCAGTATTATCATCAAGGTGATTTAATATAACCCACTTTTAGCAGGATGATATTTTCTTGATTTTTATTAATATTCAAACAGAAATGAGTTTCTGCACTTACATTTTCTCAGGACAACCTTTAGGTATATCCATTGTGCAGTTCTCAGAAACATACTTGACCACCTCTTCATTGGACAGGCCCTGATAAGGTTGTGCTGCTAGGGTTACCATCTCCCACATAACAACACCATATGACCTGCATCAAACATTTTTGAAACAGTAAAAAAAGATGGCAAAAGAAAAAAAAAACTGCTCACTTCTTTTATATTATCTGAGGACCAATTCAAAATTATGTTATGATTAGCTGAATCTGCTCTAACTTTCCAACAATGGTGGAGATGCTATGGGGTGGGGAAAGGGGAACACCATGGTTGCATTAATATCAATGTGAGAGAGACCACATGAAAAAGTATGATGAAAGCAGTCAAACAGAGAAAGCACTCTATGTATATTTCATTATCACATCAATGTGGTCTAAATACCTTTGCTCTTATTTAACTTCCAACATTTAACTAATATCTAGTTCTTATTCAAGATAGAGGTTGCTATTTCCTTCATACTTGGTATGGATGGTTGATCAAAGGCTTAACCCTAGATTATAATACCTATCTGTAGCTCTCCCAGGTTGATTTATGACTTGAGTTTCACCTTATGGACTGGACGTGTTACAGAGTCTATTGGTACAGTAGCCGTTAGTCTCTTGGTACGTTCAGCTACCTCATAGTAACCTCATATTTCACTGTGCTATTTTGTTGACAATGGAAAAATGACCAATTTCTTGAATATTGGCGATTTTTATCCCGCATTAAACAATGTATCTCATAATCTCAAAAATTCAACAGCAATGGAAACAAATTAAACACTCAGAGATCACCAGAAGTATTAATTAGGAATATACACACCTGCACGCGTTTTTTTTTTTTAAACTGCAGACTATCAAATTTGGAAGAATTTTGTGTTTTGATGCACTAATAATTTTTACTTTTAAGCCACCATCATAAAACATCCACTCTTACTGAAAACAGAAATCCTTACCCCTAAATGATGATGATGATGACTAAACATAAAATGAAAGGAATTTACGCTAAATGGAACTATAAATGAAGAAATTAAACAATCATGCGTATCAAGCTATATGTGGAGTATGCTGGGAGTACATAGGTCATGTGCTCAAATTGGATGAAAGTAGACTCCAATATCAGATTTTCATGTGAACAACAGGATTAACTCTAGGTTACAATACCCACCTGTGGCGCACATCATTACATTTTGTAGCACATATTACTACCACTTAATTATAACATTACGAGCACTAAAAGTAATATTTTCTTTGAACTTTTAACAAACAACTGTGTGTTTACCAAGTAGTCACACAGTGAACTGTAATTTTCTGGCTCCAGATTTATGACATGAAATTGACCACTTGGACAGGATATGTTACTTTATCTATTTAGATGGTCACTGTAGATTCGTCAGTATATTCAGCTACCTCAAAGCGTTATTCACTGTGTTTCCAGAGTCACAAAGGGTTGTTTGAAGTTAAGTGACGACCGAGAAAATTTCTCTGGTCACAGCAAAAAAAAAAAATTATTTTGAATTTGGTGAATTTGTTTGTATTATAGGATCGCATCAATAGAAACAAATTCAACACTCAAGGGTCATCGGAAGTAGTAATTAGGAAGGTACACGGAGAGGAGGAGGGGGGAAGTTTGAGCACTGCAGAGTATCAAATTTTGATGTAATTTTTACTACACATCATAATTTGGGGTTAAAAGAAAACAAGGAAGACAAAAAAAGGAAAAGCTAAGAAGAACAAATAACATGAGCTTAAGATTAAAATAAAACCTACAAGACCTAGCTGTGATTCATCAGACATGGAGAGTTATGATTTTTGTCATATTTGTCGGTCCAAGAGGAACTAATTTAAATTATTATTTGATTTAAGTATATGAAAAATAATTCCAACATTAAATACATATAACCCTGAATGAAGAGCAGGCATGGAAAATATCGCTTTAATGGTTTATACTTACCACACATCAGACATGCTGGTGAAGACCCCATCTTTAAGAGATTCAGGAGCCATCCAACGAACAGGAAGCATTCCCTTTCCTCCTTTTCTGTAGTAATCTGTCTCATATATGTCACGGGTCATTCCAAAATCTGGAATAAAAATGTTTATAAAATTAACTTTTTCCCAATAAGTTATTTTAGAGTTAAGTAAGTTATTAAGCTGTTACGGTTGTTCTCTGTTGGTTTCAAGAAAGACTCCTTTTAAGAAAATATGTATTCTTTCAATCTCTTTGTCCATGCTTGAAAGGTTTATTAAGGGTGTCTCTCTCACAAGTTGGGAGCTGCGATAGCTCAGTGGTTACTGAACTGGACTACAAAGGACAAGGGGTAGGGTTCGATCCCAACCGACAGCTTCCGGGTTCACCCAGCCTTAAATGGGTACCGGATTTTTTTCTGGGAAAGTAAAGCAACACAGGCGTAATACCGACCACATTACCCCGAAAATCATGTGCTGAAGGTCTGTAAAATATAGGGTCACTAACACCATATTTCACAGTATATGCCACTTGGCGTGACGGGGGTACTTTACTTTTTTTTTTTACTCTCACAAGTTGACAGGACATTTAATGTTCTTAGACTTCCATATATTTGTGTGAATTTACTTTTCATAGAAGTCCACATCAGAGAAAGAAACGACTAACATATATGTAGTGGAACCTTTAAAGCTTGATAAAAAAGATTATTTAAGGTTTTCTATGCATGTTTATTGCAGCTTAACATGTTGATTGATAAGCCATGTGATTTCGATACTGATAATTGGAAGTGTAAATAGTAAGATAGGACACAACTGAGAGGATGGATCAAGAATATGTATGACATGACCTGCAAGAACAATTAATGTGAATAATCAGTGCTATATACTTATTGAAAAGGATTGAGAACCTATGGGTTTGCCTTGAAGACAGTGAAATGTAATCTTCTATTAGTTAATGTACAGACATTCTTTTTCCAACTCTGAATTCAGAAGAAAATGTTGCAATGTGGTAACATTTGGCCAGTAAATAAATCAATCCACAGGTAAAGCAGTGGCTGGAAGGGAAGATGGCAAACCTTGGGTAATAATAAGCTCTTAACCTGTAACAGATCCAGCAAGTTGACGGAATAAAATATTTGCTCAGAGAAAAAAGGAAAATGGAGTTAAGGGACCACCTCAGAAAGAGAATTCTAAGGAAAATGGAACAACAACAAAAAAAAACAACAGAAAACAGCTGCAAACCATGATACTATAAATATTTGTAGACTACAAAATAAGTCAGAAGAAATAATACAAGAATTTTAAAATGGAAGAGCAAAATAAAGGGAATAGCAAAAACAAGACAAGCAGGACATTTCTGCAAGCATTATCAGTTCAAGCAAACCACACCATTACCAGTTCAAGTGTAAATAAAATAGAATAAGCAAAATGTGAGGTAGGAATCACAATATAACTGCTAACTGTGAGAAACATTAATTTCAAATATAAATGAAAAAGAATTGTTGCACTAGACACAAAAGTAGACGCAATAAGTACAAAAATATATACAAATATATGGCCCATGCAATGGTGGCAATAATAAAAATGAGCATGAAGAGTTCTTCTACGACATCAATAACATAATTAAAGATGTTAAGATGATGCAAAGGAGAAAAGAAAGATTACAACTATTCAAATGAGATGTCTTCAAAGAATATTTTGTGTGACTGTAAGAGACTAAATAACAAGTGAAGAAATCAGGAAAAGGGTGTGAGTAACACCTGTTCTGAGTTTCATCCAGAGACAACAAATTAGGTTGTTTTGACACAGTGTGGTTACTGGAAAAAAGCAATCCACAACAAGTATTAACATCTAGATGCAACAACAGAGGAGGTAGATGGGGGAAGCCATCCCCGCCCTCCACCTCCATCCTTAGAGATGAACAATCAATTTTCCCTTGACACTGAATAGCAAAAGAAGATGGTAGAGAACAACAGAAAAATCAGGCAGAGTTATTTTGGATAAAGAAATACACTGAAACTTCATTGGTTAGTGTGAGTGGATAAAACATTTAGAAAAGCTGTATGTAAGGATTTATACTAAAATGAAAGAAAACACTGATACATTTTAACCAACCTTAGAAGCTTGATAGGTTTAATCAAAGTAGTGTAAATGGACAAACCTCCAATCTTGACTGTCTTATCACCTGCAACCATACAGTTTCTGGCAGCTAAATCTCTGTGAACAAACTTCTTGTCTGCCAAATATGCCATGCCATCTGCTATTTCTCCAGCCATTTGGAGGATGTCAAGAAGCTTAGGTGGATTCACTCGTGGCCGCTCATTCTGTTCAAGTTGGGATAAAAAAGATAATTAACAAAACTGAAAAAATAAAATGAAATAAAAGAGGATATTAACTGAAATTTTTAATTGACTAGGGTGAAAGAAATTTACTGACAGTGGTAAAAAAAACACTGAGCTGAAAAAGAGGATATTTATTAATGCCCTACTAAAGGAGGAGTAAGGCATCTCCCTTCCTCCACTAGTCTTCAGGACACCCTTGGACAAGGTGGAGATCCCGTTTAGCCCCCCCCTATTAGGGTTATGTGAAGCATTGGAGCAGGTGGTGAATGGTGTTGAGGGAGAAGCCGACAAATAGTGCAGGTTATGGTCCCCACTCCGTGATGGCAGGCGGAGGATCTCATTTATAGAGACAATGGCTGCAATCTCCGACTAGTACAGTCACTGCCAAGAAGGAAAGGAATGGCAAACTACCTTATATATTGCCTAGTATAATTATGCCAAAATAAAAAACATCAGAAATCAACATTTTTCAGGCACATGAGAAGAGGAAAGTTGGAATACTTGGTTATTTGGCTATGGAAAGCCACGGTATCACTGCAAACGAATTAAAATCCATAATTGCTCAACCGCCTGTGCCAGTGGAATCATCCGAATTACTAACTCATCTCCCAAACAAAGAATGGTAGCTGTAGTCCCCATCATAGCAGTCTCAGCACACGCCAAAAGACATAAAGCAAAACCGCATAGAAAGTGAGCACGACCAACTGTTCCCTGTCATATGATATCAGCATTCATCGTAAACAATTGGAATATCGGAACATGATCAAAACGGATGAAACACACAGCTCACGGTGTGCACAGAGCACTTAACTCAGTAGCTACTGCAACAAGTCGGACTTGGAATATGAGGAAACTGCAACAAGGAACACTTTTCAGACATAGCCTTCAATGGTTCCTGCCGCCTATCCACCATATTGCCCAGAAGCTCACATCCTCCTGAAAATGATGATCGTCATAGTATTTAAATGTATAACGCTTGATGATGTTAGGACATCGTGTTTGACTCCAACTCCGAACATACAAAACACAGTTCGTCGTCAGCTTATCCCCGTTGCACACCAAACAACAGATCGCAAGATTAGCGCATGGTCGGTCTTGGGACACACAATGAGCCATTATGTTGACGCAGAAAGCACAAAATGGCTGCGCCCATGGATTCCTGATTACTCTAGTGAATGCAGTCTACAACGAACGAAGCATGGTGCAAATTCCCCAACGAGATAAAACTTCGGCTGACTTGACGGAGCCCACCACATTAATGCGTTGGAAATTGTAAATAATTGCGGCAAACACCATCAACGGTCATTGAACAGCACTCATTGTGACGTAAAACGCAGATCTATACTAGATGGTGGAAGGTCGCATTCACAACACTTGATTTGTCAAAACGGAGTATTGCCGTGCATGCAACGCCAATTCATTGGCGTAGATATGATAAGTAGAACATCATTTCGACCTGAATGCAGAAAATTGCAACGGAAAGGCAAAATTGATCAGATTCCAAAGCAATTTTTGCAGCGATTGAGAGAACGTGACTTAGTTCCGCCATCATGGAAATGGAAGTCTACTTTTTCAAAGAATACTTGGTTACAACAGGCAAAATAAAAGGAAAGAGAGATCACGGAGGACAAAGAGAGAAAATACTAGATAGCTTGGTGTCATGGCAAGGAAAACAGTCAACAACAGAAATGATATAATGCACTGTAGATAGAAGATTGTGGAGGACATGATCGCCTACGCCAACCGGTAAGGCACATCATGATGATGATGATGATGGTAAAAATAACATTGGGCTAAATAAAATAGATGTTTATCGGAATAAGTAATTAAAAAAAAAAAACTCTGGGTAGGGTGAAAGATGATATTTATTGATGGAGGTAAAAAAAAAAACTAGAGGTGAAAGATGATATTTATAGGCAGGGTTAAAAAGCCATTGGGGTGAAAGAAGATATTTGCTGATAGTATTTTAAAAAAAAATTGAGGTGAAAGAAGATATTTACTGACAGTGGTAAAAAAAACCATTGAGGTGAAAGAAGATATTTACTGACAGTGGTAAAAAAAAAACCATTGAGGTGAAAGAAGATATTTACTGACAGTGGTAAAAAAAAAAAACCATTGAGGTGAAAGAAGATATTTACTGACAGTGGTAAAAAAAAAAAAACCATTGAGGTGAAAGAAGATATTTACTGACAGTGGTAAAAAAAAACCATTGAGATGAAAGAAGATATTTACTGACAGTGGTAAAAAAAAAAACCATTGAGGTGAAAGAAGATATTTACTGACAGTGGTAAAAAAAAACCATTGAGGTGAAAGAAGATATTTACTGACAGTGGTAAAAAAAAAACCATTGAGATGAAAGAAGATATTTACTGACAGTGGTAAAAAAAAAACCATTGAGGTGAAATAAGATATTTGCTGACAGTGGTAAAAAAAAACCATTGAGGTGAAAGAAGATATTTGCTGACAGTGGTAAAAAAAAAAACCATTGAGGTGAAAGAAGATATTTGCTGACAGTGGTAAAAAAAACCCATTGAGGTGAAATAAGATATTTGCTGACAGTGGTAAAAAAAAACCATTGAGGTGAAAGAAGATATTTGCTGACAGTGGTAAAAAAAAACCATTGAGGTGAAATAAGATATTTGCTGATAGAATAAAAAAAAAAAAATATTGAGGTGAAAGAAGATATTTACTGACAGTGGTAAAAAAACCACTGGGGTGAAAGAAGATTAACTGAGAGGGGCAAAAAAAAAAAAAATGAAAGTGAATATTACAAGTATTCTTACATCATCTGGAGGCCTATGTTCCCTGAGATAGTTTTTGAGATCACCCAGTGCCATTAACTCCATGATGACAAGTGCAGGGTGATTTGTTGATACAACACCCAGTAACTTTACAACATGGAAACAGTCAAATGCCCTGAAACAGTATCATATTACAGATATGGTGTTTCATGAACTGAAATGAAAGCCTGTAATTATTTATCATCATCAAAGTGTATTATTTTTACAGGAAATGGAGAGACAGTAAAGAAGACAAGTAAACAAAAATAACAAGAGAAACAAAAACAAACAGCATATAAACATACACAGAAATACATGTACATTTAAGCACTCTTGCACATACAGGAATACATGTACATTTAAGCACTCTTGCACATACATGAGTATATTTGTAAAATTGAGCTCTTCTTGCTTGAAACAACACTGCATTTCTCCAGAAATAAGTGTCTTAAACATCAGCACTATGTAACAAAACAAATCCATCCTTGTTTCAAAAATGAATTTATGATGAAGGTTTTGAAGCTAACTACTTACTTCATAGTGGTAGCTTCTTTCAGGAACTCCCTCTGTTCATTGAAGCTGGCTCTATCATTGACAGTCTGTAATTTAAAGCGTTTATTTTAGGAGATATTAATAGACTTGTCAAAAAAGGCAAATGTCCAGGTCATAGCAAGCTCTGCAAAGGAGTTTCTTTTAATTAAATTTTAAAATTATTTTATTTTTCAGAAATTTCATAGTCTAGTTGTTATGTAGTTTTAATTTAATTTACTTACATATTTTTGTTCGTGTGTAGCCTGTCCATTGTTCCCTGCTGAAGGCTTACTCAACTGTAACATCACTTTGATTTTGTGTTGTCCCTCACCTATGCAAAGCTGTAACCATACCACTTTTTTCCTTTTCATCACAGGCTTTACAGCAGTTTCACATTTTTATGTAATTAATTTATATAAAATATAATTCATATTAATTTTTCACTGGTTTTTACAATTTTAACACTGGTTATTACAAAAGCAATTTTTTACATTTAAATAATCGTTTTTTGAAACCCTAGATTTTGATATGTAGTAAAATTTACCACATAAAAACACAAATTCAACATTTTTCTGTATTCAAACATCACCCCCCCTCCGTGTACCTTCAAAAATTATTACTTTCGGTGACCCCTGAGTGTTTAATTTTGTTTCCAATGCGGTTGGAATTTTAAAATATATATATATATTTTTTTTTTTTTTTGAGATCGTGAGATACATCGTTTAATGCTAAAAAAAAAAAAAAAAAAAATGCAATTTTCAAGAAATTAGCTTTTTTTTTTTCTTTTCTTTTTTTCCTATGATCAGAGAAATTTCCTGGTCTTCTGCAGACATCAAACAACCATTTGTGACTTGGGAAACACAGTGAATAACGCTAAGGTGTCGCCAAACATACTGACAGACTTATGGTGACCATAACGATAGATATTGTATACTGACAGACTTATGGTGACCATAACGATAGATATTGTAAAACATCTGGTTCAGGGGTGAAACTCAGGTCATATATCAACACAAGCCAGGAATTTTGAGTCCCTGTATATTGCCTAATGTGAACAAACTGGACTGTGTCAAGAGTTCAGAGAAATTACTAAGAACATCTATTGTTATATTTAAGTGGTGGTAATTTTTACTATGGTATTGTATCTGGGAGAGTTACAAATAGATATCGTAATTAAGGGAAAAATGTTGCCTGCGACACCTTACCCAAAAGAGAAAAGAACAAAAAACAAAAATGGATAACTAACACCATCTTAGAAAAAATGGAAGAAAGGAGACAAGCGAAGAACACTGCCCAATACAATAAAATAGATAATGAAATACGCAAAATGTGCAAAAAGGCAAAAGAAGACTGGCTCAGCCAAAAATGTATAGAAATAGAAACTATGGAAAGCAAACAAGACCTAAGAGGAATGCACACAGAAATAAAGAGAATGACTAATAAAAATAAAAAAGCCACAGAAGGTGGATGCATTGCAGACAAAAAAGGAAAAATGCTAACAGACAATAAGGATATCATAGATAGATGGCAGGAATATATAATAGAACTATTTCATGATCAAAGGGACAAGAAACCAGTTATAAAATGTACATCAGGCTATAAAATCTTAAAATCTGAGGTGGAAAAAGCTATAAAAACAATGAAAAAGGGAAAAGCAGCAGGACCTGAAAGCATACAGATAGAGATGATACAGGCACTTGAAGATTTTGGCATTGAAGTGATTACAGACATATGCAACGACATATACCACACAGGATACATACCAAATGAACTAAAAACATCAATTTTCATTGCATTGCCTAAAAAGAATGGTGCAGTTGAATGCAGTGACTTTAGAACAATAAGCCTAATGAGCCATGTTACAAAAATCTTGCTAAAAGTTATACAAGGAAGGATTCAGAATAAAATCAATACTGAATTAGATGAGCAGCAATTTGGATTTAGGAAAAATAGCGGGACAAAAGAAGCCATATTCTGCATGAGAACATTAATCGAAAAATACACAGAAGTAAACAAACCAATATATGCCTGCTTCATAGACTACACCAAAGCGTTTGATAGAGTACACCACAAACAACTTATAGAATGCCTAAAAGAGATACATCTAGATGACATGGATATACGACTAATATGCAATCTATACTGGGAGCAAACAGCAATAATAAAATATAACAAAGAGTTCTCTACACCCATTGATATAAAAAGAGGAGTAAGACAAGGATGCATCCTATCACCAAGCTTGTTCAATCTATACACTGAGCAAATCTTTAAAAACATCATAGAGATGCCAGGCCCACAAATTAATGGAAAGATAATCAATAACCTAAGATATGCTGACGATACTGTACTACTAGCAGAAAATCCTAAAGACCTACAACAATTACTTAATGAAATAAACACGACAAGCAAAAAATATGGACTTGATATGAACATCAAAAAGACTAAAACTATGATCATAAACAAAGAAAATACTCAAAACCCACAAGTAGATATCAAAATTGAAGGAATAGACCTTGAGACAGTTCAGAACTACAACTACCTTGGACATACTATAACCAGTGATGGAAAATGTACAACTGAAATAAACAAAAGAATAGGAATGGCATAAAGTAATTTTAATGTTATGAAGGACATACTAACATCAAAACAAATAACACCAAAGCTAAAACTAAGAATAGCAAAATGTTACATCTTCTCAATATTCCTATATGGTGCTGAAACATGGACATTAGACAAGAAAACAGAACAGAGAATTGAAGCCTTCGAAATGTGGATTTTTTTAGAAGAATAGGTAGAATTGGATGGAAGGAAAAGAAAACAAACGATGAAGTCTTAAAACAACTAAAAATGAAAAGAGAACTTCTGAACACAATTAGAACAAGACAAATGCGATTCTTGGGCCATGTTAAAAGACACAACAGCCTACTGAAAGTAATCCTGGAGGGGAAAATACAAGGTAAAAGGGGCAGAGGCAGACCAAGATTAACATGGACGAGTAACATCAAAAGATGGACAAATCAACCGATGACAACCTGCACCATCAAAGCAAGAGATAGAGCAGAATGGCACTCCATGGTAGCCAACCTTCGTTGCAGAGACGGCACTCAATGATGATGATGAATTAAGGGTTAAATTGAGAGAGCAAAACAGTTGAAGAATACACCAAAAACAAATTGAAAATAATCTAAGAAACAGTTATCTAGGAAGGAACTGGAGCAAAGTATATATATTTTGAAGAGAAATATACCTGGACAGATTCAGAATTAGTGTTTCACATGGAGTTTGATAATTTATCTATTCTAATAATGATTTTACTTCACAGCATTTAACTCTACATTATGATTCTGTCATAAAAATTACCACATCAAAATACAATTTCTTGAAATGTGACAGTTTGCTATGAGCAAACATCAATCAACGATGTTACATTTGGAGTTCCATATAGTATACGGGAGGTCAAAAAGTAATGCACACCAATTTTTTTCTCGGCTAATAATAAAGATAGGAATATGAAATTTTGCACACTTGGAATATGACATGTTCCAATTATGTGTACCAAATTGCACAGCATTCTGATAAATATTACGCAATCTATGAACCGTTAAAATGGAGCTTGTCAACAATGTCCATTACAAACAGCGAATTGTCATAGAATTTCTGGTTGCGGAAAAAGAAACTGTGGCAAACATTCATAAACGACTGTGTGCAGTGTACAAATGTTCTGCAGTCGATAGGAGCACAGTTAGTCGCTGGGTTCAGAGAATTAAAGCTGCAGAAAGTGTACGAGTGGAGCTGCATGATTTACCGCGTTCTGGACGTGTTGCCTCGGCTACCAGCACAGACATGTTAAACCGAACTGATGCCATTATTCGTAAGGATAGGCGTATCACTAGTCAGCAATTGGCATTGCAGCTTACAGTCAGCAAGGGAAGTGCAATCGCAATTTTTAAAACTCTTGGATATTCAAAGATTTGCGCTCGATGGGTTCCTCTGTGCCTAACAAATGATCACAGAGTTCAAAGGAAAACATTCTGTTCTGAATTGTTGGAGCGTTTCGGTGTTGAAGGAGAAATGTTTTTGTCAAAAATTTTTACCGGTGACGAAACGTGGGCACATCATTATGAGCCTGAAACAAAAATGCAGTCAATGGAATGGCATCATCCACAGTCACCAAAAAGAAAAAAATTCAAAACATCTCCATCAGCCGGAAAGGTGATGATCACTGTCTTCTGGGACATTGATGGTGTGATTCTTGTTGATGTAATGACAAGAGGTGAGACAATCAACTCGACAGCTTACATCAATACACTGACAAAACACAAAAATCGGTTCCACAGAGTTCGGCCTAATAAGCCATCTGCAGATTTGTTGCTTCAACATGACAATGCACGCCCTCACACAAGTCTGGTAACACGGGAAGCAATCAACAAATTTGGTTGGACTGTACTGCCCCATCCTCCTTACAGCCCTGATCTGGCTCCCTCAGATTTCCATCTGTTTGGACCACTCAAAAAATTCCTGCGTGGGACACACTTTGATAATGATGAGGGTGTGATCAGTGCAGTTAAAAAATGGCTACGCGAGCAGGACAAAACTTGGTACAAACGAGGCATTCATGACCTAGTTTCGCGTTGGCGTAAGGCAATACACTTGGACGGAGATTATGTTGAAAAATAGGTAGTGTAAAGGGGATGTTCAGCTACAATCTGTGAAAATTTCACACATTTTGCCCGAATAGTTTCCGAGAAAAAAATTGGTGTGCATTACTTTTTGACCTCCCTACGTATTTTCTTTGAAGTTTTGCTACATAGCTAGGTGTTTACATTAGGAGAGACATGGGAATTAGATATGGTAATCATTTCCTGGCTTTTGTTTGATTTATGGCCTGAAATTCTACATCATGGCACTGTGGCTAGCTGAGGTGTTAAGTTGTCTATTCACACATTGGCTGCCAGTACATCATTTAAGCAGTATGTTCGGCTTGCTCTTAGTGTCATTCACTGCTTATCCCACCCTCAAGGGTTTGTTTGATATCTCGCCTACAGGCTGAAGATATATCTCTCATTATAAGAAAGAAAAAAAAGAAAAGAAACAAATTTCTTGAAAATCGGTAACATTTATTTAAAAAAAAAAAACAGCCACATTCTTACTACACGTTTATAACTATTACAAGGTGTAAAAGAGGGAGAGGGGAAATGGTTGCCCACAGCAAACTGTTGAATTCCAAGAATTTGTATTTTGAGTTAATAATTTTTATGAAGGTGCCATAATCTAGGGTTAAATCTTTGATTCAAAATTCTTTTTAACCATTTCATCTCTGAGGTGGCAAGTTTTATTTTATCTCTGACTTAGTGTACAGGTTTGGCACTGATGTTAGAATGTTGGGAGAAATATTGTCTATATAGTGCTCTCTTATTAGATGTTACAGGTTTGTATATATATGCTACTCTTACCTGTTACCACAATGCTAGCATTTTTCAACTCATACAACTATTGATGAAACATTCTTCTCATTAGCAGAATAAGTGAAGAGGGCAAGCACTTCTGTACAAGAGGCAAGAGCTGTGCTTCCAGGTTAGCTAGTTCCTCTTGGGCAGAGTTGAATAGTCAATAAGAATTGTTGAGCAGTCAAAGTTTCGTGTGCTTGGTGTTTTTTATCTTCAAATATTCATTCTGCTTCTTTCCAGCTTCATTTGTCTTTTAGTATCAAAGGGAAATATATTTTCGATGGTTTGCTCTTCTCTTGACCTAATTATATAAAAGACTTACCTTAACAGCCACAAATATTTCAGCATCCGGGTCATCACCTAAGCCCTTTGCCTTTCCTTCATAAACCATACCAAATGAGCCTTGACCAAGCTCCCTGATTAGTTTGATACTGTCACGATCAACTTCCCAGTCATCCATTGTGTACACTGAAATACAAATATCCTTAGATATAGAAGTCTGATATGTACAAAATATTATACATCTAGTATTTCAGACATATCTTTTTTTTTTGAATGGTTGATCATATATAATAAAAGGTACGAAGAGTGTATGTGTGTGTGTGTATATGAAAACCTTATATATTTTTTTAATAATGCAATTTACTAATCACCAAAAAGGAACACAAGTACAGTTTTTCTATGTATTTTCTAAGGTGTGCAATACAAGTGTACCAGCGCTTTAGAAATACTAGATATTTAGTTTTAAAAAAAAAGTCTTCTGGCCTTGAGTGTAACCACTCATGAATTGTCATCCGACCTCTTTGTTGGACATGATTTTTTGTCATTTTTCAGAGGAGCTACTGCCCCATTCCTTGGTTTTTGGTTGATGGTAGTGGACCACATATCATCTCCAGTGAAAAACCTCCTTAGAAAGCCTTCATCTTCAGCTTAATATTACTGTATTAGTTCCTCACAGATAACACATCAATCTTTCAATTCTGGAGTAACAGGCATGATATCCACCTTGTAGAAACTTATTGAACTGCATATTGTTCTGGGCAATATGGATGTGCTGGTCCAATACTCACACCCCAACAGACAGCTATTACATTCAGCTACCCACTGACTTTCCTTCACTTAAGCTTCCACTGCCTCAATGGCATCTGGCTTTTATTCAGTTTGACTAACTTGGTCAAAGAGAGTCTTTTACAAAGTCAACGTTATTTTGAAATTTCCTAGCCTATTTGTATGCTTGATGCAGTGAGCAGTGGCAGACACGCATCAGCTTAGTGCACCTTCAATCTACAGTGAATTTCTATTGATTTTATCCTTTCATTACTCAAAAATATTTTTAAAAATACAATGCTGCTCCCTCTTTTGTTGTCAATGGAGCTGCCATGTTTGCATTGTTACCCCACCCTCATGTAACAGTCCAGTTTGGTGCTGCCACCTGTCAACCACTCTACAGACCATATCTAATATGGTCACAAATTTCCATGACAATTGTGCAGCGCGCACGCATCCACACACACACACCTGCATGCCAAACCAATTTAAAACTTGACAATGAATTAACAATAAAATATTGTCATTTTTTGGAACGCCATAGTTTAGTGAAAGAGATCGATCACTTTATCTATCATGGAAGTCTCACTAATCGGGATGGGGATACAAGAAAAGAAATTATAATCGGAATAGCTAAAGCAGCAATATCTTTCAGAACACAGTGAAGTTGTGGAAATCAAAACTCATCAGCACATACACAAAACTTAGACTATTCAAATCAAACGTACTATCAACCCTTACGTATGCATGTGAGAACTGGAAAATAACAAGAGACATGGAAACAAAGTTGAACGCATTTGAAAATAAATGTCTGAGGAAAATACTTGGTGTAGCGTGGAACGAATTCAAAACAAACAACGAAATTTGAGAAATCGCCAATCAACTACTAATATCTTCAGTAATCAAGAAAAGATGATGGTAATATGGTGGATATGTGATGAGGAGCGATAATAACTGAATAACAAAGCAAGCCCTCATGTGGGAAGCAACAGGTAAGAGGAAAAGAGGCCGACCCAGAGAGACACTGAGAACATTGATCACAGAGGCAAGAGCAGCAAGAATAGGCTCCCTCAATGAGATAGAGTTGCTTGCGCAGAACGGAGACAAATGGCGAGATTTGATAAAAGATATTTACAAGGATTGAAAACTGCTAGAATAAAAATTTAGATAAGAGAAAGAGTATCTGGGCCTATGCCCTATGGGCCAGCTACGGTTTGAAAGGTCAACAGATAGATAGATAGATAGTTTAGTAGTATTATTATTATGGTTCAATAATATATCTTTTTTTTCGCACTTCCTACAATCTTTTCTGCAATTATGTTTCTGAACATTTCCAACAGTTCATCTCTTTATCTTTTACAAGGACACGTTTCATGATCTGCTGAAATGCCTGAGCACCTATGGATTTGCCTGAAAGGCTGTAAATTAATACACAAACTGTTATAGCTTTACACTTTTTTATTGTTAGGATAGTAGGTGGCCAAATGGATTAAAAACCCACTATTCTTCAAATAAGGTGAGTAATGGTTTGAATCACAGTAGGGTTTTAAAAGTGTTTTTTTTAGAGAGATTGAAAAAAAAAAACTCTGACCCAAACACCATATGGTAATTACACAGGACATGTGGCCTTTATTCTGCAGTCTTACCAAAACAATTTCTGGTACACCCAACAAATGATATTAAAAACAATAACAATAATTTTTAGTGGCTTTACATTTTCTACTAAACATTATACCTTCTATACAGTAAGGAATTGCTGTGTTCTTATTGAAATTTATTAAAAGGACTTGTATGCTGTACCTTCCAATTTATATTGGAAACAGATCTTTTGTATGACTTTTCACATTGTTTTCTTCTTCAAATTAATCTGCACATGAAAGTTTACAAAAATAAAAAGTATGCAGAATTGTGACAAATGGCTCTGCTTATAAGTGAGAGTTAGCCAATCAAATCATACCAACCTACATTTGAAGTTGCTATAAATTTCACCATGGTCCATATAGAGGCCACATTTATCATCCACCACTGCTAATACGAAGATGGTAAAACCAAAGGTCAACAACTATCGACTATACTACATATATTTCATTGTTCAACTGTAGTGAGAGATCTAAATTTACAATAGGATTATAGCTAGTGCGAAAGTATAAGTATTTCTAATCACTCATTATTTTGGATTTTTTTTTTAAATGTAAAAATACATTTTGAAATTAGTTGGTACCTAATAACAATTAGAAAACTTAAACTTTCATTTAGTGAGAATACAGATGACTATGGAAGTACTGTCGGTACCAGTGGCAGAATTATAAAAAAAACGTGGTTTGCTGATGACATCAATAGTTTAGCAAGAACAGAATAAGAACCAAATAAATAGATACAATGACCAGATAAAACATCTGCAGCATATGGTACAGAGATGAAAGCTGTAAAAACAAACTGATGACCCAGGCGGATTGTAGCAAAAATAAAAATAATTGGACAAGAACTTGTGACAGTTGACAACTTTAAATACTTAGGGTCAGTTGCCAGCTATTCAAAACCTGAAATATATAGGCTAGAACGATGCAAACTACAGCAGCCCTTGCAAAAGCTAAAATCTATTTAAAAAGATAATAACATCACTCCTTGCTCTAAAACAGGGATAATTACACATCTTGTTGTATTAATTCTTCCATATGCTTGCAAAACATGGACCCTTCTCCTCTCTATGCCGAAAGGTGAAAGAAAGAAAGAACGAAAGAAAGAAAGAAACACAAAGTGAAATGGTTTGACCGCATACCTCAATTATCTACCTAAGTAACTGAAAGAAGGAGAGGTGGACAGAGAAAGAGATAGGAAGATAACATACAAAAATAGACAAGCTTTGACTTCACAGTATCTCAAAGAATGACTACAAATTAATGGAGAAGGTTGATGAAGTCTTGCATTAATGCCCCAACAAACCTCAAGTTATGGAAAGAAGGAGACAAAAATGTAATGAACTGTAAACCTGTTTACAGAATAGGTGGAATTGGATGGAAAGTAAAGAAAACAAATGATGAAGTCTTAAAATAACTAAAAATGAAAAGAGATCTACTAGACACAATACAAGACGAATGAGATTTTTAGGGCATGTTAAAAGACACAGCAGCCTACTAAAAGTAATCTTGGAAGGGAAAATACAAGGTAAAAGAGGCAGACCAAGACTAACGTGGACGAGTAACACCAAAAGATGGACAAGTCAATCTATGACAGCCTGCACCATCAAAGCAAGAAACAGAGTGGAATGGCGTTTCATGGTGGCCAACTTTTGAAGCGGCGATGGCACGCAATGAAAAAAAAATGTTGTTTTAAATATAACAATTATTATTTAACAGTCCTGCAGCATGTTAAGACCATTACAATCATGTCAATGCTCAGAAGCTGAAAGTTAACATGGCTGGGACACATCCAGCGAATGGAAGAAAACCGCATTCCTAAGGTAATAGTATATGGTGAACTAAATACACGGGAAAAAGACAAACCAGCAGACCTAAACTATGATATAAAGATATTTGTAAATCATCTCTGATCGACTGTGAAAATGACTGGGAACATCTGGCAAGAGATCACACATCATGGAGAATCTCTATAAAAAAATGTAACAGCATCATTTGAGGCCGTGCTATGGAAAAATATGGAAGAGAAAAGACTCATGAGAAAATATGGAAAACCCTGTGGATCAGTGGACATGATTTGTTCATTTTGTGGCTGAGTGTGTTGTCAACATTGGTAGAATCAGCCACTAGAGAAGATGTTTGACAAAAACAAAACCTTCCAAAAAAAAATACACAGTAGCCTCCACTAAACCATCTGAGAAGACGAAAAGGGATATGCATAAACATTATTATCATATTACTATTATTACATTCTTGTTATTATATTAGATATTATTCATATATTATTTTAATATTAATACTTAAAATAATTAATATTTTTCCCCCTATTTTTAATACTTTCATCTGGTCTGGTATACTGGTTTGCCCCTAAAAATATGAAAGGCATGTTACATGTGCTCATGTTAACCTAAGCACTTCATAAAACAAATAGGTACATACAACTGAATAAGTAAAGTTATCAAAGTTAAACTAAACAGAAAAATACACAAAAAAACAAACTTACTTTGATCTGATGGAACATAATTGATATTGGGTGATATCACAGTCAATACATTATGTTGGAACCTGAGAAGCGTTGAGAAATAGTATGAATCAGTTACAAAATTTAAGAAAAAAATTATGTAACAAGCAAAGGAAACAAAGAAAGAATAAAACAAAATTTATAAGTGTGTACATATAGAACTTGTCACATATGTATAATTTAATTTGTTAATATATGCATTATTCAACAATGAATACATGGACAGCATCAAACATAACTTACTCCCCTTAGTGCATTAATATGACTGTGACAAGATCTACTACAAACTAACTGTTGTAAGCGGTGACTGAGGAGATGAGATTGAAGTGTTCACTGGTGCTACAGAGTTTGTATATCTGAGCTTAAGTCATCTCCAGTGCTAATATTAGTGTGAGGTGGGTGTGCATCATGTTGGAGAATATGCTAGGAGAGGATCTGAAAACATTGAAGTTGTCCATTGTGCAATGAAGATGATCTGTCTACTAAACTATACTTCTGTTGTTTACATCCATATTAGGTCCTGAAGATTTGATGTTAAATGTATATTCTGATCATGCTTTAGGCACCTATTTCAAATATTTCAAATAATGGACTAAGAAATTTGCAGTTACTTCACTCTTATTCACATTTTGAAAGCTGTCGTTGTGTAAACACTGTTTTTCTCTGATGTGATCTTCCCTTTCATTCTAGTGAAGAAGTCGTCTTTATTCGACTTTACATATACTCATTGAGCATACTCATCAAGATGTTGAAAATGCATTGACTGTATCATCAAAAACAAATGTGCCAAATAATAAAAAGAATATGGTAACTAATACATTCTTCCTATACATTAAGGAGTGTGAGAGTTCCTTCTTTCTCCTTTTAAAAAAAAAAAGACTTCATATTTTCATTGTCCTCATCACAGGTGGATTTGATCAACTTAACTGGTCTTTGATAGTCATGAGCCTGGAGTATATTATACAAGTCTTTTCAAAGTTTAAAGCTCAAGAAGGTCACCTATTCATCTTGGGAACAGTTCTGGACATTTTGAAGCATTAACTGAAAGTTCAACATAATAACTGCTTCATTCATTGGTCATTGAAACAGCATAACAGCAGAGTGGTCATTACATGCTTGCTTGATAACCAAAAGATCCTCGGTTTGTTTCCTAACTGGCAAAATATGGTCAACCTAGTAATACTGGGCATTTGGCTCACAAACCTAAGGAAGGTAACAACATCAAAGACATTCACTTCACATTCATATTCACAGTTAGCTATTAAACAAATTATACCAATCACAGAATATATTCTAGACACTAAATTTATGTTTAAAAGTATAAAACCAAAACAGTATATACTATATTTATATATTTACAAATGTGAATATATTCAATAATACAAACAGCTGACTTGTCATTGTCTGGGACCATTAGAATATTAAATCATAATCAACCACTCAGGTTCTAGTAGATAGGTCTTCAACAAATGCATTCCACCTGTTCCAGTCTCAGGTCAGAGATATAGGATGCAATGTAATTAACTGGGTAGCAAACAGTAGCTCACCTGAATCTGACAAACAGCAATAGACCTATTACAATGATGACAATGGTCACAATAACAAGAACCGTGATAGCACTGATCATACCATATGTGTCAACTTCTTCTGAAAAAGTGAAACAAATTATATTACAACAGGAACTATTCAAGTACTCACTATCCACAATATGATTAATTGGAAATATAATTAATATAAGAATACAAAGGAAATGTTTTTGTATTAATTTTTGATTAGCAGATAGATAAGATTTGCTGTACTTTAGGCATCCAAATGGACGTTTAAAGCTTTTTATACATTCTTTTTATTTGAATATTATATGTAATTTTCTTGCAAATATACACTCATTTCTTATTCTCCCTTGTAATTATACCTAACTAATGTTTAATGAGTAGGCGTCCTAGGCCAAGAGGTTGTGAACTTGGTTTCACAATCTTGAGGTCCGGGGAACGAGTCCCAGGTAAGAGGAAAAGAGGATGACTCAGAGAAACACTGATGAGAACTCTAACAAAAGAGGCAAGGTTGTCAGGCATAGATTCACTCTGTATAATCAAATAGCTTGCCCAGTAGTAAGACAATTGGTGGGAAACTTTATGAGCCATATGTGCAATCTAAAAGTGCTGGAAGGATTAAGAATTCAGAATAACAAGGGTGCTAAGTAAAAAGTATAAACAGGGGCATACAAATTATACCTTAATTTACTCAGGGAAAGGATGGAGAGATGATATGGGGGGGGGGGGGGGGGGCGCGAGGTATCAAAGCATATGGTAAGAATTTATCACACACCCAGACACTCCAACAACAAAAATAGTATATCTTTTTCTTTCCTTCCTCATTTGCCTTTCAGCATCGAGGGAAGATATATTTTGCGGTCTTTTGCTCTTCTGTTCGCCTCTGCTGCTGCTGCTGTTATGTTTCCTAGTACTTCTAATATTCCATCCATCCATATTTTTCGTGGTCGACCATTGGGTCTGGTATTCTAATGCTTGCTGAAGGCTCGTTGTGTTGTGTTTTGATCTTTCTGCCTTGTCACGTGGCCAAACCATTTTATTCATTGTTTCTTTACATATTCTATGGCAGGGGTTATTTCTAGCTTTTTTCTCAGTTCTTCATTTCTGATCTTATCTCTCAGACTGTTTCCTGTCATTCGTCTAACACATTTCATCGCAGCAGAGGTTATTTTTCTTGCATCTAGGGTCCAGGTCTGGCATTGGAACGTTGGGACGAAGATTGTAAATAGTATATATAACCTATTAATCAGAGAGATCAATGACAGTACACATTAACCCTAGATTACAATCATTTAGTAATACACATTAACCTTAGATTACAATCATGTAGTAAAAATTACTACAATCTCAACAAATAAAATTCATAGAAATTAACAGATTCATGTGAGCTATCTTTCACCATCCACCTTTCTAATTGTTCCCACTAGTGACCCGTGTTGCGTCATAGTGACCACAAGTGCTTTTTTGACATACATCAATGGTGTCATTAAAAATATGATCCAACCGTACTGGTGTATGTTATTTTTATGTAGAGGCAAGTGGACAGGATTTTGTTGTAGTTTTCTGTGTGTTCTAGTGATATTGAAAAAGTGAGTACCAAATTGTTTTTGGTCCCTCATGAAAACTTCAGTGTTATTTGTTTAAAAAAAACTGTCAAGTACAATGTAGATGTTAACCTTTGTCCTAGCTGTGCTCCTTAATTGTTTCAGTTATTTTTAAAGGTAAAAGTTAAAGTACGAGACTTGAACCGGCGTCTTAGCACGCGAGTTTACACCCATATATGCTCGGCTGCCTATCCAGAAATGTTCGGAGATTTCTGTATAGTGTCGCCTCAAGCATCGAAACTTAGATGCAAAACGACATTCCTCACCTTCCCAGGGTAATACCCTGGTACCCATTTCTGCCAACGGCTGAGTCGACCGTAGGGGTATTTTTTTTTTTCGCAACCACAAGTACAATTCACACTGCTCCCAGCGGGAATCGAACACGGGTTGTCCGAACGTCGGTAGTCCAGTAGGGTGGTTTTCCCAACTCGGCTACTGAGGCCCCCAACAGTTATTTTTATTAACCTGCAGGTCTTATAAAGTGTAAATGATCCAAAGATTTGTATTAAAAAGTCAATAAAAATATTATTTCTCCAAATTACAGATAGTTTTCTTTAAGTAACTATGGTTTCATAAAAATGTAACTTACAGTGAGGTATTGTAATATAGGGTTACAGAAAAAACATCAGACAACAATGATGAGAAAGAAAATATGCTGGTACAATCAATTTTCACAAGATCTATCAGCCGAGCCCAGATATTCTTGTAGAGTACTGAAAGATGAAGAAACAAAACAGCAGATAAAGATGGAAAATGAATGCATGATATCACAGACTGTAGCCAGAGAAACATCATAATAATTTCAGGTAATCACACATAACAGGAAGAGATGGAAAACAAATTGTGAACAATTCGTTGTGTTGGCACCTTACAAAAGAGCTAAAGTATCGGGCAAGGCAAAAGTTTTAAGAACGGCATTACTGCACTCTTCGAGTGTTTAAAATATGCAAGCCCTTTTCTGTATATGACAATAGTATGCAAGCTTTTGGTTTCTATAGCCTGCTGTTTAATACACCTATTATCACTTCCCTTAATCTTTTTTATTAATCTTTCCTACTTATCTTACTTTTATTGACAATTCTCACACTCTCTTGATTGTCACTTTATCATTTGTTAGATTCTCAATTAAGCAGTGATCACCGAGTTACCCTGATCATTATATATAATCTTAGTATTGTTATCCAGTATGAGTTAACTACATATTTCAATTTTTAAAATTACATTTAAATGTAGAACTATGCCCGTACAGATAATTTAGGGTAAGTTATTACCTGTTAATTGTTGAATTATGTGTGTAGATCCAGTCCCCTGTGAGCTGTTGTCCTTCAGCCTGAATTATCTGTATACAATTGAGGTTATTTATACTTTCACCAAAACCTAAAGCTTAAAACGTCCCAATGAAGAGGTGTATTGTTTACAATTAAAGGCCTTAAAAACTATGTATGATTCACCAATTGAGAAACTGACCTGGAGAATTAGGTACTATAAAATATTTCTCTGAAGTTCGAGAACCATTTCCTGCCAATGAAACAGCATTGATCTGAAATGTCCAATTTCCATGGTCCAGTTTGGTCAGATAGTAGCCAGTGTGTTTCTGATAGTCTTTACTGTTGACACAGATTTGTTGGGCTACCAGCTGTAGATATGATGGGTAGAAATGTAAATACAGATCCAAATATGTGATTGTAAATTATAACTCATTTACTATCTATTTTCTTTATCTTCTTGTTATTATGAAACCATTAAGACACACTATCAATCCAGCACATCATATTTTATTTCAAACAAACAAAGCATTCTTATTGTCTGTATTCAACCAAGCATGTTGTAAAATGCAATCAAACATGAGAAGGATGGTTCCATTACTGAATAACTACACATAGCTCGGGCAGACGGTGCTCGTAAACCCAGGAGGGCCCACCATCTAAGGGCAGAATCCCCCTACAGAAAAGACAATCTGCTGCCTTGCAGGAAGATTGGGGACAATCAAAGGCTAAGGTAAGCAAACCTGAATAAAATGCTGGCAGAAATCGGATGCACTGGGCCAATGGTGCAGAACACAGTGCAACGTTCTAACATGTACTCAGTCAGAGTGGATTACTTAGACAGCTGCCTTCATAAGAAAATCCAGAATCCTACTCTGAATGAGTCATGATCGCAGAAGAAGAAGAAGAAATGCAATCAGGACTAGCATCTTTATCTTGTCAAGAAAACTGATAAAAATATAGTCTATTAAAAGGTAAATTAAATAAGCATGAATATATTATAAGAGGCCAGAAAGTTATGTTTGTAAAGATTTCCTACAAAATATCAGACATCAAAAATAGGTGTGGTTTAAACATTACTCACATTCTCCTGATTGGCTTTCTTGTAATATATGTTGTAGGTCAAAATGAGGCCATTTGGATTTTCTGGTGGATCCCATGTGATCAAGACATCAGCTGTGATATTTACCACAATTTTGACATTAATACTGGATTCCTTTATACTGTCCATGATCGCTGAAGGGAAAAGGAAAAAATTTAACATATTTAGTCCGCAACATTGCAAAAACAATAAAAATAAAAAATAACCTCTACCGAGATTAAATGTGCTTGACAAGTGACAGGAAACAGCCTTAGAGATAAGATCAGAAATGAAGAACTGAGAAAAAAGCTAGGAATAATCCAAACCACAGAATATATAAAGAAACAACACATAAAATGATTTGGCCACGTGACAAGGCAGAAAGATCACAACACAACAAAGCAGACACATGGGGATCAGATGCTGTAATCATTTCCTGGATTACATTAGATTTATGGCATGAAATTTTAACACATCACGCCGTGGCTACTGGAGGTGTTACATTTTGTCTATTCATATGGCAGCTGTATGTCTGTCAATCCAGCCATAAGTTTGACTCCCTCAAAGCATTGTTCACTGGCTATCCCGTGTTACAAAGGTTTGTTTGATGTCTCACCGATGGTAAAGGAGATTTCCCCAATCATCAGGGAAAAAAAAAAGACACATGGGGATCAGATGCTGTAATCATTTCCTGGATTACATTAGATTTATGGCATGAAATTTTAACACATCACGCCGTGGCTACTGGAGGTGTTACATTTTGTCTATTCATATGGCAGCTGTATGTCTGTCAATCCAGCCATAAGTTTGACTCCCTCAAAGCATTGTTCACTGGCTATCCCGTGTTACAAAGGTTTGTTTGATGTCTCACCGATGGTAAAGGAGATTTCCCCAATCATCAGGGGAAAAAAAAAGAATTTCTTGAAAATTGGCGAAATTTATTATAAAAAAAAAAACAGCCCCCTTTCTACAGCATCATCGTAATCTTTACCACGCACCTGAAAAAAAAAAGCTAGAAGAGATGATATTAGAAATGAGGCCTTGAGAAAATGGTCTGGTAACACCAGCTATTAACTATACTGAACAACAAAGAAACAAATAGATTGGACAAAGGATAGAGTGAAATCTAACCAACCTGCAGCTCAAACATATTATGAAAACATTCAGTTACAGAGCATAAGGGAAACCCAGAAAAGATGGATTGATGGAATGAAAGAGACATTAACCCTAGATTAGAATGTCTATCTGTGACTGACTTGTTTATGATAATGTAGATCAAATTACTACCACTTAATTGTAACATTAGGAGCTCTAAAAATAGTGTTCTCTTTGAACTTTTTGACACATAGCTGTGTTTACACTAGGACAGTGTAACATTAGTGTGACACAAGGACAATTAAATGTGAATAGACTAGTGGTATATATCTATGTTTAGGTCAAATGGAAGGAGATAATTTTTTTAATTAATGCGATACAAAATGGTATATTTACAAATGCAGTGTACAGGAAGATATTGGAAATAAAATATATAGTTTTTGAACCTAGTCTCTATTATACTGTTTAAATTACAATTATTACGTACAAACTTACGTGAAGGTTGTGTGCGTTTTGATGTTACAGCTTTACTGCTGCACAGTTTTGTATCAGCAGGTCTCTTGTTTTCAGCTTCATGACAAGCATAAACCTAACAGAACATTGCATTACTTATTAGATCTCATGAATTATCAATATTGTGCAGACAATAGGCAACAAATCATTACACAATGTATCTTGCTGATTCAGTAACCTTACTGCCAGGGAAATTTAAGCTGTTCCTCTGGTTTCTCAGCTAAACAATTTAATAGTTTTCCTTAAACGCTTCTTGATTAATTTTGATTTATATTAAGGGATCTCTAGTGCTTCTTTGTACTTCAAATCTAATGAATCTCAAATATTTTGAGGAATGCAACTCATTTCATCAGTGTGCTCCTGGGACCCAAAAGGGATGTAGCACGGTTCCCTACCAGGCATATTCATAAGAGGCGACTAAGGAGGATTGGGCATGAGACTGGCTATCCTGTACTATAAAAAAATAAGCTACAAAAACTTCACAAACAAGGACTAGTCAAAGAAAATAAAAAAAGTAAATTCTCCATCCAGGAAGATAATGGTGAAGACATGGGAAGATCTTAAAATAATGGCAAGAAACAGAACGGCTTTGAAAGTGTTTAGTTGAAGACCTATGCTCCACAGGGAGTTGAAAGGTAAAGAACTCATTTGGATAAATTTCACTTTACTTCAATGAATCAGAGCAAGTTTATATGGACCACAAGCAGCTAATTTTGGTGAATATAAATTGAATATGTTCATCAGAGTTCTCTTTTTGTTTATGGCTTATTAATTTTTTTTGCAGTTATCTTTGTTAATTTGTTGAGTGTTATCTAGCCTTGTTTTATTAATTTTAATTAGATTCTTTTAATATTTCTATGTGCTGAGTAGAATATTTAATGCTAGTTTTTTTTTCCTCATTTTAAATAATGATTGCATTGACACAGGTATTTTTGTTAAAAAAATCTTTTATCTTAAACATTTTCATACTTTTGTGTCTTTCATCAGTTATAACTGAAAATTTTGATGAAAACTAAGATTTATAAGTTGATGTAGATATTTCCAAGATTTGGAAAAACTAGTTCAAGCCTAAAACACCAATTACTGGATCACCATACTGTTTCTTGTTGATTGCTTTTCACTGACGATGGTGGGATGTGGTAACCTTTTATGAAGGAGAGAACAGACCATCATATCCTGTCGTACAGCTACTAAAGAAAATCTATTTGTCTACCGACCCTTTGAGCCGTAGCCGGCCCATAGGGCATAGACCCAGATACTCTTTCTCTTATCTAAATTTTTATTCTAGCAGTTTTCAATCCTTCTAAAGATATTTTATAAAATCTCGCCATTTATCTCTGTTCTGTGCAAGCAACTCTATCTCATTGAGGGAGCCGACTCCTGCAGCTCTTGCCTCTCTGATCAATGTTCTTCTCAGTGTCTCTCTAGGTCGGATCTTTTCTAAAGAAAATGCAGAGGGTTATTTCATTACCACATAAAACATATTGCCACAGACACCACTTCTGTAGAAATGCATTAATAATAAGGTACACATTTCTGCATGAGAGTGGGTTAATGGTTGGTGCTCTAGCTTAGTAGATACAGCTCACTCAGGATTCAACCAGTTTCTGTCAATTCAATTGTAAATGAATACATAACTAGCAAAGTTAAGGAAGAGAGGACAGTGAGTAAAACATTTCACCTTCAAATACTGAAGTTTCACTGTGAGAAATCTTTGCAACTTATGTCTGTAAATGACATGCTACAAGAAACAATTTGTCTGCAAGGATTCTAGCTGCATTAATGATGTCTATCCTGGAGTAAGAATTATAATGATACATTTATGTAGGTGTATGAAAACCATAACTAACCTCAATGTTGTACTCCTGGAAGTGTTTCAGATTTGGGAGTATGACCTTTGTGGCATTATAGACAAGAACTTCATGAGTCTCTATTGTCAAAGTGCTGTTGTACTGTACATTTCCTTCAGATGTATTGTTAGATATATTAGATGTCAATAGTACCATCACCTCATTAGTTTTACTGATGGTGATATTGCTAATATCAGCTGTTCTATCCAAATTGACAAAATCTACCACTCTTGATTCCAAACTGAAGCCATTCAATTCTACATTTTCTGGCAATGGATCAATTCTGTAAATAAAAATACATTGTAAAATATTCTAGGATTAAAAATTATTTGTTTTTATAATTACTTTTCACTTGTGATCATAAACAACATAAATTATATATATATATTTTTATAAGCAAATTAGTTGCTTGGCACAGCATGATGTTTCTTTTAATAAAGGTGGATGGAGTAAATGAAAAAGAAAAGAAAATTGTTTCTACACATGCTTAGGGTACAGTAAGAATAACTACACTACACTACACACATTTTGTACCACAAGCAGAAAACCATGGCTTTAGTAACCGGCGCGATAAACCCAGAAGCAGCATTTTTCTGTTTACTGACGTTTATTTTCACCAAAATCTTGCAATTCTTTTATTTAATCTCTTTTCTGACTTTCTGAGTAGATCATCTGAACAAACTGTGTGTTTTAGATAAATTTTTATTTATTTTCTCACTGTTATTAAAAAATGTTTCCTGTCTTCCCAATTTTTTTTTTTTGGTAATGGTTATTTTTTCTTTTGTTTTGTCCTCAACAATAGTTATCTTGTCATTAATGTAGGTCCTCTTCTTTCTCACAGAATAACCACATTAATGAATGTCTTTAGAATGTCTATTTTGTTACTTGTTCTTGTATACAGGACCATTATCACTGTACTCAGACAAAGTGCAGCTCTACTCCAATATCTTTTCTGTTCACACAGGAATATCACATGATGCACAAAATTTGCATCACCAATGAAGATCCCTTTCTGAAATAGTAACTAAAGTGAAATAGCTATAGGTAAATACTTATCTAAATTAAACACAATAAGTTCAATTCATTCAGGTCAATAAATTATGCATAGACTACAGGAAATTCATTAAAAGAAATAACATTTTTAAAGCTTCCATATATGAGCATTTGTTATTAATCTTCAAGCAAACATAATTTATTTTCAAAAGTGAATTTGCTTGTCAGTGCACTATTTTTATTTTGCATGGACTCCGATCTAACTTCTAGTTCAGTTTTCTATATCTATACTTATACACCAAAGATTTTGCCAGAAAAGTACAACATAAACAACATATAGGATGCCTGAAAGACATATATCTTGATGATGCAAACATAATACTGATTTATAACAGACAGCAGTGATAAGATATAACAGAAATAAATCTACACCTATTGATATCAAGAGCAGTCACGACAGAGCTGTGTGCTGTCTCCATGTTTGTTCAATTTATACACCAAGAAAATCTTGAAAGACATAGAAATGCCAGATTTATAAAACATCAATGGAAAAATATTTAACAACCTAAAATAAGCCAATGACAATACTGGCAGAAAATCCAGAAGAGGAATAACAATTAATTAAATAAATAAACATGAAAAAGAAGGGAATATGGATTGAGTATAAATATTAAGATTAAAACAATAATAAACAGGGATAACTCACAAAAACTACAAGTTATATCAAAATAGATGAAAGAACCTAGAGAGAGTTAAAGAAAATAGTTATTTTGGACATTTCATAATGAGTGAGACAGAAATAAACAAAAGATTAAGAATATGAAAGAGCATTTTTAACAAAATAAAAAAATACTCATATCAGAGCAAAGAAAATCAGAACTAAAAGTTAGAATAAAATGTTATATCCAATGATGGTTCCATCTGGATTATCATTGGAGGTGATGTTAATTTTTAATCAATCAATCATTATTAACATTTGTATGATTTAATTGTAATGAAAAAATTAAACATGTACTGGCAACAAACAGCAGCTATACAAATTAACAACCAAACAGGACAATTTCAATTTATAAAACAAGGAGTCAGACAAGGCTGTGTTCTATCGCCGGATTTGTTTTCACTTTACAGCGAACATATTATGAGATCAATAGTAGACAAAAAAGGAATTGAAGTCAACGGTCACAACATAAATAATTTACGATATGCGGATGACACAGTCTTAATAGCAGAGATAGAGAATGAGCTACAAGAAATGATAGATATAATAGTAAAAGAAAGCAACATGAAAGGTCACAGTCTGAATAGTAAGAAAACAGAAGTAATGGTTATATCGAAGAAACAATCATCACCATCATGCAGCATACAAATAAACAAGACAAATCTGAAACAAGTACAAGGTTTCAAATACTTGGGCACAGTGATAACATCAGATGGAAGATGCAACACAGAAATAAAAATCAGAATAGCTCAGGCCAAAATAGCATTTCAGAAAATGAAAAATATCTTATGCAACAAATCTATGTCAATAAAAAGGATAAAGAGAGTTCATCGATGCTATATAGAACCAATTCTGACCTATGGAAGCGAATCATGGACAATAGACAAACAAATGAAAAGACAATTAGAGGCCACAGAGATGGGATTTCTCAGAAGAATGTTGAAAGTTCCCTGGACAGCTAAAAAGACTAACGAGAAAGTTCTCAAAGAGGCCAACACAAAAAGGGGGCTTTTAAAAAACATCAGAAAGAAGCAATGAACATTTTTTGGGCACATCATGAGAAGAGGAAAGTTGGAATACTTGGTTACAATTGGCAAAATAAAAGGAAAGAGAGATCGCGGACGACAAAGAGAGAAAATACTGGATAGCTTGGTGTCATGGCATAGAAAACAGTCAACAACAGAACTCGTACGATGCACTGTGGATAGAAGATTGTGGAAGGACATGATCGCCATCGCCAACGCCAACCGGTACGGCACATGATGATGATTTAATTGCATATCAATATAGTTCAACCATTAGGAGTTTTGATGCAAGTTAAATCCTTATTATTAATTAAGCTCTAACAGAAGCTATCTAATATGAGAGATCTAATAATGGAATCACAAATATTTTGTTTATCAGAAATTAGGTGTCACAGAAATTATCAGTTTACTGAAACTACTCTCATTATGTTTTATTATATAAGAATGAGTTTGTCTAAATAAAAAAAAAAAAAAACTATCATTTTCAGCACACACATATTTGAGGTACCTTACCTTCGACAATACACTTGATCATGGAGGTAATTTTCAAAATAAATTTCTATTTCCCGTTTCCTGGCTTCAGCATCCTCTTCTTCCTTAGATTTTGGGCATGCACAACAGCTGGCAGTACGATTTTCTTTCTTTTCATCATCTTCTTGCTTTGCTTTTGATGTTTCTTTTGCAGCGGAATTTGCTATTGGTTATAAATGGCAAACATTATTAGGTGATAGGGTTTTCTTAAAATAAGAGAAAAAAAACAGCTGCAAAAAAAGAATGTTTGATGTCTAACAATCATATATGCAAAGATTATATTATATTTTTTACAATAAATATTTCTTCAATTCTGAGCCACATAAGAAATTGAATATGAAATGGGATTTGACAGGTTTTAATATTTTAATCTTTAGGTCAAACTGGCAGCACAACACAGGGACATTTCCATATCTATTCTGCTGCCTGTTCCAGCAGTGACTGAAGTGTTCACCTTCTAACTGTTCCTGCCTTGCATTGATTGAAAAAGTTGCTTTCTTTTCAGCAAAGGATGCTTTCCTTCTTTCACCCCTCATGGTGCCACATTCTACTATTCCTTTGACATGAAGTTTATCCTCCACTTCAAAGTCGCATTCTTGTGAGAGGTGGATTTTTAGAAGCCCTCACATTGCCATTTTACAGATTTTAGTATGTAAGCATAAAAGAATGCATTTGTAAAAACCAACAAAAATAGGTATGCTTATTATTGAATACCATCACATGTTAAATGGGTTAAAAGCTCTCTTCAAGTTATGATAATTTTATAACTTGCCAATTGTGCAGATTATTCATTGAGTTATTGAGTCGTTAGCGGGTTATCATCATTGCACTCCGAACATGTCCATAGGTGATCAGATCCCCTACTCAGCAAGTCTCGAAGTGTCTAACGACTGACGACTCCAATTCTGTGTTGGTTAATTAGTCTTCTTACACGTCCACTAAGTTTCTCGTTTCGGGCTATGTCTATTTTAACTCCCATCTCTTTCATTCGAAGGAGTTGTGGACTCATGGTTGTCAAAGTCCTGTGTCCTTCCCACTTCCCGGAGGACACTGATGATGTCCGCCCGATCCATTGGTTGACCGTTCTCAACAAGAGAGCACCTAGCCAACCTGTCCGCTCTTTTATTTCACCGTACTCCCGCATGTCCTGGGACATAGACAAAGGAGAACTTACATATTTTTACTTCTGCAATGACTCTACCCATTGCATATGTACAGATCCCACCTCCAATTTTCTTATTATTCTCATCAAATCACTCAGTACACAGGCGTGGGTGTAGTCTTGTGACTCTAACCAGATGAATACCTTGGTCACTACCATCACCTCCATTGTCATGCTACTTGTGATCATAACGTATGCACCACTGTGCATATATTCGATGAGATGTTAATTTGGATGATTCCACTGACACTGGCAGTTGAGCAATTATGGATTTCCATTTGTTTGCAGCGATACCAGGGCCCTTTGAATAACCATAATTATAACATTCTTTATACGAGGACAACAGATGTTGAAATTCTGGTTCTTGAAAGCTAGGGCCTGGTCATCAACAAAAAAGTAGTTAAATTTTGCCTTCACTTTGACATCCTAGCATATTTTGTCAATGTAAGTGGTACTTAAGAGTAACAACAATATGCATTCTTTTCTTACTCCAGATGTTACTGCAAATGGTTTTAATGTTTCTTTATTTGATTTAATTGCACTTCTGCAGGTACTACATAAGCTCTTGCAACATCTAATAAGGTGCTCATTTACTTCATATTGAGCCAATGTTTGTCAGAGATAATTTCTATAAACGTTTGAAAAGCTTTATCTTGGTCCACAAGTGCAATGTAGAGATTATTTTTATATTCTATGTTCAATAGGAAGTGTATGGTCTTTTATCTTCAAGTTTGCAGAGAGTGTGTTTCTTGATAGGCTGATAATTGTATATGCAGTTTTTTTTTCCTTGATTGGTAAGAACCAGGTGTTCGTCCATTTTTCAAGTTCACGTAGGGCATCTTGCATCCTGGGTCCAGCCACCGACAACTTTCCTCGCAAGCCCATAACGCCAGATCATCTGCGTACATTGCTGAGTGGAATGGCCATTCTGGGTGGAATGGCCATTACGATGTCATTTATGAAAATTAAAAAGAGTGTTGGGGACAAGACTCCGCCTTGTGGGACACCTTGTTCGATAGAGACCTTCTTACTTAGTTGACCTTGAACATGTACTCTGGCCGTTCTATCCTGAAGGTATTGAGAGACCCAATTGAATAAACGAGGAAATATTAAAAAATAACAAAAATGGTATGTAAGAAGCTTTACGTGATAATTGAATAAACGACCCTGGATGCCAGGTCTAAAAAGCTTGTTCTTTAAACCCTCTCGCCAAACCCTATCGAAAGCCTTCTCCATGTCGACCCACACTGCCAGTGTGTGTTTCTTTTCTTGTAGAGCATCCTCTATTTCTTGTGCACTGTAGGTGACCAGGTCTTCAGTTGATCTGTGCTGACGGAAGCCACTTTGTTGTGGTACGATTTGTTGTTTTGTCTCCAAATGCCAAGAAGCTGTCTCTTGGCTTTCTGTCCCAGATTTAGGAGCATTTTGTTGGAGATTTCATCTTTGCCAGGGGAACTTTTGAGCTTCAATCCTTTGAGGGCAACATCTAATTCAGTTGGGGTAAAGATGATCGTCTGATGCTCTTCTGGTGCTAAAGGCATGTGTTTTGCATCTTGGTTTTCCCGTCTTGCAGCTTTCTGTTTGTCTATTGGAATGTTTATTCTACTAATGTTTTTGTAAGTCTCTATCAGTAGATTTGCTGCCCTTTTTGCCTGTGAGGATGTTCTGATTGTGTGTTAATGATATTGGAGGTCGGCAGTTGTTTTCGTCGCTCAGAGCTTTCGCAAGTTTCCATAGTTTATGACCATTTTTGTCTAGATTAAGGCTCTCAATTTTGTCTATCCAGCTCTGTCTTGCTGATACCATGACCTCACGTCTGTATTTGGCTGAGGCTGCTTTGTAGGCAATGTTGATCTTTGTGCTGTGTGATGTTTCGGCTAGTTCTATGGCAGAGTCCAGTTCCTCTTCTAGTCTTTGTATTTCCTTGCTCCAGTATGGCTTGTAGTTTCTTCTTGCTCTTCAAGGAATGGATTCTTTAGCAGCTCTCAGGATTCTATTTGTTAACCACTCTATCATATTATTGACCTTTTTTTCGTGGTGGGTGTTGATATGCACAGTATATGCATCAGTGAGCTTTGCAAACTTTGCCCAATCTACTCTCTTATAGTTCCAGCGGGGAAGAGGTATTTGCAACTCCTGTTTGTGAGCAAGAGCCACTGAAAGTTTGACTGGTCTATGGTCACTATCTCCAAGTTGGTTCAGCACTTTTCTGGTTATTTTGATAGATATGTCTCCAGTTGCAAATGCTAGGTCGGGAGTGGAAGCTGTTTTCCATTTTCTTGAGTAGAAGGTTGGGGGGGTCCTCCCTAGAGTTTGTGAGGAATAGGTTGTTGTCTATTTCCCATTCTTCCACTTCTTCACCTCGAACATTGGACTCCTTATATCCCCATCTTTCAGAGTGGCTGTTAAAGTCTCCTACTACCAGACACTTTGATGGTGTTATTTCCATTGACTCCAGTTTCAGTAATTTATCATTTGTACAGTATATATTAAATATCCTTATACTAGTGGAGTTAACGTATAGGTCTGTACCAATGATCTCTGCCTCTCTGTTTGTGACTACATCTATCAGTTTTGCTGGGATGGAATTTTTAATAAGTATAAGAATTCCACCCTTGTGACCTTCCCTGTCTTGTCTAAATGTTTGGTAGCCCCTGATCATAAATCTGTACTAATAAGTAAGATGAGTTACCTGGATGCAGGCAACGTCTATCTCCTCCTCTGCTAGTCTGATTGTTAGAGCTTGTTTTTTGTGGTATATGCCCTCCACATTCCAGTGTATTATATTCAGCTGTTTCTTGAAGCCTTTCCGGTCAGCGGTAGTTTCTATCATAATTAGAGTCTGTTAGATCAGTCTGATTGATAACTTGTTAAAACATTGCACTGTGTTCTGCGCCAGTGGCCCAGTGCATCCGATTTCAGCCAGCATTTTATTCAGGTGTGCTTTCCTTAGTCTTTGATTGTCTTTTCTGTAGGGGGATTCTGCCCTTAGATGGTCGGCACTCCCAGGCTTACGAGCACCATCTGCCCAAGCTTGATGTAGTAATTAGTTGGTGATTAGAACATCAGGAAAAATAAAAAAAATAAAAAAATGGTATGTAAGAAGCTTTACGTGATAAGTGGACATCACAGACTAAACAACGTTTCGGCCCAATAGGCCTTCATCAGGAACAAAAAAAAAAAGCACACACACAAAACTAATAACGAAACAACCAAAACAAAAATGATCGAAATGTGTTAAAGAAAACAAAATTAACTATCCTGTCAAAACAAAAGAAAATAGCAACCAAGTGCGGCTGTCGTGAACGTAGAGAAATGTGCCAAAATGTGCGCAAATGCACACAGAACCAGAGGAGTTCACACAGGGGTCAGTGTGCAAACACAAAGGATTGCAATACAATCGAATAGTAGACTAACAGGTGTTCAAAAGGCGGTAAGAGTGAGATGTCTGAGAGTGGGGTACAATAAAAACAAATGAGGGGTTTATATAAAAAGTATGCTACCAAAAAATTAGAACATCATCATCACACATCAAACAACAGACTATAAGACCCTCCTAACTATCACGAACTTCCAGTAGTCTCACCGATGCTGACAAATCATGTTATGACAAGTATTTTAAACTAAAAGTTCTACCAGATATATACGAATATATGATGAAACATGTAATTTACTATTTGGATAGTTTGTCAAAGAAGGTGTTGATCTCCTCCTGCATTAGTGAATGCATGGTTGTTTACTAATTTTGTTCATTTAAGATAGCATCCACAAGAGTCAGAGTGTCATCATTGTCGCCAACCTTCGATGCAGGGAGAAAGCACGACAAGATTGTGTTCTGAGCTTATACTCCAGGTATTGTGCTAGTAAAAGCTAAACTATAACGGCCGCTGTTGAGAATTACCATTACACTGTAATATACACGGGAACGAACGTGCAGACAAATTAGCTAAAGAGGGAGGGAGATTACCACAAGAGAACCATCCGCTCAGTTATGATGAAGCCAAATCCATCCTCAAGGGTCAATTCCATGTAAAATGGAAACAAAAACACCCAAAGCATAATGAGAGTGACGGATACCACCAACTATCAAGGAGGGGTCAAGTCATCATACTTCGCCTACGCACTGGCCACAATAGAATGAGAAATCACATGTTCACCAAATTCAAAATAGGCACAACCAGCCTATGCCACTGTACACTGGACAATATGACTACAAAATATGTTCTACAGGATTGCCCCCAGTACACAGACTTGAGAAGAGCAATGTGGTCCACGTCCACCTCCCTGGAAGAAAAACTATATGGGGCAATCGATTCACTTAAACAGACAGCTGACTTCAAGAGAGTCTGGAATCCTACTCTGATTGAGTCTCGATCGCAGAGAGAGAGAGATATTCTATGTTCTTCTCTACTAGCTGCCTAATTTTTTAAAAATGCCTTTGCAGTTTCTATTTTGATAATACAAATGTTTAAAAGCATTGTACAAATATATATATATTTCTGATGATAATCTAAGCTTGGTGAATAGTATCTAATGATGTGTATTACTATTGGGAAAAAAAATTACAGCATGAGGTTCTTTTGTGCCTCAGTAATCTAATTATTGATCTTGAATACAAATTAAAATTTTTTTTAATTAACAGAATTGCAAAAAGCTTTGAAGCAGTGAGATATGAAAAAGAAAAAGAAGATGAAACTAATAGAAAAGAAAAAAAAACGAAAAAGGTAAATGACTTTAAGAGAGGAAAAAATGGAAACACATCAGATATAGAAAAATATTTTTGTGTATGTTTATTTATTTCCTTTTTTTTCCCTTGTGTACTAAAGATGAAAATAATAACTGTTTATTTTTGAATGATTTAGTATGTCTATCTTTTTGACTATGGAAATCCATACAGTTATAGTTAAAAGAAGACCTAGGTATCACTGCAAACAAATTAAAATCCAGCAAAACTGGAAACATTAAGGCAATCACCATTTCATACAACCACCTAAAGAAAATGATTAGTGCCTCTTGGTGGAGACAAAATTGACAACCAATAATTGTTCAAGAGGTACAACCAGGAAGAAAATGTAAGTAGTGACTACATTAAGACAATGGAAGTGGTGCTGATATCACTGTACTCTGAAAGTCCACAACAAATAAAAAAAAATAACCAAGATGTGGACTCTAATAAGAATACAAAGCAGAAGCAGACTAAGGTAGTCAACCTACTTGGTGGGTAAAAAGCAAAAGGAACTAGATGGGGGGACCTCACATAAAAGATGGCCATGAACTGTGCATGGATTGAGGAGTTTTGTTGTTTCTCTACATGACACAGTAAAGTGTACTTTCCACTAACTACTTTGTTAAGTATGCTACCAAAAAATATTAAGAAGATATAGCTACTCTTTGCAAAATCTTTACTATTTACTTACGTTCACGACAATAGTCCCTCAGTTTAAAAGATTTTACAGCAAGCTCCGCTTTATAGAAAATAATTTTGTAATGTGTCACATTTCCATTAGGAAACTTGGGTGGCTTCCATCTCACAGTTAGCTTATGGGGATCTTCTGAGCTGACTTTTAAATCTAATGGCTGAGATGGGACTGAAAACAAAGTTGAAAAAGAAAGAATCATAATTAAAAATAAAACTAAATTAAGATATAATTAACTCTACGTATCTTGATCCTTCCCGTGCCATTAGACATTGCATAGAGCTTATAGTGTTTTTCACCATTCACCTCTATTCTGGGCGAGATGTTTGATCATATCTAATGAGTCTCTGACTGCCTACTTTGCTTCTTTTATAAGTGTTCTTTTCAGTGTCTCTCTAGGTCTTCCTCTTTTTCTGTATCCTGATATTTCCCACAGAAGAGCCTGTTTTTGAATTCTTTTGTCGTCTCTTCTCAGCACTTGTCCGACATATGTCCTTCTCTTTCTAATTATGAAAGAGATCATTGGTTGCATGGTCATTTCTCTAATCTCCATATATTAGTCTTGAACTCATTCCATTGTACACAGTGTTCTTCTTAGGCATTTGTCTTCAAAAGCGTTTAGTTTCTTCTCAATCTCTTTTGTTGTTTTCCTACTTTCACATGCATAGGTAAGTGCTGATAATATGTTCGAGTTGAATATTTTAAGTTTGGCTTTCTTGCTTAGTATTTTTATTTCCATATTTTGTCTAGGGTTTTAAAATTTGCTGCCTCTTTTGCTATCTTGCTTCTGATCTCTCTTTTTGCATCACCTTCTTGATCTATATTACTTCCAAGATATATATATATATATATATATATATATATATATATATATATATATATATATATATATAGTGGTCAACTCTTTCCAATGCCTAGTGATTGAGATATATAGCGCCCTCTGGAGTGTTGTTATTTTTCATTATTTTAACTCTACATATAAAGAATTTTATTTTTATTTTGGAGGAATTGATAGACTTGTAAATCAAAACTATTTATTGCCAAGAAGAAGCAAATTTGTGCAAATGTGATATTCCAAAATAACATTTATCACACTGTATGTTAGATTAAATAGGAATTGTGGAAAACAAACATAAAAAATTCTTACAGGCAACAAACTGCCAAAAAGAAATTAAGTATGCACCATTTTTTTATTTCCATCATTGACTTATTAGAGACAGTCATTAATAAATTTATGATATGGCATATTGAATTCTCAAAGACAAATGGCAAACAAAATAAAAATGAAATTTTCAAATCTGCATCAGAAGGTCAGTAATGTTTACTAGTTTGATTGAACAAGGTACACAATGTTTAACGGATGAAAGTCAGGCTTTACTTCTGATGATTAGATTGCCTTCTGTTGCAATGTCATTAGTTTTTTTATTACTGGTTATCCAATATATATTCTTACTCATATTTAGACATCATTAAATACAATTTTGACAATTTTTAAAAAGGAAGTAATAATCAAGTCGCTCTCTAAAATAGCATAATATGATATTGATTGATCTGTATGTATTTTAGATAGTGGCATAAATAGTATTAATATTACCACTTATAAAATTCTCAGTTTATTTTATCAGAAACACAATGGTTTGTTAATATTAATGTTACTGTTTAGTAAGTCAGTGTATCACTTTAGATATAAAATTTATTGTATCATGGAGGTAGATGACATTTATTCTTCTTCTTCTAATGTTCACACATTAATGTTTAAACTCTCAGACAAAATTTTGTAAATAAATTTGGCTGTTTCTTGGTGCTCCTTCCATGGCTCTTTGATTGTAACGGTGAGTCTTTCAGACAATGCATGTTTCTAAGCGGATAATAAATGTGGCAATCCAGTATATGTCCTGTAGTTTGATTAATTAGCTCATATTTGTACTTAGGTATATGGGATAGCCTAAGTTTATCATGTTTTTGTTCATTTGTTATGTCTGGTTAAAGTAAAGAACCCCATCACACCAAGTGGCATATAGGGAATATGTTGTCAGTGACCATAATTTTTACAGACCTTCGGCACATGGTTTTTGGGGTAATGGGGTCGGTATTAAGTCCGTGCCTCTTTATTTTCCCAGAAAAAATCTGGTACCCATTTAAGGTTGGGTGAACCCAGAAGCCGTCGATCAGGATCGAACCCGGCCTCTTGTCCTTTGTAGCCCAGTTCACTAACCACTGAGCTTTTTCTTCTCCATTCTGTTTTACTTTATGACCCTCTTAAACTAAAATTTAAATTATATCTAAAACTGATGATTGAAAAAGATGATACAGGCACTAGAAGATTTTGGCATTGAAATGATTACAGACATATGCAACGACATATACCACACAGGATACACACTAAATGAACTAAAAACATCAACTTTCATTGCATTGCCAAAAAAGAATGGTACAGTTGAATGCAGTGACTTTAGAACAATAAGCCTAATGAGCCATGTTACAAAAATCTTGCTAAAAGTTATACAAGGAAGGATTCAGAATAAAATCAATACTGAATTAGATGAGCAGCAATTTGGATTTAGGAAAAATAGCGGGACAAAAGAAGCCATATTCTGCATGAGAACATTAATAGAAAAGCACACAGAAGTAAACAAACCAATATATGCCTGCTTCATAGACTACACCAAAGCTTTTGATAGAGTACACCACAAACAACTTATAGAATGACTAAAAGAGATACATCTAGATGACTTGGACATACGACTAATATGTAATCTATACTGGGAGCAAACAGCAATAATAAAATATAACAAAGAGAACTCTACACCCATTAATATAAAAAGAGAAGTAAGACAGGGATGCATCCTATCACCAAGCTTGTTCAATCTATACACTGAGCAAATCTTTAAAAACATCATAGAGATGCCAGGCCTACAAATTAATGGAAAGATAATCAATAACCTAAGATATGCTGATGATACTGTACTACTAGCAGAAAATCCTAAAGATCTACAACAATTACTTAATGAAATAAACATGATAAGCAAAAAATATGGACTAGATATGAATATCAAAAAGACTAAAACTATGATCATAAACAAACGAAATACTCAAAACCCACAAATAGATATCAAAATTGAAGGAATAGACCTGGAGACAGTTCAGAACTACAACTACCTTGGACATACTATAACCAGTGATGGAAAATGTACAACTGAAATAAACAAAAGAATAGGAATGGCAAAAAGTAATTTTAATGCCATGAAGAACATACTAACATCAAAACAAATAACACCAGGGCTAAAACTAAGAATAGCAAAATGTTACATCTTCTCAATATTCCTAGATGGTGCAGAAACATGGACATTAGACAAGAAAACAGAACAGAAAATTGAAGCCTTTGAAATGTGGATATATAGAAGAATAGGTAGAATTGGATGGAAGGAAAAAAAAACAAACGACGAAGTCTTAAAACAACTAAAAATTAAAAGAGAACTACTAAACACAATTCAAACAAGACAAATGTGATTTTTGGGCCATGTTAAAAGACAACAGCGTACTAAAAGTAATCCTGGAGGAGAAAATAAAAGAGGCAGAGGCAGACCAAGACTAACATGCAAAAGTAACATCAAAAGATGGACAAATCAGCCTATGACAGCCTGCACCATCAAAGCAAGAGACAGAGCAGAATGGCGCTCCATGGTAAACAAAATCAGTCTAGAAATTAGTGACGAACAGTGTGGTTTTGTTGTAAATTATTAATCAGAGGTGAAAACAGATCTATACCTATGTTTCACAGATTATACCAAAGCATTTGACGAGGTAAAGCACCAAGAGATAAAGATAATCACAATTTTAGAAAGCATAAACATAGACAGCAAACATCTAAGAATTATAAGGAACATTACTGGCAACAAAAACGGCCATAAGAAATGGAAGTCAATGTTTCAACAAATAAAACGGCGTTAGGCTCAATTGTGTGTTGTCACCAGATTTGTTTCATATGTATAGTGAGATTATTTTAATATCCATAAGGGGCATGCCTGAAATAACAAATGGAGGTCATAATATAAGTTATCTAAGGTATGCTGATGGTTCAGGCTTAATCGCTAAGAGTGAAAATGAGTTACAACAAATGTTAGACATTATAGTGAAGGAAAGCAAAAAAATAAAGGACTTGGCCTCAATAGCAAAAAAAAACAGAAGTAATAGTAGCAACAAAGAAAAAGACATCACCACAACGCACAATAAAGCCAAGTGGAACAATATTAAAACTGATAAATTTAATATCTGAGAACAATGTTAAACTCAGATGGTAGATGCACAAAACAGGTGAGATGCTGAATAGCTCAGGCAAAAGCATCTTCCCAAAAAAATTAGGAAGATACTGTACAATCCATTTTTGACAATAGAAACAAGTAAAAGAGTTCTTAAATAGTAGGTAGAACAAATCTTAGCATATGAACATAAATCAAGGACAATAAGACAACAGACAAGAAAATCACTGGAGGTTGTAGAAATGTGGTTTTACCAAAGAATGTTAAAAATAGCGATACTAAAAAAAAAGAGGAAGAAAAGTGGTATGGTGACAGTTTTACGTGGTAATGGACGAAACAAAAGTCGACGTTTCGGCCAAGTAGGCCTTCATCTGGACGAACAACAAACACAAAAATTATATATAATGATATATTAACAAATCTAACTACATGGCGATAATATGCTAGATACTAAAGAGAGGAAAAATAAATTGGTCACTACCCTGTGTTCCTGAGCTGGGTCAGTCTCGAAATGGACTGAATTGATACGACAGGGCCGATATAAATCTCTCTGACCAGGAAGTCAGGTGAGAAGACGAAAAGGAAGGGTTCTAAAAATATGGGGAGGTGGGTACAGGATATGTGTAAACTATGCACGTCTAACTCTGTGTATACAACCCGAACCGATGTGTAAACATAAGTATGTGTATGTAACAATGCATGCGTAAAAGCATAAATCGGCACATATATTGCCGCAAGGCCCACAAAAGAAAAACCCAAAGGAGCCCAAATGTGCCAATACATGTGCAGACAAATGTATCCAAATATACAGATTAAGTAGCGCATGGAGGTATGAAATATGTAGTGGGTGTCCTATGAGTATGAGAGTGATATGTTCATACCTTGGGGGGACAGCGAACCCAATTGGGAAATAAGGCGATTCTCAAGAGCGAACCTGCTGCGATTGCTAGAGTGACATGAGACAATGCCAGTAACTTGCATGTCGAGTTTACCACTATGTCCAGGAGAGTTGAAATGGGCAGACACCGGGCTGCCAGTCTTTTGCTCAACATCACGAAGATGCTCACAAAATCTTTCACTCAAGCGTCGTCCACTTTCACCCACATACGTCATCTGGCAGTGCTTGCATATTATGGTGTAGATGATATTCCGCGACACACAAGTGAACCCCTCCTTGATGTCAAATCGCTTATTAGGGAATAAGACCGAATCGGTGCAAAGCACGTAGTCACAAGTTCTGCAAACCCGACGTCCACAAGGAACAGTACCAAGGTGTTTGTGGTTTGAGCGGGGGAGGCGGCTAGTGACAAGAATGTCTCTCAGACTCTTGTCACGTTTGAAGGCGACCAATGGAGGATCACTGAAAAGTAGGCGGGTAGTAGGATCTGAGTGGAGAATGGAGCGATACCGGTTAAGGATCCTCACCGCAGCCAAGTTATGGGGGTGGTAGGTGAGGGTAAATATGGTCCTGTCAGAGGAACGGCGGGTGGATGGGGTGAGTGCCACCGAACGGGGAATATCGAGAGCTCTCTTAAAGGCAGATTGGAGAACCGAATCAGGATAGAGACGACGCCTAAAGAAATTTAACATCAGGTGGGCCTGTTGAAGAAAATCGTGATCATCCTGGCAGATACGACGAAGTCGTAATAATTGAGAATAAGGAATGGAATCTGCAGTGAGATGGATGAGACAAGGTGTAGAGAAGATAACAGTGGGCGTCTGTGGGTTTATAGAAGACGGAAGTGTGGAGGCTGGAGGTACCAAGGGAGACGACCAGATCAAGAAAAGTGACGGACGAGCTAGAGATATAAGATGTAATCTTGATGGATTTGTGAAAGTTACCAATGTAGTCGATGAACCTGGAGATGTCATCTTCCGGCAAGTCAGTCAGTCCAAAGACATCATCAATGTACCGGAGGTATTTAATGGGCAGGGGGCCACGGTATAAATTCAGTATTTGATGTTCAAGGTAACCCATGAACAGGCAAGCATAACTAGGACCCATCTTGGTTCCCATTGCTACACCACTGACCTGGTCATAGAATTGGCCATTGAATTCGAAAGTATTAAGGTTGAGAACAAGTTCAGTGAGACGGAGGAGAGTAGAAGTATCCACTGATGGATGTTTTCTTTGGTCAAGAAAGAATTTAAGAGCTATAAAGCCATCAGCATGAGGGATAGAGGTATACAGAGAGCATACGTCCAGGACAAAAAGTCGGTACGAGCGTTCCGAGGTAAGGGAAAGAGAAGAGAAGATAGTGAGAGCATGATTAGTGTCCTTGACGTAGGTGGGAAGGGATGTCACTATGGGTTGGAAAATGCTGTCGAGATAGTCGGATATATGTTCTGTAGGACAACTACATGCTGAAACAATGGGGCGACCAGGGTTATTAGGTTTGTGGATTTTAGGAAGCATGTAGAAGGAAGGTTTGCCTAGAGCACTGTCTGGGATGATGAGACGGGACGCGCTAGGAGGAAGGGATTTATCGTTGATAAGCTGTTTGATGGTTGAGCGAACCTTCTCATTGTTGATAGTAGTGGAATCACTAGGGCAAGGTTTATAGAACGTGGTGTCAGATAATTGTTTGACACCTTCTTGGATGTATAAGTCTTTACGCCAGACTGCCACAGCTCCTCCCTTATCAGCTGGTTTAATGACGATATCCTCCAGATTACGGAGATTGGAGAGGGCTCGAAATTCGGCGGGATGGTTAAAAATACCGTGGAAAACTAAGAAGAGTAATAAATGTGTTATGAAAAGAGACCAAAGTAAAAATAGAGTTAATTTCCAATATTAGAAAGGAACAATCATAATTTTTTTGGCCAAGCAATAAGAAGGAAATGGCTAGATTATATTGTATCAACTAGGAAAGTTGAGGGATGAAGAGATAGAGGGGAAACAAAGAGAAAAGATACCTGACAGCTTAAGAGAATGGCTTGGCAGAAGGTCAACAATGGAAATGATAAATAACTGTCGAGATCGAAAGTTGTGGAGAGACATGATCACCTACGCCATCTGGCATTGTTCTTGATGATGATGAAATTAAATTGTGTGATTGTATTTTGCTCATGCTCTCCCTCCTTTTTTAACAAATATGTCTGTTTTCTTCCAACAATGTGATGATATCCAGTGTAGTATGGTACATACACTTTTGGCAACACGCATGTTCAGTTAAATTCTCAGATGATCATTTTTGAGTGCTTGTAGAACTGACAGTGCATTTTGACGTGATGACTGCTTGGTGGCAGTCTTAAACTGCTGGTACAGATCATAATGACAACCTGTCCAGGGCAACTTGTCTCTATTGCTTAATTTAAGCATGATTTATATTTTAAAATCTGATTCAAGGTCTAATAAACTATTGCATGAAACTTAACTAATCATTAAGCAAATTAGATCAACAAAATAGCTGACATACAATATGGCATTGTGGTGAACGTTTCAATATTAGTTATTGCAGTATGTGTAGCAGTTGGAACTGTGTACGTCTGGACATAAACAACATATTTTGTGTATGCCTTCAGGTCTTTCAGTTTGTAAGTCTGGAATGATTTTGAATCCTCAATAGGAACCTGTTCATTGGTCATCCACCTGTTAGGGACAAGTAAAGTATTCTTTCATAAACAAGATTGAAAAATGTTTGAATGCTGCTTATAAGATATGTAAAGGAGGAAATAAAATATTAGTTCTTATTGAGAGTTTTGTTATTGTAGCATGTCATACCCTAATGATTAAAAGCAAAATTATATAAAGATAATTTTTGTTAACTCAAAAAGATAAATTAACTTGTACCTCACAGGATAAAAATAAAAACAAAATTTAATGCTACAAACTTATATTTTATTTAAGAAAATTTAATATGTCTCTGTATAATATAATCATATCATCCCATGTGTTACCGGGGCCTCATTATGAGGGAAGTAAAGAATAGTGACACTGTGACCTTCCAGGCATGTCGTAAGAGGTGACTAAGGAGGTTGATCGATGGCTTGACAAACTGTCATTGTAAAAAGTATTGTTATGGAAACAGCGCCATAGATTTTAGAGCAGTGATCTTTGCAATACGTGCCATTTTGGCACGCAAGGTTTCTGTTTTTGAGATTGTGGTTCTGCTCTATGCGCCGTCTTCAGCTCGAAAGGAGAATAGATAGATAGATAATATAAACAACTTTCTTTAAATAATCATTTTAGTTAATTACTGTTATATAAACTACCACAAATAAGCAAAACACATATTTAAAGTTGTTAAGAAATAGTCTACAATCACACATACACAATTCAACATATCAGAGCCACTACATTTCTTCTTGAATGAGAGTAATTTAATGATGGTATATTGTTTTCAAAGCTAATTTTTGTTGGTTTATTTCCTAATGTATACATATTCCCAACATATACACCTGAAATAAAAATATGCACCTGGTTTGTAGTGTTAGGGCATGAAGAAGTGGAGTAATACCAATGCACAATTTATTTACATGTTCACAAATTCTTAGAATTTCTTTATGCAAATAAATCATTACATACACACAGACACATACTTACACACAAGCATATTCAGTGACTCGCTTACTCACACAGATACTTAGACACACATACACAAACCACTTATTCACTCACACACAGACACTCACACAGACACTCACATACGCACACACACACACATAGAAATACACATATGAGAGCTGATTATTTTTTTCCAGGAAACTATGTTTAATGAAGTGTATCAAGAAAGTGTACATGATAATAATTATGAATTATGTACCAATGTATGTGCCAAACCAGATGCTAATACCTCTGTACATGCATGCACTGTGTGAAAACTTGTAAGTGTATGATCACCTGCAGTGTGTAATGGATTTTATAAATGAAAATTTCTATTCAGCAATGAGTATGCACTGACTTATACTTTTGTCTTTTTAAAAAAATTGGTTCTGAAACTTTCAAAATGCTGCAATCAACTTTTGAGTCTTGGTTATGTTAACCTAGACATTTGAGTGGTCTTCCAGTTGAAACATTGAATACTGATACTGGAAGCATTACTTCAAGCTTTGAGCCCTTGTCAAGGTAGACTATCCACCATATATATTGATAAGACCATGGAACACGTGCAAGAAACCAAAAATGCTAACCTGATCTGACTGTCAGAGCAGATGGTGAAATATTAATTGGTATGTACCATGAAATCATAACTGAAGATGTGAAAATTGGACAGGTGTCAGTGAAATCCATGCCTCACCTCCTGACAATGAAGTAGGGCAATAGCTTGTCTGTCTGCAGTGATTATTTTTGAGCGAGCCCAAAAGGTATCAACTTCATGTCTTCAATAACCACTGGTGGTGATGAATGTTGGATGTACAATTATGACAAAGAAAATGTTCTCCATGTGGCAAAGCAGAATAATCTCTTTGACTGAAGGCAATGTGACAGGTGAAGTTCAATGACAAGTCCACATTGATGCTGTTCAACAGCGATTGACTGGCTCATCAAAAGTATGTTCCTTAGAGAACTGAGTGTACTTTAAAAAAATAGCCCTGCAGTGCTTCCAGAATGTTATTCACTAACATTGCCCAAAGAAGTGACATAATGGCAACTGGACTCTGCACGATGATAATTCCCTTTGCGCATAGGTCTCACCATAAACAAATCTTTTCAAAACACAACACTTATTGCTCAAACACACTCAATAATCCCCAGACCTTGTTCCATACAACTTCTAGTATCCACAAAGAAAAGAATTAAAGGTCACTGATCTAATGAAGTTGAACACATTCAAGCCAATGAGATGAGACAAATAAGGACTATTATAAAAAGTGCATATCAGAAGTGTTTTTGTTATTGACAGTGTACTAGAATAAGTGCATCATTAACCTTTAAGGAGATAGAACCAAATAGCAGGACAGTCTACATTTTTACATACAGAAAATTCAGCTATTGTATTATTTTTTTTAACAACCCTCATGTATACATCTATTATTGTCTATGAAAACAAACATTCATATATTCTTGTTTATATGCTCAGTTAATGCACTGCTCAGTTAATGCAAATCTTCATTAAGTTTAATATAACGTTTCCTTACAGTGTAACTAGACCATCAAATTATAGTGACACTTTGATTTAAAATTGGTTATCATTTAGAAAAAAGTGGTGTAAATATTTGTTTAATCAAAACATAAAGTAAAAAAAATACATACACATCATTGGAACAAGCATCTCGACCTTTATAAATGTCAATGTCACTTTCATCTTGGCTGTAAAAAGATCAACATTTAAAGGGTCATGACATATTTTATGCTTCCAGACTTGGTTAGAATGAAACCACAGAGATCTTCAAGCAGTTATACCTAGAATAATGATGTGGCAGAAAAAGACATAGTTGAAGTTGAGAGAGAGAGAGAGAGAGAGAGAGAGAGAGAGAGAGAGAGAGAGAGAGAGAGAGAGAGAGAGAGAGAGAGAGAGAGATCAACAATTATTACACATGTATGTAACATGGAGAACAAGGAGAGACAAGAGGAGGGAGGGGAGAGGGAGGGACGGCGGGAGGGAGTAGGACTGTGTGCCAAATTATATTCATATATTTATTTTTAACATACCAACTCTTCGAGTTAATAGTTTTTCTAGTTAACTGACTTGTTTCAAATTGCCTTATTTAACTAAGAATACATCAATATAATGAAACTGTTTCACATCTACTGTATTACAGTTATCTCAGCTATTATTTACATGGCAAGGAGTGTATCTTTCTCATGCTAGATTGGGCCAGTAGAATGGTCTCATATAATCATCATGTCAAACAGACCATAGAGAGATACAAGTGTTGTTTTGCAATCTTCAAAATAATGGTAGGTGTCAAAATGATGCAAAAACTGTTTTTCATTGTGTATCAGGAATTGATTTTTTTCAATGATTAATTATGGGCTGGGCATACTCACACTAGCCCTGTTGTCATCTGGATGGTTAGAAGCAAATGGGTTGTAGTAGAGAAACTAAATTGCAAAGATAAGACTTATACTGAGTTTTATGCTCATAAAATCAAAGTGATCAATCCTTTGCGCAAAAATAAAATGCTAACATCAAAGGAATAAGAAATAAGCTCAGAATGCAATTGATGGCACCAACCGAAGAGAAAGATAATTATACCGACATGTTGTTGAAACAATATAGACATATTTTACATAATCATATAAAAATATAAACATCAGGTACCGTGCCATTTGGCATAGGTGATCACCACTCCCACATCTCTTGGTCATTCATGCATATCATAATTTCAGTTGGTGATCTTTTATTATACCATTTGGTTTGATATTCTTTCTCATGGTTTTCCTCTGCTCTTTTTTTCCTTTCATTCTACCTGTCGTTAAAGTATTCTCAATGCCTCTTTTCGCATTATATATATATATATATATATATATATATATATATATATATATATATATATATATATATATATATATATATATATATATATAAGCTATCATGATTTGTTAATAGCCTGGTAATATATAAGTGTCATATGCTGGACACCATTTTTACTGAGCAGCTTCTCTCGTTACTGAATCTGTCAATACTGTATAAAAATAATGAACAAGATGCATTTTTATTGCCTGGCCTCATCTATTTTCTTCTGCATTTTTTGTCCTATGATTTTAACATCAACTTTTCTTCTAATGTTGCTGTACCATATTTTATTTTTTTTTCTGCCTGGGTTATGATCTGACTCCAGAATTGTCCTTATTTTGAAACATTACTGAAAGAGAAAAATCAGAACATCTCCAATACAACGGAGAGCTATCAAAAAGCCACAATTGCTTTAGGTAGTATGCATTGATTTATACAAATGATGCACAAAACTTGAAATTGGACTGTTAATTGGACAGTTGGTTAGAAGGGAAATGCTATTAAATACACTAATAGTTCTGCACTGTGGACAAAAAATAGGAATAGGATTTCATAGCTATAGTAAAATAAAGAATCTTTGCAGATCAGAGTGGTGTGGGAAAACTGTAACAATTTATATTATGAGAATGGAGACTGGAACAATAATATCTACTTTCAAATAGGTTTCAACAACACAACAGAAAAGAAGCAAATGTTGTGATTATGGAGTCTCAATCAATGCATGGAAAGATCAAGAACTGATGTCTGCAGCATGGTGAATAATATATATAGAAGACTCAAACCTTAACAAACCCAAATGGAAGTACTTTCTTGATGGTGTGAAGGTTAGTGGGAATATGAGAACAAAAGAGATGATAGACTGGTCTCAGGTACCCTTGCAGAGGTATTGGACATTATCAAGGATACCTTGAAGGACCTCAACTGCATGGTATATACTGAAATAGCTATTAATTTGGATGACTGCAACAGTTTGAAATACATCAAACATGTAGGAATGACAGCCTTCAAGGGTAAGGTTGGATTATGCAAAAACAGCAAGCTAATGGATCCTTCAATATGCACACACTTCATCATCAGCTGAAAATGACTGAATACCTATGGGTTTGTCAGCAGTGCTTTAATGTTAACTACGAATGAACAATGAATATTGGTACAAAAGCAATTTTGCAATGTCAATATGAAATAGTGATGTCTTTCTCTCACATTTCCTTGTAGTTTATAACGTAGGTCATTAGATGTCTATCTGAAGTGTCCTTTGTCCAGTTAAGTAAAACTGTGCTGTGAGAAATGTTTCCTATGTTCAAATTCAAGTGACGTTCACTACCTGTAAGCATAAACAAAATTCTTTCAGCAATTGATCGAAAGTAAATATGTTAGTACATTTTATTTATTACAAAATAATATAGTATTTTAATTCATTTGCTATTTCTATAAGCTATACATTCCACATCTAATATATATCTATCTATCTATTGACCTTTCGAGCCGTAACCGGCCCATAGGGCGCAGACCAAGATACACCTTCTCCTATATGAATTTTTGTTCTAGCAGTTTTCTTTTAAAGATATTTTATCAAATCTCGCCATCCGTCTCTGTTCTGTGCAAGCAGCTCTATCTCATTGAGGGAGCCGATTCCTGCTGCTCTTGCCTCTCTCATCAATGTTCTTCTCAGTGTCTCCCTGGGTCTTCCTCTTTTTCTTTTACCTGTTGTTTCCCATATGAGGGCTTGCTTTGCTATTCGATTATTATCTCTTCTCATCACATGTCCAACGTATGACCATCGTCTTTTCTTTATTACTGAAGATATTAGTGGTTGATTGGCGATTTCTCTAATTTCCTCGTTTGTTTTGAATTCGTTCCATTCTATACCAAGTATTTTCCTTAGACATTTATTTTCGAATGCGTTCAACTTTGTTTCTATATCTCTTGTTGTTTTCCAGCTTTCACACGCATACGTAAGGGTTGATAGTACATTTGATTTGAATAGCCTAAGTTTTGTGTTTGTGCTAATGAGTTTTGATTTCCACAACTTTTCAAGGCTTCTGAAAGACATTGCTGCTTTAGCCAGTCTGATTCTAATTTCTTTGCTCGTATCCCCTTCTCGATCAATGTGACTTCCAAGATAGATGAAGTGATCGATCTCTTCTACTGGTTTGTTTTCCATGTATATTTTGTCACTTGTTGGAATTAAACTTATTTCATATATTAATATATATAATGGACAAAAAATGAAAACATAAGAAAGAAGAGCTGACATACAAAAGATTACACAAAGAGATTCAAAATAAATGCAGAGAAGCAAGAGAAGCACAGGAAGAATGGTTAATTAAAGAAGAAGTATGAAGAAATGGAAAAACAACAAAAGAAAGACATACAATTTATGTCAAATTCAGGATGTGTGAAATCAAAGGAAAGAAATATAATAATGGGAGAAGAGAAGCTAAGGGAAAGATGGAGATAATTTATCAGTCAACTCTATGATTCTGAAAAAAACAGAGCTAACAATTCAAACAAAGACACAGGTCCACCAATAATGCAGAGTGGAAGTGGAGAAGGCAATTCAACACATGAAATGAGCCAAATCTCCAGGTTCTGATAATGTAGCAATCGAAGAGATAGATGCATTAGCAGAACTGGGAGTACAAGTCATAACAAAACTACTCAATGACATATATAACAGTGGACACATACCCGAAGATCTACTAAAATCTATCTTTACAACCACCCCCAAAGAAGTCAGGCCGCACTGATTGTAAAGACCATCGCACTCATGAGCCATATGACCAAAATATTGCTAAGAATCATTGTAAGATATGTAAGGAACAAAATAAAACCAGAAATAAGTGAGGAACAATGTGAATTTATGGAAGGAAAGGACACTAATAATGTAATATTTATCCTGAGAACATTGATAGAAAGAGCTATAGAGTTAAAGAATGATCTATATATGAGCTTTATAGACTACTAAAAAGCATTTGACAAAGTAAAGCATGTGGATATAATCAATATGTCAGGTAAATTAAGCATTGATGGCAAGGATCTGAGAATCATAACAAACATAAATTGGCAGCAAACAGCAGCCATAAGAATTAGCAACTAAACAGGACAGTTCCATTATATATGAAAAAAAGGAGTCAGACAAGGCTGTGTTCTGTTGCCAGATTTGTTTTCACTTTACAGCGAATATAATATGAGATTAATAGTAGACAAAAAAGGAGTTGAAGTAAATGGTCACAACATAAACAATTTGTGATATGTGGATGACAGTCTTAATATCAGCGACGTAGAATGAACTACAGGAAATTATAGACATAATAGTACAGTCGAACCTGTCTAAGGCGACCATTCACGGGACTTTCAAAAACTGGTCCCATAGGACAGGTGGTCCTGCCTCACAGGTTTCACATAATAAATAGAGCGATAAAAAAAATTTTATCCTAAGCACTATGAAAACTAACCTGCAAATCAGCGTAATCCATGAGTAGAACATAGTGCACATGTCGGTCTACAATAGCCACTGGTTGGACACTTTTCATAAAACACGATAGTTAAACACACAAAAATAAAACACACATACACAGATTCCACTTATACTGTACATGTATCACTTTTGACTTGAAAAAAAATCCAATATGGTAGTCTGTTGTTTGACAGATGAAATAAACGATAAGTTCAATTTTTCTCTCAAGTCCATGATAACGTCTAGTATGTCAGATCTCCCGTTTGTTATTGAATAGGTGCGCAGAAGCTCCAAAGCATTATGTGCATCTGCGATAGTGTATGTTTTCTCAATGTCAGTAGAATCTTGTTCGTTGTCTGATTCACTATTCACATCCTCAGCAGCTAAAATTGCAGTGGCAGGAAGATCCCAGTTTGTTTCTATTGTGTTGCAAGTTTGGAGCCCTGAATCAATCATGGAGATGTCTGTCAATTGGTATCCAAACAATTCTTTTGAAAGGTTATCCAAAGCAGTAGAAATTGCAGTAGAAACAATTTGCACGTCGGTCTTTGATGCAGATTCCATGTGCGTCAGAGAATATGCGTGTGTTTCAGCAGGACAATGAAAACCTGCTTTACAGAAACACTTAAGGATGGTTGAGTTGTCCACTTCTTTCCATGCTGCAGCAATCCAGTAGACTACATCCAGTAAATTGACCTGTTTCATGAGTTCGGTTCCGGAAGCATCCTTGTTTGATTCCATGACTGTGATAAGATGTAGAAGCTGTTTTTGTCTAAACTTTAATTTAAATGTCTGAATGACACCCTGGTCTAGGGGTTGAACTAATGCAGTTGTGTTGGGTGGCAGAAACTGCAGCTTAACATTCTGTAGTTCGATCTTGGGATGACAGGTAGCGTTGTCAACAAATAAAATAATGTGGCGCTTTTTTTTCTGCATCTTACGGTCAAAACTTTTCAGCCAATCTTCAAATATAGCTGCAGTCATCCATGCCTTTTTGTTGTTTCTGTAAATCACTGGCAGTGTGTTTATGTTGATGTTTTTAAAAATCCTAGGGTTAGCTGCTTTCCCAATCACTAAAGCCGGTTCTCGTTCCCCCAACATGTTAGTGCATAGCATCACTGTTATTCGCTCTTTGCTTTTTTTACCCCCAGCGCATTTTTCTCCTTTGACAAAAAATGTTTTGTCCGTTGTCGCTTTGAAAAATAACCCGGTTTCATCTAAATTAAAAATGTCTTGAGCAGCGTAACCATAGCATATCTCGGATAATTTAGAAGTCCAGTCAGCCGCAGCACTCATATCTGAATCACCGACTTCGCCACATTGCTTACCAAACACAAGATTGTGTCTTTTAATGAAGGCCTCTAACCAGCCGTTCGATGCTTTAAAGACTGAGTTTTCCAATTCTTTTGCAAACTGTAAAGCTCGTTCTTTGATCATCGGCCCAGATAACGGAATTTTTCGTGCAAGTGCTGATTGACACCATTTCCAACAAAGTGTATTTATGTCTTCATTTCCCGTTTTCCTGCTATTCCTTCTTTTCATACTTGGTGCATTATTTTCAAAGTCATTCATATACTCGGCTTTTCTCTTTAACGTACGTAAAATCTGTGTCTTTCCCACTCCAAACTGTTCTGCCAATAATCGCGAACTTTTACCTTGCTGATTTTGTCGAATCACTGATATTCGTTCTTCCAGCGTTAATGCTTTTGGTTTTACACTTTTGACACTGGCCATTTCCTATATTGTGTGTAACACTTTTAAAATCCACAAAAATAATTCACTGAGATACTGTACATGTACATGAATACACTCTAAGCGGGCAATGACTAATTCTTTAGTTAATTCCTGTAATTTATACGGGCCACGCAATGGTCTACTCTGGTCTAGACGGAACCGCGAAGTGATGTCACTTCACGAATCATAGATCTGTGTCTGCACCAGTATTGACTGATAAACGTAACACGTCCCACTGTAATCTGGGACTCACTAAATACGGGAAAACATCAACACCTGTAGACACCTGTGTCGATCGTTTATAGCTCCCAGCGAGACGAAGGACTGGCTGGTCGTCGTAAACGGGATAAATAACATTGGCGGCGGTTAATTAGCCTGGTCTCTGGTCGCGTCATACGGTGAGCGCCGTAATCAGTGTTAGCATATAGTAAAAAACTCGGGGAAATTGTAGACCCGGTCCTATAACCAGGGAAACGCTTTAAACAGGTGGTCCTAAGACCAGGTTCGACTGTAATAGAAAGCAACAAGAAAGGTCTCAGTCAGAATAGTAAGAAAACAGAGGCAATGGTAACATCAAAGAAACAATCATCACCACTATGCAACAAAAATAAATTGGAGAAATCTTAAACAAGTGCAAAGCATCAAATATGTGTGCACAATTATAACATCAGATGGAAGATGCCCCACCACAGAAATAAAAAGTAGCAGAGTAGCTCAGGCCAAAATAGCATTTCAGAAAATGAAAAATGTCTTGTGCAACAAGAATATGTCAAAAGAAGTGAGGAAACAAAAGTACATCAGTGCTTTACAAAGTCAAATCTTACCTATGTAAGCAAATCATAGACAGTAAACAAACAGATAAAAAGACAATTAGTGGCCACAGAGATGGGATTTCTCAGAAGAATGTTGAAAGTTCCCTGTATAGCTAAAAAGACCAATGAGGATATTCTAAAAGAGGTCAACACAAATAGGGAGCTCCTAAAAACATAAGAAAGAAACAATCAACATTTTTCGGGCACATCATGAAAAGAGTAAAGTTAGAATACTTGGTTACAACTGACAAAATACAGGGAACGAGAGATCGCGGACAACAAAGAGAGAAGAAACTAGATAGCTTGGTTTCATGGTATAGGGTGTTTCTAAAGTCCCTGTGCAGTGATTTGAAAATAGTTTTGAAAATACGTCACCGATTGATGAAATTTACGTCATGATATTTTGTTTCACTGCACAGGGACTTTAGAAACACCCTGTACAAATGGAAAAAAGTTAACAGAGCTGGTACAAACTGATACACTGTGGATAGAAAATTGTTGAAGGTCATGATCACCTATGCCAAATGGTATGGCACATGATGATGATTATAAATCCCACAGAATTAATTAGATGGAGCATTATTTCTATGAAAATATCATCCTTATAGTTTTATTTAAATATGAATAATTTATCTTTATCTTGGTTTACTTGATAGCTGATAGTATTGAAACATATCACACCTAACAGTAGTGTATCCATCTTCATCACACATTTATTTGGGTCTGCTTGTCCTTGATCTTTCTACAGTGCAGCAGTTGTTTGTAGTCAGCAATATCTCTCCTAGGAAAACAGTTTCTAAGAAAACAGTTTTAACAGACTTTCCTTCTTGGGTTTGTTTCCTGTTATGTTGTTTCTTTTATGGTGGTCTGTCCACATATACTAACATGCTGCTAATGTATGGAATGTTTTAATGGGTTTTATCATCAGCTTTTACTTTACCAGGATCTCAACTTCCAGGGCATGCACTAGTAAATTTTTTAATTCAAACTAATATGTCTGATAGTGTAAATTAAACTTTGGCACTTGCATCTGGGACAGTCATTGGTATTTAATAATATTGCTTTTATTTTCCTGCAATCTCATTGTATAACATAGGTTGTCTTTGTCATTCAGTGAGAGACCTGATCTTCTGGCATTTTCTGATGATATTCTGACAGTCAAATTAAATGAAAAAAAGCTGCTATCTTGGTGACTATTTGCACAACTGTTGGTGCAGTAAACATGATGTATATTATGTTCATCTAGTTCTTCCTTATGGAGACATTGAAATTCTTGCATAACTACAATTTGTCTCCTAGCTTTCATCAAAACAAAGGTGAACTTTAGAAGTAATGATCATTGTAACCATCACTGTATACATTTGAGGGTTCTTGCCCCATGTATATCCTCAATTATTATCTCTTACAATTTGCCTAGTATTGTGCAATGGGACAATTCTTTCATTCACAATTTGAGCTAAGTGATGATATAATAAATTTGCCATTAACAGCATATCACATTTTTAATTAACATCTACTAAAAAGAAAAAAAGCAAGCCATAAAATCATGACAAGGAGAACATAATAATTTTTTTTTTTTTAATGCAGTTTGAAACAGCTTAAAATTTACAAGAATACATTACCTAATTATGTTCCTAGCCACGTAGCAAACATGAGAAAAGAACCAACAGTAAAAACAGAAAAGAGTCCCATCACACCACATGACATATATGGAATATGGTGTCAGTGTCCAAATTTTGTATAGAACTTTGGCACACAATTTTTGGGGTTATGTAGTTAACAATATTATGCCTGTGTCACTTTTCTTTCCCAGAAAAAAAATCTTGTACCAATTTAAGGTTGGGTAAACCTGGAAGCCAATGATCAGGATTTAAACCCAACCTCTTGTCCTTAGTAGTCCAATTCACTAACAACTGGAGTTATTATGGTTCCCAATAAACATGACTTGATATAAAAAGAAAAGAAAAGAAAAGCAAAAGCATTATTTGGGGAAGCGCGTCAGCTCAGTGGTTAGTAATGTGAGTTACAAAGGACAAGATGTCGGGTTCAATCCTGATCAACGGCTTCCGGATTTACCAAGCTTTAAATGGGTAATTGGTTTTTTTTGGAGAAAGTAAAGTGGCCCGGTCGTAATACTGACATTGCCCCAAAAATCATGTGCCAAAGAGATGTAAAAATTATGGTCACTAACATCATATTCGGGAGCCGCGATAGCTCAGTGGTTAGTGAACTGGACTACAAAGGACAAAGGGTAGGGTTCGATCCCAACTGACGGCTTCCGGGTTCACCCAGCCTTAAAAGGGTACAGGATTTTTTTCTGGGAAAGTAAAGCAGCACGGGCGTAATAACGACCACATTACCCCAAAAAATCATGTGCTGAAGGTCTGTAAAATATCGGGTCACTAACACCTTTTTTTTCCCTATACGCCACTTGGCGTGACAGGGGTACTTTTTTTTTTTTTTTTTTCAACATCATATTCCCTAAACGTAAGTTGTTGTTTTAGGGCTTTTTACTTTTTTACTTAAAAGCATTATTTTATCTCATAAAACATTCATCTGTAGCTCTGGAAATACGAAATTATATAGGTTTTGAATTACCTGATTAAATGTTTGATTCACATACAAACTAGATCCATACCATTAAAGACACAATAAAAGACACAATGAGAAATGATGACATCAGAAAAAGTGTTGGAACTACAGTTCGCATCAAACAGAGAGATTAACATTGAGTGGTTTGGCAAACTCATGAGAATGGAACCTAACCAACTACCACTACTTGCTCTATAATTGTCAATGAACTAACTACAGGACAAAAGGAAGATCAATAGTCTGAAAGGTAAACTAAAATTTCAGAAATCCTGCTGTTGCACACAGTGAGGCAGAGCCTTAGCCTGAGGGGGCAAAACATCATTTGAGGTGTAAAATAAAATTTTTTTTTTTAATTGAGAGAAAGAAAGTAGTAAGAACAGACAGAAAAAAAAAGTCAAGGGGCACAATACTTGTCATGCCCCAGACGCTGACAACCCACATACCTGACATGCTCCAGACATTGGCAATCCACTGGCAATTCACTGGTGGTAGTGTCTATTAACTTTGCTCATAACCGTAAAATAGAGCTCCTCACAAGATTTTACAGAATACATGGACAGAAAAAAATAAGACAAGGAAAACACAAACAACTTTACATGAACCAATTGACATTCTCATTATTCAAAATAAATAAATACATACATGGCATTGAATCTCCATTTGTTATTTTGCTGATATCTTGTTTTTCTAAAGCTGTACTCAGATTGAGGTACTTCACAAAATTATTGATTTTGTACAAGCACAGCTTGCGGTTGCCATGAAAAGACACTTTGCCATGCTTAAACTTCATCTTTTTCATTTGTTCCTCAGGAAATAGTTCTTGTAAATTGTTATTGTCCATCACAATCAGGCCATCCCTATAAATAAATTTACACTACATTCAGTGCTGCAAAGAATGCATGCCAAATATGTGGATCTTACAAATCAAAGTTAACAGGTTACTTTCTGATATATTATTCATCTTTATCATTTAACTCGAAAATAGTGTTTATTATTGACTACATACGCTTATATGGTTATCAGTGAGGCTAAGACTTAAAAAATTGCATGACCTGAAACACTCTGCTTCCTCACTGCATATCATTTTGTATTCATGTTTCCTGACAAGTTCTTTAAAAATAAAAATTAATTTATAGGCATGAGATGTGAATTGGAGCCACAGCATTGGTAACAAAATGCACTATCCCACAGCAAGTAGTTGACCAGAAACTTACAACTGGTGTCACCTTCAGCACAAACTCAATAATTATTCCTGAACCTGCCAGAGTGAGACAATTTGAGTCACTGTGTTCAGCTCTGATGCTGACAGGTGTCTTTACCCCAGAATTAGTTTACATGTTAAGAATGAATTAAGTGTATGGAAACAAGATGTGGTGAATGAATTAGACATTTTGTTTTTAATCATGTGTTTTTATATTTATCTTATTTGTGTTTTTATACAGGGTGTTCATAAAGTCTCACTACACTTTGTATACAGAACACATTTGAATGAAATAAGTAAATGACATCATTTAAAAAATAGGCTTAAAATGTCATTAAATTAGTTACAATAGTTACTGCTATGGTCTAATGCTGTTTTGAGCAATCTGGAAAGTACCATTAGAATATTCATTGCAAAAGGTGTTGGAAATGTCCACCATGGGTTTCAAGACATGGCTGTACACGTCTCTTCATATTGTCAAATACTTTATGTAACATGTCTTTTGTTGTTTCTTGAATGGTAATTCTGACTGATTCTTTCAGGTTCTTAATTGTGCGTACATTATTTTTGAAAACATTTCCTTTCAAAAAATGCCACAGATAATAATCTAATAGAGTTAGATCTGGAGAATGAGCAGGCCAAATTCCAATTGATATTATGTGATTTGCTAAGATTTCTTCCAAAAAATGCAGTGATGCTCTAGCTGTGTGTGCAGTTGCACCATCTTGCTGGAACCACGCTTCCTCAATTTCATGTTCATTCAGCTGTTCTAAAAATAATGTTCCAGTATGTCAGTACGGTACCGATCTGCATCAATAGTGTTGAAGAAAATTGGTCCAATTAAACGTTTTCTACTGACGGCACACCATACCCCAATTTTTGCATCGTGTAGAGGCACTTCATGTGTTCCAAAAAACTGCTCAAAAACACTATTATTTTGGCTATTAACACATCCAATTAGATGAAACCATGCCTCATCAGAGAAGAATGTTACATTAAGAATCAATTCGCCTTCTTCAGCTAAAAATGCTTGAAACCATGTGTAGTAGTTGACCCTGGATTGATATATAGGGTGTTTATAAAGTCTCACTACACTTGGTATCTAGGTCAATTTGAAAAAAATGTTTATGACGTCATCACAATATGTGCTCAATGGTAAGTTCACTTGTTGCGACAGTTTTCTTAATGACTTGTCTGGACTTTTAAGGATTCTGTCTTGGATATCTAAACATATTTCATCATTCACAGCAGGCCTACCAGATCGTGGAGCATCTTCCACATTTCCAGTAGCAATAAACTTATTCAACAAATTTCATTGACAGTGGGAGCACATATTGTGATGACGTCATAAACATTTTTTTTTCAAATTGACCTAGATACCAAGTGTAGTGAGACTTTATAAACACCCTGTATAATATATATATATATGTATATAATATTATATCCTAATTATTGGATAGCCACACAACGTGGAAAGATTTGAGGCAGATAGGCAGGAAAATATCTATATTTAGAGGAAGGGTGGACAGAGAAGAAAATGTCTAAAAGAAACTGCTGAAATATATTAACAAGGTAAAAGAAAGAAGAACAATATTTGTTGCAGTTAACTTTCAACAATATGACCTCACTCACATTTTCAAAAATTATCTCAATAATTTCTTTCTTTCTTTTTTTTTTTAATTTCATAATATTAATGCTGTTCTAAAGCTTATCATCATCACTGTATAAATATCATCTAAGACACACCCTTGATTTGATGAAGAATGTCCAAATATCTCCAAGCTCTTTAAGAAGTACAGGCTAATCAGAGTATGTGATTGTTTAATGCTGATTGATCCAGTCACCTCCTTAATACTGCCCAGGTTTTTTTCCAATTCTTGAGCCATATTGCCTTGATAGAAAATAGAACAACAGACTAGAATTTTATATGAAACTTATTTTAAAAAAAAAAAAGAATTACAAACACAAGACAATTCTAAATGCATAAACTACGTCATAAATGTGCACATACAATTCAATTTTGTTTAATTGGTGCAGACATGAAGTAAAAGTTATGAAGACGGAGAAAACTATTAGTGTTTCATGCTGATAACAGACAAATAGAGTTAGCCATCAACATGTGAATCAGAAAATTTATCATCCAAAAATAAAGCTGTATTTGGATGTGCCATTGTGACATGCGTACATTTCACTAGGACCATGTATTCTGTTGTACCATGTAAATATTTGGAACTTCACTTTCAATATCATTTTTACATTATAAACAAAATCAAGAGTGAATTATGTAATTAACCTGGCAGCCTGGATATAATGTATACTATATATATATACTATATATATACTATATATATATATATATATATATATATATATATATATATATATATATATATATATATATATTCACTAAGAAGGTTGCATCAGAATTTCAATTTAATATGAATGAGAATAGAGAGGGATAGAATATGGTAGTTGAGGAGGGTAAGAGAAAAAGAGATAAAAGCAAATACAGGAGAAGTGAGAGAGAGTGAAGAAAAGCAAAACATGGAACAATGAAATAAAATACATTTATATAAAATGTGTGTTCTTCAACTTACTACCACTCATAATGTGGATTGTCAGGGAACCAATAATCTTGCTACAGTCCTTCAGTTTCTCAGCATCTTCTATGCTGTTGACTTCAGTGGAATTGCAAACTAAAATGAAATAGGACATGTCTCATAACTGCCACAGAGGTGACAATGTACGTATATTCACATTACACAACACTACAAACAAAACTATGTAAGAATATCATCATCCTTTCAGTGCTTGGGAGCCGTGATAGCTCAGTGGTTAGTGAACTGGACTACAAAGGACAAGAGGTAGGGTTCGATCCCAACTGACAGCTTCCGGTTCACCCAGCCTTTAAACAGTATAGGATTTATTTCTGGGAAAGTAAAGCGGCACAGGCGTAATACCGACCACATTACCCCAAAAATAATGTGCCGAAGGTCTGTAAAAAAAATGTATGGTCACTAACACCATATTCCCTATACACCACTTGGCGTGACGGGGGTACTTTACTTTTTTTTTTTTTTTTCAGTGCTATTAAATGGCATACAGAACTCACATTGTAATTTTCCTTAAGTTAAGGGAATAGATGCCTACTGTTCCTCTCTCTCTTATCAGTGTACTAGTCTGGATCACAAACAAGATGGTGCATTTGAGGTCATCAATGGTTCCCGTGTTCGATTCTCACTGGAAGTAGCGTGAATTGTACTCATGGTTGGAAAAAAATACCCCCGTGGTCAACCCAGCCGCAGGCAGAATTGGGTACCAGGGTAGTACTCTGGGAAGGTGAGGAATGTCAACACGAATCATGAGTTTCGATGCTTGAAGGTACACTATCCAGAAGTCTCAGAACACTTCTGGGTAGGTGGCTGAGCACATATGGGTGAAAACTTGCATGCTACGACTCCGATTCAAGTCTAGTACTTTACCCTTACCTTTACTGGTTCCCTACAGCTTGACATGTAGGGTCATTTCTGAAGTCTTGAAACCACCTTCTTCTTGATCTGTCCCTGTCGCGTTGTCCAGGAACTATGCCTTCCATCATAGCTCTTTTCAGTCCACTGTTTTTTTTATGTGCCATAGTATTTTAATTTCTTTTGCATAGGAAAGAGATTTTTATGGCCATAGCACATTTAGGGGCAATGTGGTTGATATAAATATAGGCCGTCTTTACTTCCCCAAATAATCTTTAGTACACATTTTTAGCTCCATAAATCCTGAATCAATGTCTGTCTGGAAATAAAGAACCCTCCACTTCTGGGAAGCTGGATCCTTCTGATCAGGAAGCAGCTGCACTAACCACTCAGCCATGAAAGTTCCAATAAGAACTATGCTGTCTACAAAATCAAGGTAATCTAATTGAGTTTCTTGAATCCAAACAATGTTCAAGTTACCTTAAAGTATTTCTACATTATTAAGTTGATGGTCCAAACAACAATGGGGGATTTTTTTAAAAATACATCCTTGTTTGATCCCAATTTTAATGTGGAACCATTCATTCAGTTATTCCTCTCTGTACAATAATTTGAAAAAAAATTTTCATATTGACACATTCAACTTATGAGTATGTAACGACACAAAAAACAAAATGAATGCTATAGAAGATAATATTATGCTACATAGAAGATAAGCATGAAAATATTATTTTAAGACATTCTGAAAGAAATGATAGATTATTTGTTAATCATTGGGAAAATAATATATTTTATACCAAATATTTCCAAATTATAATACAAATATTTTAATATAAACACTCAAATGAAACCTAAAGAACTTCACAAAAAATTGCCTGACCAAACAGAGTAATGTGATGGTGCAACATTTTATAGATAAATATAATAAATTCAGCTGATATAAAAATATAAAACTATTAACAAAATTTGAATTATTAAAACAATGCATATATTGTGAACAAAGTGTTCACATATGATAAACAACATTCTCTCGATTGCTGCAGAAAGTGCATTCGGGATCTGATTAATTTCGGTTCTCCATTGCACTTTTCTGCTTTAAAGTAAAAATGATAATCTACTTATTACATCTGCGCCGCTAAAGCGAAGTCTATTTCCATGTTACTCATTAATGTAAACTACTTCATCAGCATGAGTTTGATCTCTTTAGGGAATTTGCACCATGTTTTGTTCGTCGTAGGCTGCTTTCACTAGTGTAATTAGGAATCTAAAGGAGCGAAATTGTGTGTACAACATTTTTGTGTACTACGTCATCGTAATGGCTCATCGTGCGTCCCTAGACCGGCCGTATGCTAATCTTGCGGTCTGTTGTATGATGTGTGACGGGGATAATCTGATGACTAACTGTGTGTCTATATGATCGGAATTGGAGTCAACAACGATGGCCTAACATCATTGAGCGCTATACATTTTTAAAAAATATGACGAGCATCATTTTCAAGAGGGCGTAAACTTCTGGTATATAGGGGATAGGCGGTGGGAACAATTGAAGGTTATGCATGAAAAGTGTTCCTTGTTGCAGTTTCCTTATATTCCAAGTCCGGCTTGTTGCAGGAGCTACTGAGTTAAGTGTGCTGTGTCTCACATCCGTTTTGATCATGTTTCGATATTCCAATTGTTTACGATGAATGATGATATCGTATGACAGGGAACAATTGGCTGTGTTCACTTTCTGCGCGGTTTCGCCTTATGTCTTTTGGCGTGTGCTGAGACTGCTATGATGGGGACTACAGTTACCTTTCTTTGTTTAGGAGATGAGATATTAATTCGGATGATTACGCTGGCACGGGCGGTTGAGCAATTATGGATTTTATTTGTTTGCAGTAATACAGAGGCCTTTCATAACCAAATATGAAAAACAAATTAAATATGATAATGCATAGGAAAACAGTTTTCCGTAAGACATAGCTTTAAGAAAAACACAAGTACAAAACTATGAATTATGATGTACAGAAGTTTACATCATGTTCCATACCGGGCCCCTGGTGTGTGTGTAATAGGGGTTTGAATACAAATAAGGTGGCGTGGACGCATAAAGAAAATGATGAAGAGAATAGAAGAAAGTCTTGAAGAAGGCTCATTGAAGGATAATGAGCTGATATTTGCTGTGTGTTAAAAAAACAAATGAAATTGGAGGGTTCAATTACTAGTATGTTTGGTAAATCAATGCAATTCTAGAGTAATTTAATATTCAAAATCTTGTAGCTTGTAATTAAGTGTAACAGTTGACTCGATCACTACAAACAGTAATCTGATTATCTTGGGGCTAGACCTGCCTCTTTGTCTGTCAGATCTGGTAAATGGTGTTGATATTCTTATCTGTTTGATTGCTCACTACCCATCTGTGTTTATACTTTCTTTGAATTTGTCAATCAAAGCCTTGGTTATCTTTGTGCCCTTTCTCAGATGTATGTGTTGTCATGTGGAATTAATGATTTAATATAAATAAGCGACATGTATGAAACCGATATTAGATTGTTTCTAAAATGTGTGAAAAGCAGTTGGTAACAGTGAGAGTTTATTAAGTATACTTTTTTTAAAATTCATATTCAATAAGTATACTTTTAAAAATTTATATTATTTATTGAATCATTTGTGTTTATTGGTAAATAAAGCGCTTGTTAATAAAAAAACAAATTTTCCAAAAAGTTTGATCAAATGAGTCTATGAAGCCCTCAAGACTAATAAGTATTTGTCAAAAGTTCAGGCTGATAAGAAAATTAAGGATCTATCCTATTTCAGCATTGAAAGAACTGGTGAGATGGTTGATATTAGCAAAACTCTTTTAAGTAGCATACAAACAAGATAACAATGGGCTATGTGCTTCTTACAATATTTTGTTACTGATTGCTACATCTAGAAAACAGCATATTATTGGTGAACAACTAATTCTACCAAATATAAGTGACGTAACTATGCTACACAGGCCAGTATATGTCTGATATAACCAAGAATGTTTCCTAGAGCATTATTACAATGCAAAAAGGAATTGATGAAATGGCTCAAGATGTTGAAGATTCATTATGTGAGTATTTAAAAACATTCCTGTTCTCTGCACAGCTTTGGTGAGTCCACTTTGTCAGGAAATGAAGCCTTACTTTTAGCATACATGAAATTGCTAAGAATTATTGTTTTTTATAAATTTGCTATTATAAAAAAAAAGAATCAATATTTCATGTTTTGGAATATTTTTTTTCAAAGAGAAAGAAATCAAGCGGTTCTGAATATATTCGCAGTACACTATGTCACTCTTCGACGACAATTATTCGCCAAAACCTGATTATTTACATAGGTTATTATATTATGTCATTATAGGAATCAACAAAACCAGAAAGCAATTCATTAGAAGAAAGATTGTTTGGACAATTTAATATTGAAAATAATGAAGAATTCAATTGCTTGCTAGCATGCTAATTCCTGCAGAAGTTTGTTGATTATTAGAAGGTGTCTAAAAGGTTTTATAAACTCCTCAAATGTATTAGAGTTCCTGGAAAATGAAGATGCTGCTTTCATAGGACATCTTGATTGATTCCAAAAATGGCACACTTCATCTGACAGACTTGTTTCACAAAGTTTATGAAACAAATCCATATCTTGAAGGTAATAATCTGAATTTAATCAAAACTAAAAATGTTCAGCTTTCTGGCAAAATTGTTTCTGTAAAAATATAATTTAGGAACAGAGGTATTCATCTGGTTTCCAAATGTATCACTAGTAGAATAACATGAGGAAGACATGCTTACCTACTGTCAACGCTTGGAGGTTCTCCAACCTGACTTCAAGATTGAAAGATATTGACATACCCAAATGGGTATTAGACCCTTTTTCAAGTACAAACACAGAGGATAATAATAACAGAACTAACAATAAATGAGGAATTGGAATTTAAATTCAAACACTGCTACCAATAGTTCTACAAAATAGCTACAAAAGGAGACACCACAATTTTTTCCAAAGTTATGCACTACAGTACAAAAACTCTTGATTGTATTTTTTTCATCATATTTAGTGGAACATGGATTCAGTGTGATCACAAATCTGTTAACTAAAAAAAAGAAACCAAGTTCAAATAGCTAATCATGGTGATTTGAGATTGCTATTGACAAAACTAGATAGAACCGAACATTAAAAAACTGATAGCAGCCCACAGGATCCTCTTCATTAGGATTTTTTAATACATTTTTAATTTTAATATTATCTTTCATTATCTTAATTTTGTTTTTCCTCAAAAGGGGACAGTGGGCAAAAAAATGTTTGGGACCCACTGGCATAGGCGATGTCCTTCCTTGTGCCCACAGTCCATCATATAAATTCAGTTATTGACTTTATTGTGAAAGGCATGAAGCTGTCGAATATTTTCTCTCTTTGCTATCTATGATCTTTCTTTCCCTGTATTTTGCTAGTTGTAACAAAGAATTCTAACTTTCCTCTTCTCATGATGTGCCCGAAATATAGAGATTGTTTCTTTCTGAGGTTTTTAGGAGCACTCTTCTTGTGCTGGCCTCTGAAAACTCCTTAATTGATCTTTTTACATTTCCTTTACCTCTGTTAATCTACAGGACACCTACCTCTTCAATAGTTTTTGTAAATAGAAGATAAACTAGTACCATAATTTTCAAATTATGGTTATGGAGAAAATAAGTCAAATTTTTCTGCAGTTTCTATAGTTTCCACGGCACGAAACACTTTGGATTTATGTAATGATGTAGCCCCTGTTTCATTAAATGTAACAGGTGATAATACTTTTGACTAGACTAGAGATTTGATTAGCTTTTACAAAGACCTCGCAATGAAAATAGGTCTACAGATCCATTGAGAAACACCATTCTTGTACGGGTATGGATTTATGTGAAAATGCAAACTTGAAACCATAATTGCTAACTTACCAACAAAAAGAATTGGTCATAATAATTAAAATGAATTATTTTGTTAAAAATATCATTAGCAACATGTCTTCAAGCAACCATGAAAGTTTTGTTCATGTAGCAAACAAGTAACTTATCTTTTGTCATCCACAATCACAACCACCTAAAAATGAATTTTCAAAACTTTGGAAATAAACAAAATTATGTAGATACACAAGTACAACTTTTGTACTCCGTGAAAATTAAGTGTCTTGAAGCATTTAGTGATTATAATTTATACAATATTTTATTTTTCTGTTTTACTCTCTTCTTTCAAATGATTATGGTTATGGAAGGTCCTAGTATCACTGCAAATGAATTAAAATCCATAATTGCTCAACCACCAGTGCCAGTGGAATCATCCAAATTACTATCTCATCTCCCAAACAAAGAAAGGTAGCTGTAGTCCCCATCATAGCAGTCTCAGCACATGCCAAAAGACATAGGCGAAACAGCACAGAAAGTGAACGAACAGAAAGTGAGAAAGTCTGTTCCATGTCATACGATATCATCATTGACAATATCATACATGAACAAATGAATCTTTCAAATTAATTATACTCTGCTGTTGTATTATCTACACATAAAGCAATGTTCACTTCTTTAGTGTTTCTATATTAACAAAAAATATGAAATTAGGAGAGAGAAAAAAAGGTAACCCTCCAAATACCATAAAAAAAACACAAACAAAGACTGTCAAAATACCAGAAAATATCAGTAATATGACATGATTAGGGCAGATACGTACCTTTAGGGCAGAAATCTTGACATTTGACACACTCTAAGTTTTTTAGTTCTCCCTCCTCCCTGACAGTATAGTTCTGAGGACATTTGGTGACACAAATACTGGGCTGTCCTTCTTCACCTCGCATAATTTTGGTATTCCTTTCTATATCCTGAGTGTTGTTCACCAAAGCAAAGCACTCCTTTTCAGCGAGGCATCGCCTTTCAGAGAACTGTTAGTGACAGAGTGTATTATGTACAAGAGAAGGAATCACATGTTCATACAAGAGAAACTTCATTTTGCATGATAGATGCAACAAAATATAAAACACAGTAGGAATCCAGCCATTCATACACATTTCATTTCAGGAATCTGTTTGCACTGTGATTTGTATGAATACTGAATAAATTTTTCTTCAAAGAAATAATGCAAATAAGATTAATCTATTCCAGACCACCAATGATTGTTCATTTAAATTGCTATAATACATGTACAGTATTTTATACATAAAATCATACACTAAAACCATTGTTATTGTTATTGGTTATGGAAGGCCTCGGTATCACAGCAAACGAATTAAAATTCATAATTGCTCAACCGCCCGTGCCAGTGGAATCATCCGAATTACTAACTCATCTCCCAAACAAAGAAAGGTAACTGTAGTCCCCATCGTAGCAGTCTCAGCACACGCCAAAAGACATAAGGCGAAACCGCGCAGAAAGTGAACACAGCCAACTGTTCCCTGTCATACGATATCATCATTCATCGTAAACAAGAGGGATATCGAAGCAGGATCAAAACGGATGAGACACACAGCTCACGGTGTGCACAGAGCACTTAACTCAGTAGCTCCTGCAACAAGCCGGACTTGGAATATGAGGAAACCGCAAGGAGGAACACCTTTCAGACATAGACCTCAACGGCTCCCGCCGCCCATCCACCATATACCATGGGAGTTCACGTCCTCCCGAAAACGATGATCGTCACAGCACTTGATGATGCCAGGCCGTCATTGATGACTCCAATTCCAAACATATAGACACACAGTGGTGGTAAGTTATCATTTCCAATCCAACAGAAGCCACATGACCTGTAGTTAGTAAAACCACAGAGAGAATATGATTTTGTGACCTTCACTGATTCACTCTTAGATGTGAATGTGTAGTTTACACAAGAGGAAAAGTTTTCAACTACAGTGATCTCATTTAAGGCAATTCTGTGATAGCAAGGCAAGTCTCCTTTATAGCAGCAGAACTTGATGTTCTCCGCTCCCTTCTTGTAGCTGCTGCCACACGATTCTGATGTCTCATTAACTTGAACATCATTCAAGAACAATGTCAGATTAACATTCCATAGATATGGCTCTGCTGATGAAATGCTTGGTGCAACAGTTGTATCAATCATACTGGAGGCTCCTGGTCTGTGGTCATTAATATCACAGACGGCACATGATGTTGTTATATTCAGTATTTCTTTCTGGGGTGTAAATATGTGGCACACACATGGAGAGTGGTTTGTGGTCACAGTAATCCCATTAAAGGCAATTCTAGGGTAGCATGGCATAGCTGTTTCAGAACAGCACAATCCTATGATGTTTTCTGTGTTCGCTATAAAGCTGCTGCTGCTACACAATCCTGACCAATTATAGGTGTGAACATTATTCACTTGCAATGACAAAACTGCTTTGTTTACATTTACATCATAAACATCTTGAAGCGAATCATTTATGGGACTAATAGTACAATTTATTCTTTCATCGGGGATATCTTCATTGAGTCCCCAAAAAAAGGTCTTTGGTTAAAAAGCACATATGCTTTTGAGTTAAACACAAAATGAGCCCACTTCATAGATTCAAAATGATCCTTGCCAATGTCATCCGTTTGCACAAGTTAGGTCCTTAGCTACCAAACGTCCGAAACGAAGCCATCGAATTAACGACTTTATCTACAGCGAAAGTTAACGAACTGTGAACAAACATTTATGTTCAAACCCTTGAAAACATTTTTTTAAATCTGCCAACTCGCAGCAATAACATATATTGTGTTGTTCAATGTAAACATTGCTTAGTCCATAGCTCGAATATAAATAAGCTGCCATTTTGGTGCGTCCCATGACGTCATCATAAAACCAGTAAATACACATTAAATGCTGCAAAAGTGTAATTCAATGTATTGAAGTCAGCAGATGGATCAAGTGGAAGGTGAAGAGGAGAAGGGTACTACTGTTTGGAAAGGGAGTAACCTTCCATCATAATGTTTTTCTCCTGTGTTTATATATTTATCTCTTATTTTGCACTAGAAGATGCTTAGGATTGGTAAGAATGCTTTGACTTAGAATTATTTACTTACCTGTCAATTGTTGTCTGTTTTAGGTGAATTTTCCAATTTTAATAAAATTGGTCAACAATATTGTTACTACTAAACATGTTGACACTGCAGTGTTGGATGAGATTTGAAGTGATCTACCTACTCTTTCTTTTTTCTTCCTCAGAAGAAAGTTTCTCAGTTACTTCTTGCTTCTTAGTGCAAATCTTCAAGTCCTTCAGTGATTCACAATTTGGTAAAATGAATATATGCATTTATAGGAGGAAAAGCATAAAATAAGCCCAACAAATTCTCCAAGACCAACATTTTTTAAAAAAACCTAAACTTCAGGAACTGTGTGACAGACTAAAATTTCATGGAAAAGTACATTTATTGAGTTGAATTTTACTTGAAAAAGTTGTATAAGATCCAAGTCATAACTGAATCAGAATAAAAATAACAATTTAAATGAGGATGAAAACAGATTCCAACTAATTGACTGGAGCTGTACTTGGACTTATGTAAGTGTGAGTTGTACTGATAATGACTCTCTTATCCTGATCAAATGAAACAGCATCAATGATGAAAAAAAAGATGAATGGATGCAGTGAATATTACCAGGGCATTCTTCATTCAAAAGAGGCCATAGAGAAACACTTGAGAGATGAACAAGCAGGTTTTAGGAAGAACAGATCATGTGCTGATCAAATAACTACTCTACGTATAACAGTTGAACAAAGTTTAGAACTAAAATCCTCACTTTATATTGGATTCATAGATTACGAAAAGGCATTTGATAGTAATAAAGTTTATTAACCTGATAAAAACAACGTATGAAGGAATGAAATGTGTGGTGCATGAAGGACAGCATACAGAAGCATTTGAAATAAGAACAGGAGTAAGGCAGGGATGCCTTCTGTCTCCATTTCTCTTTCTACTGGCCATAGATTGGATTGTGAAAATAACTCAAAACAACAGAAATGGGATCCAGTTGTCACTGACCAAAAACTAGATGATTCAGACTTTGCTGATGACATAGCTCTCCTATCACACAGCCATCAACAGATGCAGGATAAAATGAGCATACTTGATGAGAGATCACAACAGCTAGGACTGGAGATTAATAGAGATAAGACCAACATTATGAGAATTAATACAGTTGGCAATAACCAAATAAAACTAGGAGAAATACCTCTACTAGATGTACAATCTTACATATCATCATCATCATCATCATCATCATCATCAAGTACCGTGCCTACTGGCATAGGTGATCATGTCTCTCCACAATTTTCGATCTCGGCAACTATTTATCATTTCTGTTGTTGACCTTCTGCCAAGCCATTCCCTTAAGGCTGTCTGTTATTTTTTCTCTTTGCTTCCCTCTATCTCTTCGTCCCTCAATTTTTCCAGTTGTTACAATATATCCCAGTTGTTCTCTTCTCATTACATGGCCAAAAAATCTTACATATATCTGGGCAGTAATATAGATAAAGAGGGAGGAACAGAAAAAGATACCAAAATAAGGATATTAAAAGCAAGAGGAGCTTTCAATGCACTGGGAAACATATGGAAATCCAAAGAAATTAGGTTAAATACAAAAATAAAAATGTTCAACTCAAATGTTAAGTCGGTCCTATTATATGGCTGTGAAACATAGAGAACAACAAAACTGACAATCACAAAGATACAAACTTTCATTAATGGATGCTTACGGAGAATAAAAGGATGAAAATGTGACAAAATCACTAACATAGAATTATGGAAATGTACCAGTCAAATACCAGTGGATAAAGAGATACAACAAACACGATGGCGCTGGATAGGACATACACTATGGAAGCCAACTGAGTGTATTACACAACAGGCCCTTTTTTGGAATCCCCAGAGGAAAAGACAGAGGAAGACCAAGGAATTCTTGGAGAAGACGTTCCACTGGGAGTCAAAAAGGAAGAAGAAGAAGAATTCTGAGAATCACATCATGCTATATGTGTTCTACACCACTCTGCTGCTATCATAATTCTATCCAGTAAGACTGCTTAGTGAGTTCACCCAAAAATAGTGTACCCAGACCAGTTTTTGCATGCTTGAGTAGGTCCTATCTGAAGATGATTAATGTACTCAAAGAAATAGTAAATCTATATGGTATCATGCATAGGAAAGAATTACACAAAATATATGAAGTATTAAGATTATAGTAGTTCCTCTCTCAAAAGCCCCTGAAGTAGAAACTTCAGGAGTTAAAAAATCATTTTGAAAAAGATTGATTTCGATAAATCTGATCTCCATGTTGAAAAATCCAAGTCAAGGAAGAGACCAGTGAATAATTTTGCTTCTCCACACAATGCAAAAGGTCTTCATGCAATTTTTTATATTAAAAAAAAAGGATTTAATTAAATCATCTTATATTTTTAATCATCTTACTGTTATTGTTAAAACGTATTAAACAATGGATTCAAAAAATAAAATAAATAAATAAAAAGACAAATAGTGAGAAATGAATGATTTGAAGGGGAAAACAAAGGAAATTATATCTTAGCTTGAGAGTAGAACATGTGAAAAAGATATTGCTTTTGAATATGGTATGCTCCATTGAACAATATCTAACATAGAGAAAATTGAAGAGGCAATTTAAAAGGCTCATCACTGACAATCAAACAAATCGAAGAACATTTGTTAGTGTGGTGGATTGTTAATTATTTTAATGGTGACAGAGTTTCAGAAATAATGGGACTCTGGGTAAAAAATTACAAATAATAAACACCATCACAAATAATCAACACATACAAAAAATACAAACAACAATAGATGGTTCAAAGTATGATTGAACCCGTTACTCATTGGCACAGCGCCATGCCACAAGAAACCATATGCTAGAGTATAAGGCTAACCCAGCTATCTAAAAAAAATAACTCTCATATCACATATTTTAGATAGCTGAGCTGGCTGTGTGCTCTAACGTTTGGTTTCTTGTGGTAAGGTGCTGGTGCCAAGAAGTACAGGTTCGATCCTGCTTCGGACCATCTATAATTCTTTGTTTTTTTTTCTGTTGATTGATTGTGATTTTTTTTCTGAGTGCTGTAAACATACCTCTTCCCTTGAAATGATTCGATCTATCACCTTGGAAGTTTCCCTCCATTATAATATTTATTTATTATTATTTGTCTTCAGAATAGTGTGTGTTTGTGTCAATAAAAAAGTCACCTTGAGAACAATGAACTCTGGTATGGATGAAATTGTGACATAACTGATGTAACAAGCAGGGACTTTGAGGCAGAGACGATGTTTAAAGAAACTGTCTGTATAGGCGAGCCCATAATACTGAGGTGAACACTGAGGATGCAGAGGAGTTTGTGGAAAATAACAGACAAAAGCTCACCACAGTACAACTACAAGAGCTTCACAAAGAACAGCAGTTATAGTAACTGGTTAAGGAGCTTTATACTTCTAATGGGGAGGATAAAGAATATACTCTAATAACTACAAAATTTTCACTGCTGAGCTTAACACTCGTTTTTAATTTGGTCAGCAACAAAGAAAATAATTCAGAACAATCTTCAATAAGACAGGGGTACATTTTATCATCTCTTGTGATTAACACTGACAATATATGTAAAATTACCAAGTCCAAAAATGAAAGTAATACTATAGAACTACTTATTTGAAAAGACCAGGCTTTGATAGCTGATACAGCTATGAAATTGCAACAGTATCTCACGTTCATAAATCAAGAAACACGACAAACAAACATGAAAAATGACACTAGAAAACAGCACAGCAATGGAAAGAGATAGATGTTAAATATAGCTGACTGTTGAGATATAAAACAACTAGCAGTTTTCAGATACATATCTAGAATATTTTGAGATGATATACCTTACAATAAAATAAACATAAGATGCAGTAATTAAACCAAATACTGGGACAGCAAGACCCTATTCAACAGTGATCAGATTATGAAGATAACAAATAAATTAATTGCCCATGTTGTGGAGATGTTTTGTAATTCCATACCCATACAAGGCATATCGACAAGAGACGATAGTTGCAAAACATGAAGCAGGCACAGATTGAAATGAGTAAAAACTGCGAAGAAACTCTACAATAGTATCACATAGTGGAAGTTGCCAGAATAACAACAGCCAGGAATTTTTTAATTTCTTCGTTAACCAAAAAGACACAAGACGAAGTGAAGAAGAAAAAGAAGGGCGTTTTTATTGCATAACTATTTTTTTTAAAGTAGTCGACACGTCTTGGAACATATATAAATAATAAAGAATATTTACTTTTTCTGATAATATGTCTGGTACTAATTCTACAGAAGAAGGTGGTCATATGATGGCCATGTGATGAAAACAGACAACAAAGAAATCTCAAAGCAGGCCCTCAAAAGGGAACCAGGGGGAAAAAGAGGCCAACCTAGAGAAACTAAAAAGAACATGAAAGCGATAAGCAACAACAGCAGGCGTCAGCTCCCTCGTCCAGAACAGAGCCATGTGGCGAGACACAATGCAAATCCTATGCAAGGTCTGACAATTGACAGATTGGCGGACACAAGAGTCTAGAATTTCTGCCCTATGTGCCATCTTCTGCTCGAAAGGAAAACAGATAGATAAGACAGACAGACAAAGGTAGACAGACAGATAGACTAATTCTACATGGCATGGTGAGACATGGTTTTCAAGATGACGTCCTTGTGTGGACAGTGTTTTCCATTACAGCGTGTGTTGTTTCTAAATACGCCGGTTACACACGGTGTGATTCTTGGGATTAATATTCTTCTCATGCCTGTTGTGGTTGTTTAACTTCTGACAGGCTGGTGGATGGTGGAAATTCTCATTGTTAAGTGGGTATTTATCTTCTTTTCATTAGAGATTGACCTATCGGTGATAGTTCATTGTTTTTCACTGTCGTGCCAGGCAGACAGAAATGTCCATTCTGAATTGTACAAAGTCTGCAACGGTGGATGGAGCGGAAGAGTCAGAAATGACCAACGGCACAGAAAGCGAAAACAGAAAAGTGTGTGGTACACAAGAGGCATGTTCAGAACACGAAAAACGAATGTGGCTGACCACCGTGAAAGAGATTGGAGCCTCATCACATACTAGTTCCAGAGGAAGCCATGGAGAGGAATTTGAACTTATGTAGGAGAAAAGATCTTAAAATAAGTACTTGGAATGTTAGGACTCTATATCAAGAAGGGAAATTGGAAAATCTTATTCAAGAAGCAGAACGAATAAATATAGATACTTTAGGCATATCAGAAATAAGATGGAAAGAATGTGGGTACATAAAGGACGAAAAATATACATTTATATACTCAGGGAACACAACAGAACATGGGAGGGGGGGGGGGGTACTGATAAAAAGAGAGCTACAAAAATATATAAGTGCTCACTGGACATACAGTGATAGGATTATACTAGTCAAGTTGAAAGAAAAACCATTCGACATAGCAATAATACAGACATATACACCTGCTCAAGACTACACAGATGAACAAATAGAGGCATACTATGAAGACCTAAATAAAGTTATGAAGCAAGTGAAATCTTCAGACATCTTGATTGTAATGGGTGACATGAACGCTAAAGTAGGAAAAGGTAGATGTAAGACCATCATAGGAAATCATGGTTTAGGATAAAGAAATGACAGAGGAGAAAGATTAATACAATTCTGTGAAGAAAACAGGCTGATAATATGTAACACCTACTTTGAGCAAGAGAAAAGGAAGCTATACACATGGAAAAGCCCTGGAGATAAGAAGAGGAATCAAATAGATTACATAATGATAAAAGAAAGGTTGCGTAAAGAAAGCCAAAACCTACCCAGGAGCAGATATTAATTCAGACCACAATCCTGTAATGATTAAAATGAAAATCAAACTAAAGAGAAGCAAGCAAAAGTCTAGTTCATCAACAAATCCACTATATATAATAGCTTTAAATCAAAAAGATATTAAAGATACCTACTTATACAATACAAGTAAAGAACACATACCAGAAGCTGCAAGAAGAAGGAATTGAGCAATACAGAAGAGAAAATCCTGATGAAAAAGTAGCAACCAAATGGCAATGCATAAAGAAAAGCATACAAGAAACCTGTAACACCTTACCCAAAAGAGAAAAGAACAAATAAGGATAACTAACACATTCTTAGAAAAAATGGAAGAAAGGAGACAAGCGGAGAACACCGCCCAATACAATAAAATAGATAATGAAATACGCAAAATGTGCATAAAAGGCAAAAGAAAACTGGCTCAGCCAAAAATGTATAGAAACAGAAACTATGGAAAGCAAACAAGACTTAAGAGAATGCACACAGAAATAAAGAGAATGACTAATAAAAATTAAAAAGCCACAGAAGGTGGATGCATTGCAGACAAAAAAGGAAAAATGCTAACAGACAATAAAGATATTATAGATAGATGGCAGGAATATATAACAGAACTATTTCATTATCAAAGGGACAAGAAACCAGTTATATAAAACAATGAAAAAGGGAAAAGCAGCACGACCTGACAGCATACAGATAGAGATGATACAGGCACTAGAAGATTTTGGCATTGAAGTGATTACATATGCAACGACATATACCACACATGATACATACCAAATGAACTAAAAACATTAACTTTCATTGCATTGCCTAAAAAGAATGGTGCAGTTGAATGCAGTGACTTTAGAACAATAAGCCTAATGAGCTATGTTACAAAAATCTTGCTAAAAGTTACACAAGGAAGGATTCAGAATAAAATCAATACTGAATTAGATGAGCAGCAATTTGGATTTAGGAAAAATAGTGGGACAAAAGAAGCCATATTCTTCCTGAGAACATTAATCAAAAAGTACACAGAAGTAAACAAACCAATATATGCCTGCTTCATAGACTACACCAAAGCTTTTGATAGAGTACACCACAAACAACTTATAGAATGCCTAAAAGAGATACATCTAGATAACAAGGACATACGACTAATATGTAATCTATACTGGGAGCAAACAACAATAATAAAATATAACAAAGAGAACTCTACACCCATTGATATAAAAAGAGGAGTAAGACAGAGATGCATCCTATCACAAAGCTTGTTCAACCGATACACTGAGCAAATCTTTAAAAACATCATTGAGATGCCAGGCCTACAAATTAATGGAAAGATAACCAATAACTTAAGATATGTGGATGATACTGTACTAATAGCAGAATATCCAAAAGATCTACAACAATTACTTAATGAAATAAACATGATAAGCAAAAAATATGGACTAGATATGAATATCAAAAAGACTAAAACTATGATCATAAACAAAGGAAATACTCAAAACCCACAAGTGTGAAGGAATAGACGTGGAGACAGTTCAGAACTACAACTAACTTGGACATACTATAACCAGTGATGGAAAATGTACAACTGAAATAAACAAAAGAATAGGAATGGCAAAAAGTAATTTTAATGTCATGAAGAACATACTAACATCTAAACAAATAACACCAGGGCTAAAACTAAGAATAGCAAAATGTTACATCTTCTCAATATTCCTATATGGTGCAGAAACATGGACATTAGACAAGAAAACAACAGAGAATTGAAGCCTTTGAAATGTGGATATATATAGAATAGGTAGTATTGGATGGAAGGAAAAGAAAACAAACGATGATGTTTTAAAACAGCTAAAAATTAAAAGAGAACTACTAAACACAATTCAAACAAGACAAATGCGATTTTTGGGCCATGTTAAAAGACACAACAGCCTAATAAAAAGTAATCCTGGAGGGGAAAATACACAGTAAAAAAGGCAGAGGCAGACCAAGACTAACATGGACGAGTAACATCAAAAGATGGACAAATCAACCTATGACAATCTGCACCATCAAAGCAAGATACAGTACAGAATGGCGCTCCATGGTAGCCAACGTTCGTTGCGGAGACGGCACTCGATGATGATGATGGTGAGACCAGCCATGTCAGATGAAAAAAAAATTATCCTAATTGGGAACTGAACTGGGATCAACCTAATCAGCAGACGAGTACATTAACTACTTTGCTGCTGAAGCTTCTTACTATTGCATGTCTTGTAAATCTGCTTTTCCCCCTCACCTGTTTTTTTTTTCTTTATACATACACACTCTGCCTGGGTTGTGCAACTAAAGAGCGAGGAGCACGGCAAGGCTCTTGCCTTGGCACTTACATATAAGGATATGTGATACAGTCACAATGGCTAGGATCGGATAACTACTTTCTGTAATTACAATAATGCACTCATAAACCCAGGCAAGGCTTTAATCACGTTGTTGTGTTCGCTGAATAACATAAAAGTTAATGACAACATGCCCATCAAATGCTGCAATGGTGTATACTGTAAACATTTAGAGGGGTCTCACTAATTTTAAGTATTTGAAAACAACATTTGATATCAAGTTAGCGATCACAAGGCAAGAATGGAAGTCGCAAGATTGTGGCCAATGCTAACCTCCGGCAATTGTTGATACACTTGCTTATGCAATCTTTGGCTCTCACTAGATATACACGAATCCAATCAGTGCTACTGAGTTTATATCGTTTTGAGTCTCAAGTATGCCCGGGTCCTATATGAGTGCTGTCGAATTATAAATCACTCCCGGCATTTGGAATTGTCTACGCTCAAAGGCAGACACCTCATGCGAAAGATCAAGGACGGCAAAGGTGAAGTCCATAAGTAGTAGATGCGATTCATCATCATTATTGAGTGCCGTCTCCGCATCAAACATTGGCTACCACTGAGCGCCATTCCGCTCTGTCTCTTGCTTTGAAGATGCTTGTGCATCTTTTGATGTTGCTCGTCAATGTTCGTCTTGATCTGTTTTCGGATTTTTGCAACATGCGATTAGAATGACACTAAGTCTGGCAACAAACGTGTAGAGGTTGTACCTGACAAAATGACACTAACTAAAGTATTCATTCAAATCGGCAGGGATGTCGCATCTGGGTCTATGGTGTTAACGAGTTTTTAAAATAAGGAAATGCATCACTGTCATCACTTCAGGACCTCATTATTTACGCAGATGGTTCTGAATTTCACAAACAGTCCAGCGGTCTGAGGATGTGTGCTATACCAGCATGGCAGGGGAAGTACCTAAAGATTCCGCAATTGTAGAAATACTGTATCGTATATGAAAATGGAGACGAGGTAGCACGGCGAAAACATAATGGCGGGTTACATAGAAGGCGAATCACTACGTTTTGGTGAGGGGATGCGCAAAATATATTACGGAAGATCGACAGACAAACATCGCGCGGCAGAAGTGGGTTCGACTCTTAATGTACGGTGAGCGTGTTGACAACTCCAGGGCACGTCAGGGTAGAGAGATCGAGCACTTGATGGCGCTTCTTGCACTCAGTGCGACCTGACTTCGGGCAATGATATAGTTACATTTGTTTTCTATTCACGGAAGTAGGTAGAATAGATAGGTAGTAAAAGGATGCGTAAATCAGGAGACTAATTAGATCAGGCGGGAAAATTATCTTTTCGATTCTGTGTTTATTAGAAGAAAATGTCTACAAACAATATCTCACGGGGACACTCAGAACATGAGTCGAGGGGTGACCGATGATTCAATACAGTTTAATAATATTTAAATGTATTTCTATAGGAAACGTTGCAGAGCTCGAAGATTTCAATATTGACACCACTTCAGGAGGCAATTAAGTTTCAGAATACTACAGTGTACAGGAACTAAGAATCAATGGCACTACACACAAGAGACCTGTGAAACGGAGAGTAAATGTTTGAGAGCTAAACTGTGCGTAGTACAATTGATTAATTGATTGAATGGCTCTGTAAAGAAACAAAAAAAAAAATAATAATAAAATTCAAAATCTACAATATTCAAAAAAAGCTTGAAAAAATATGACTTTTCCCCTTATAAAAAGTCTTTTTTTTTTTTTTTTTAAAGAAGCTCTTCTACAACCCGCTTGAAGCAATTTTAATTGGTAAATAAGAAGAAAGTAGTCGCAGGGATTAGTACAGTGAAGTCTGGACTGGTTGATGAAGTACTGTGATCTTGTAAATCTGTACCCCAAAATGTTTTATACATCGGTGGGCAGGTAATCTAATAACATCTCAACAAAGGTTCATGCAACAATCTGCTGCATGAAAAAGTAACTAACCAATCAATAACCATCACACTTTTATTCTTTGATTGCTAAGTAGGTGAATGAGCACAGTCAACTTTAAACAAACAAAACACACGCGCACGCGCGCACACACGCACGCACGCACACACACACAATCTTACAAGAACAGGAATTGAAATAAAATGCAAGCATTATACATGCCGAAAGACACTTAATAATACCTTTAGAACTGCCCCGAGTGCCAAAAGTTAGTTCCGATAATTGTACATTTCTCTGGTCCCTATGTAACAGGTGTTGCTTATTTATGTTTCAATAAACAGTGACCTTTATCGCAGCCACATTCCCTGAAAATAAGTGTCTAGGATCACCCAGCTTTAAGCTCATCATCATCATTCATCAAGTACCATGCCTGCTGGCATAGACGATCATGTCTCTCCATACTTCCGATCTCCACAATTATTTACCATTTCTGTTGACCTACTGCCAAGTCTTTATCTTAAGCTGTCTGGTATCTTTTCTCTTTGCTCCCTCCCTCCATCTCTTCGTCCCTCAATTTTCCCAGTTGTCACAATATATTCCAGCTGTTCCCTTCTCATTGCATGGCCAAAAAATGATGATTTAGCCTTAAGCTAAATGCCATAAATAGATGACGCTGGAGTGCTGACAACGTTAACCAAAAATATACCGATTGCCATAATATATAGTTGCTAACACAAATATTCTCCTCCATACACCACACTAAGAAAACGAGGAAGACCGAGATAAACTGCGTACAACCATCATAAAAGAGAGCGCAGCTATGGATCTCAGAAACAATCAAGAACTAAAACAGGCCGCGGCTGACCGTCGGACATGGGCATCTATGACTTCTGTCCTATGCGCCGTATACGGCCCAAAAGGATAATCAATCAGTCAATACACCGCACGTGAGAAGTGAGAGATGGATCCCTACTTCCATACCTCCCCTTCCCTCCCTTTTTTCCTTCCTTCCCTTTTTTCCTTCCTTCCTTCATTCATTTCTTTCACATAACATATAATCTACTAACCATAAACGTGTAAGATGGGCACTGAGGGTGGCATCTGCCCTGGTAGGTAACACCCTTACAGCTATAGCAGTCTTGGGTTCCGGTGCCAACACATCCACCAACACAAAATTCATGGCAGCATGTACCGTTAGTCATGCATGTCTGGTTCACCTTGCATCTACAATCTGAAAAATAAAATATTACAAGTTAGTGGATATGTGTGGGTATTTGTGCGTGTGTGTATTATATATGTATATATGACCTTTGGCGTATGGTGCAGAAACATGGACATTAGACAAGAAAACAGAACAGAAAATTGAAGCCTTTGAAATGTGGATATATAGAAGAATAGGTTGAATTGGATGGAAAGAAAAGAAAACAAACGATGAAGTTTTAAAACAACTAATAATGAAAAGAGAACTACTAAACACAGTTAGAACAAGACAAATGAAATTTTTGGGGCATGTTAAGACACAACAGCCTAATAAAAGCAATATTGGAAGGGAAAATACAAGGTGGCAGAGGCAGACCAAGACCAACATGGACGAGAATCATCAAAAGATGGACAAGTCAACCTATGACAATCTGCACCATCAAAGTAAGAGGGAGAGACAGAGTGGAATGGCGCTCCATGGTAGCCAACCTTCAATGCGAAGACGGCACTCAATGATGATGATGAGGATAATTCATAATTCGAACAGCCTCCTGGAACGAATCACGTTCGAAGAACAAGGTACCAATATATAATAATGGGCATCTTGGGCCTGGATTAAACTCATCATAAACATTGAGAAAACGCCTTGCAAATCAACAAGGCGTGTAACACACTAGACCATACTGCAGAGTTCAATCACACACTGTGACCTCAATGTGCAGTCAAGCAAACAATCGAACTGCCCCAAGGCACGTCAGAGCGATTGTTGGACATTTAAAAAAATCTCACACACACACGTGCACGCACGCACACACACACACACACACACACGCACGCACACCACACACACACACGCACACTCACACACACACATACACACAAATAACGTATAAGTTAATTCAGTTAACTCTGGAATACTGGTCCAGACTCACTGATCTATTATGAAATTGTTTTTGCTCTTTGGTGTTTCTATTTCTAATTCATGCTTAGATGGACTTCATTATTGTTAACTGTTGTTATAGTCCATTCATAAATTCATGAACACGTTTGCTTTCAAAATGCGTGAAAACTACTTGTTTGAATGCAGTAGTTTTGTGCATGTAGCCTTAGAATATCCATGAGGTTATATAAATATTTTTTACTCTTAGACATTTTGATCTAGTTTGAAAGATTTCTTCTTTAGGCTATATTAAAATCAACCTCGCGCAATTGGACATTATTTTAGCAGATCTACGGTACTCACTCATACTTATGGCCCTTTTCGTCTTGTCAGACGGTTTAGTGGAGGCTATTTTTTTTTTTTTTTAGGTTTTTGTTTTTGTTTGTCACAGAAAGAACAAGTCAGGTCCACTGATTCATATGGTTTTCCATCTTTTTTTTTCTTTTTTTTTTAATGAGTCTTTTCTCTTCCTGTTTTGCCATAGTACAGCCTCAAATGATGTTATGCCATTTTTTTAAAATACAGGCTCTCCATGATGTGCAATCATTTGTCATATGTTCCCAGTCATTTTCACAGATGGAGAAGTCAATTTACAAACATCTCAATATCGTAGTTTAGGTCTGCTGCTTTGTCTTTTTCCGTGTATTAGTTCACCATATAGTATTTGCCTGGGAATGTTGTTTTCTTCCATTCGCTGAACGTGCCCCAGCCATCTTAACCTTCGGCTTCTGAACATTGATACAATTGTTAGGGTCTTAGCACTTTGCAGGAGTTTTAAGGTGATTAGTTTGTCCTGCCATTTGATGTGCATTATTATGCGGAGACATCGCATATGGAAGATATTTAGTTTTTTTTTTTTTATCGATTTGAGTATGTTGTCCAGGTTTCAGATCCATATAATAGTGTGCAAAACGCACATATTTAGTATAATAAGAGTTTGGTCTTTAGTGTTAATTTCGTGTTTTTCCATGCCCTTTCGGTGAGTTTGCCGAAAGTCGTAGCAGCATTACCAATTTGATCAAAAGAAATGGTTGACGTGATTGCGGATCCAAGATACGTGACTTTCTGAACTAATTCAAGTAGACAATCTTTTAAAGCGATTAATAAAGGTTTGATGTCACCTTGACTTTGAATTCCTGCTTTCTGCCCACTAATTGACAGTGAAAAAAGGTCGTATGCTTTGTCAAAGTTGTCGATCAGCAAAGTACTTAGTCGTGTTGTTCTAAATATAGCTCTGTTTTCACATTGAAATAGAACGAGCAAGTTAAAAATACTTGATTTTCCAGGGCACCAATTCGACTTTCAGTTGAAACCGGTAAATAAGTAACGTTATAATGCGATGGAGCCATTCATGTTAAAGGCGTATCCAGTTATTATTGTAGTATAATATTGGCTTCTAAATATTGACATTTATATCAACATCATAATGAGTATGAAATGCAAATCTATAACTATGCAGAAGGTTACTGTTTTATTGTATCAGTACTTCAGCGAAACCTGGGTCAATGCTCACCACACTTAAGCTAAAAAAAATAAAAAATGGCAATCAGTAGACAGTGAACAGATCAAACCCTAGCAGCTAAGGCTAGCGCATCATACTAACGCATGCTGGAAACAGTGAAAACGGCCGTGTCCATGACACTGGACTTATTTTACAATCTAAAATTACCGACGGTAGGGACTACCACACAGAAATAAATGGACAAATTTTCAGGCACTGTTTGTAGAACGATCTTCTTACAATCCTGGTTAGATCTTCATGCTTGGTAACGGATCATGCTTCTTATTATCACAATGCTGCCACAGTGGAAGACAAAGCAGCAACTGCATCAAATACAAAAGATCAGATTAAGACATGCCTTGCTAAGGAAAATTAGACAACATTTATTTAAAACCCAAGTTGCTGCAGCTTGTCAGGAATACAAATGAGAATAAAGTGTATCATATTGACAAAATCATTGAAGAATACAACACTTCTGTGCGACTTCCTGGATATCATGCGCACCTTAATTCGGTCGAGCTTGTGTGGGCTAAAGTCAAGAACAAGTTGCAGAACAGACCAGGTTTAAAATGTGTGATGTTGAAATTCTTACACGTGAGTCCCTCTCAAGAACAGACATTCAGTTCTGAAAGAAGTATATTGCACATGTGCTCCGGGTGGAAGACGAGTACTGGCAACGAGATGGATTACAATTTGTCCAGCCATTAACCATTATCAACCTCTTGGAATCAGCGGGTTCGGAATGATGAAGACCATATTTTGTTAACAGAATGAGTAACAGCCTGGGATGGTTAAGTGTATGACGAGCAAATGGCTAAGTGTATGTACAATAGCAACAAATATATTTGTATATCAAAATGCGTCTACCATAATTCAATTTGGGGTGCAGTTAGGACACTTTGGAGTCTAATGATGACCGCCGAATCATGTTTGCGATTACACATGACGGGCAACACACACAATCACTTGATCTATAAAAGTATTATGTATATATGCCTATGAAAAGAAGTGAACATGGAAATTAACATGTTTACTGTAAGATATAAAGTTTGAATCAACATATTTGGAATGGTACTAAAAGATCAAAGGAATTCGTCATTGTGCATAATCTGCTGTATTTGTACAATAAATAATAGTAATTTTTTGAGTCATGGATATTCTAAGGCTGCATGCAAAAAAAATCACAGCGATGTAACAGGTAGTTTTCATGCAGATCGAAAGCAAACGTGTTCATGGATGAATTCATAAACGGACTATAGAGTTTAGATCATAGTACTCCGGATTAATCTACAGAACCGAAGTCCTTTTCAGCAGATGAGAAGTGTTTGCACACTGACGCTTTCACTGGATGTATACATACCTAGCATGATCATTGGAAGACCTAGCATGATCATTGAGGGCCTTCTAGACAAGCACTGAGGGCCCTCTAGGCAAGCATTGAGGGCCTTTAAGTTAAGCATTGAGGGTCTTCCATAATCCGTTCGACATGCACAATGAGCTCTTTCATTGCCACAAAACCTAGTGATCAGAAAAGCACATCTTCATATGTTGTTTTCCCCTTCCAAGTTTAATGTTTCAATATTTGCTGTTGATCCATGCCGGAGACATTGGTTCTGGTTCTTTGGAAAAATTGACAAATTTCACAATAATTGTGTCATTCAACTGAAAATTGTGTCATTCAACTGAAAATTGTGTCATTCAACTGTGCTTTTGAATCACCTTGGAAAGGAGGTGGTGGCGGTTCCAGAAACTGCCCCAATCTTCATTCTCCTACTACAACTTCTTGTAAAGTATACCCTCCGCTTCATAATGATACTGTCGTTAAACTTAGAAACTCAATCCAAAAGTCTCTGCCTCGCAGCAAAGGCCTGTCATGTATAAAACAATATCTCTTTCGGAATTGTCAGCTATCAAACTGTGTAATTTCAAGGTATGATCGCTGATAGCACTAATCTCTGCAATTCCTAACCGAAGCAATTACGACTTTTTGAGTCTCCATTATTCGGAGATGGTCCACAGTATTTCTCTGCGTTATGTACACTTCTGTCTAGCCAGCACGTCTTCTCTATGTGCATTCAAGACACAATGGAACTAACCATAATGGTTAAAAGTAAAAACAGACTTTAAAAAAAAACGTATCTTTATGTAGGTGACTGATACGCAAACACACAAACAAGAGCAACATTGAAGGATAAAATTGTCCCACAGCATTTGTCCACATTTACACTTGGATTGTAATTCGAATGGAATTGCATCTTTGCATCTGTAAGTATGAATATTATTCACTAACATTTAGAAATCAAAATTAAACGCACAAAAACAAATATTAAAATGTTCAAATCAAATGCTTTTCACATTTTCACGAACATGTGTGCGTACTATCCCCCCTTTCTTTTCATTACATACATGGACTATATATACACGTTAGCCAACCCATCAGAGACAGAGAAGATCAACGAGCTTCTATTGGCAAACGACCAGGCACTAATACATAGAAAAATGGAAGACCTACAAGGACACTTAAATAGACTCAACAGCACAAGCACACAATACAACATGAAAATCAACATCAACAAAACGGAAGTAATTAATATCGCAAAAGAGAAACATAATATTGACATAATTATAGACGGCATACAACTAAAACAAGTAGAGGAATTTAAATACCTAGGAAATCTAGTAACAAACGACAATTCACAAAGCAGAAATAGACGTAAGATGCAACAAAGCTTGCGAAATTATTGCACAGCTATCACTACTATTGTCCAACAAGGAAATAACTCTGGAGGCAAAACGAGCACTATACAATACAATCTTCATTCCAACATTGCACTACCAATGCCAGTCCTTGACATTAGATGCAAAAACAATAAGAAAAATAACCACTACATAAATGAAATGTGTTAGACGAATTACAGGAAACATCCTGAGAGATATGATTAGAAATGAAGAACTGAGAAGAAAGCTAGGAATAACCACAACCATAGAATATATATATATATATATATATATATAGTTTTTTTTTAAACTACAAGTAAAATGGTTTGGCTATGTTACAAGACAGAAAGACCAAAACACAACACAACGAGCCTTCAATAATCGTTGCAAGAGCACCAGACCAAAAGGCCAACCACGAAAAAGATGGATCGACGGAATACTGTAAACACTAGGAAACATAACAGTAGCACAGGCGAATAGAAGAGCAAAAGACCGCAAATTATATTTTCCCTCGACGCTGAAAGGCAGATGAGGAAGGAAAGAAGAAGAAGAATGCAAAATATGACCTAAAAAATAAAAATAGACCAAAATATGACATACATTAATTACTCATTGGCTATTTAAAATTACATTAGATTATAATGTCGATGTGTGTTATGGATAGAGTTAACCTGTTTTTCTGTCCCTTTTTTTCAATTGGCCTCATCTCTTTATTTTCTTTTTTGTTAAATTTAGATGATCTGTCATATTATCCGATAAGGCGTCTACATCTTTTGCGTCAGGCTCTGCTTTCAAGTCTTTGTTATTGTTGACGAGGCGGCGCAACTTTCTGACTGTTTTTTGTTGTTGACACATTTATTCTCCCTCAGTGACTGCAATTACTTTCACACCAAAGGAGTGTCTGACTGCGTTGTCTCCAAGACAGACAATGAAGCCGCTTGCGATATTATTCCACTTTGAAATCGCACTTCAGAACAAACTTTCTTGGCAGTACAGTCATTCCTGAGCGCTGCTGTTCGTTGCGATGTTTTGATCGTAGGTCTCTTTTATATTTGAACTTCAAACGTTTATCTTAACAGACGGTAGATCATGAAATGCAGTCTTTAATTTCAATCGATATATTTATTTTAAATTACATTTCTGAGTTATAGCCACGTTGTATTTATTCAAGCAAATTTACGTGATTCTTAGCAATAAAATTGCCAAGCCAAGTTTTTTTTTTTCCGCTCAATCTAAATGAAAGTTTTATTGTATCTAAAATGACGACGACAAACATGACCAAACATATTGCATTTATGCCCCCAATTTGGTCCAAATATAAGCGAAACCTAAATTATGGTCAACATATGTATTTACATTACAAATAAAAACGTCAGAAACATGTTGAAATTAACTTGGATTTAAAAAATACATGTCAGGAAAAAATATTACATGTCCGAGGACTAGATATTTTTAAATGCCATGAAGAACACCTGGCACAATACCAGCAAGGCAGTAAAATTAAAATTACTGCGGACATGATTATTCCCAACAGCAACATATGGCTGTGAATCTTGGACAATCTCGCAAACAGCAAAGTACAAAATCGATTCATTCAAAACATAATGCTACTGAAAAATCCTTAAAATACCTTGTATAATGAAAATGAGCAATGAAGACATATTAAACGATTTAAACATTAAAAAGAACTAATTTACAAACAACATTCTACGGAGGAAAATAAAATACTATGGCCAGTCCGAAAGACACAGCGAGCTGGAAAGAACTCCAATAATGGAGACATGGTTTCTGTGGGACGCATCAGGGGCAGGCCAAAAAGAAGGTGGTTTCAGGACATCAAGGAGACCTTGAACATGACAACAAGAGAAGTGGAAAATCTGGCTAGAGACAGAGATTCTTTCAGGTGGGCAGTGGTGAATGCAACTTTCTGTAAAGGACATGCGACCTGATGATGACGAGATGACATTAATAATATTTAATTTGTCTTTTGTCTTTCTGATTTGAGGAAAAGTTGAACGTGTTGGTCACTGCGCTGTAGTGTATCTCATACATTAAGCTCATTATGATGAATATTATTTCATTAATGAGTCTTCTTTTAAATCTACTCTTTTACCTTTCCTCACTGGTTCTGACTGTTAGTGTCTTCTGATGAAAGCTAACTAGTAGTGATTGCTCTACATGTCCAAACCTTTTGATTTTTTTTTAAACGATTCAGCACTTGCATAACCCCCGGCTCATTTTGTTTCTGCGTCATCTCTCTGAACTTTCTTGTCACTTTTTTCCCCTCAGGCACCTCATTTCCGTTGTGACGATTTTTATTGTTCCTTTTCGCTGCTAAAGTCCAAGTTCGATCTTGTAAGCAGTGTTGAGAATATCGTTTTACGTTGTGCTTTCTCTGTATTTGATGTTACATATTTGTTCTGTAAGATTAAAACCAAATTTTCAATCACCTGGTTTGCTTCGCAAAATCTATTGTCAATCTCTGCTTGTGTTTTCCCACATGGAACTTCCAAAGTATTTAGTCTGTCGCTTGCTGAAACTCTTTGTTCTTGGAGATTATTTATGCTTTCTTTTCTTTTCTTTTCATGCTACAGAGAAGCCGTCTGTTTTGCATTTTTTATTTAAGCTATTTAACTGTTGTTCTTGTTTACTGTTATTAGTGCTTGACCATCTGCGAAAGGGGTTCTTTCAGCTTGTTATATATGTGAGTGCAATTGGGTATGTTTTTGTCTGTAAACAATTTTTGCCCGGGCAGCGGCCATATTTGGTCTAATCTTTTCGACTGTTTAACTGTCAAGAGTTCTTTAACTTGCGTAGAGTGTACAGGAGGTTCCCCATTTGTTCGTCTTTGTCTGAGAGGACTAAACATCGGATATCAAAACCCAGAGACTATATTCCCGTATATATTTATAAAAATAGTGCAACAGAATCTATACACACACCACACACTATAAATTAAATATTTCCGAGCAAATCTAACATTTATCTAACTAGCCATAAATATGTATATATCTCATATATTACCCAAGAAAGAATTTCTACTGGCCGGATCGGCCGAACCAAGAGATTTATAGAGTCTCACAATATTGCCTACTTTCAATGCTGCAATGTATTACTATTACCAAACAAATATGTATCATCCCCGGTAAGCAAAGTGAAAATGCTGCAATCTGTCATAGTCGAATGTTATTTTCTTGGTCAACAAATGTTAAGTGTTCTTCATCACTGATCATTTCATTTTGTGAACTATGAGGCAAAAATAGTGTCCGTGCAAATCACGTTTCTTCAGAATCCCATTTGCGCTTCACAAAGCTGAGGATCAATCATTTGTCTTTGTCTTTTCTCAAGAACTATAGAAAATATTTTGTTCCACTGTGACGAGTGAAATTCTTCTACACTTGATATAATTTCTGTCGCTGCTTTGTTATCCTTGATAAGACAACAGCTGCTTTCTTCCAGTCCTGAGATGTATAAGGAAAACCACCAACAAATCCATTATGTAAGTGAGGGCTCGCCTTGGTCCTAATCATGTGGCCTTTTGCAAGACACTTTTGCAAGTTTCTTCCAGCCTGGCCAGTGTTTTTTTGTTTCTTTGAAACATTATCTCCCAATCATGTCATTGTAGTATCATCCACTCATACTCATTTTGCCGATCAGTTAAGTCCATCGACTCGAGTTTGGCTCTAAAAGAATACACAAATTAGAAGATGAATGAGGACATGATAATGGGGACAGCTATCACTGAATCATGGTGCTAACCTTTTGCAAACCAAAGTGAAGAAAGAGAATATTTAATACAAAAAAGTAAGGTAACAAATAGCAGATAACGGGAAAGGATAGTTGTGTTATATAAATTATAAATCACTAACAGATCTTTGTCTTTTTTTTTCAATATTGCTCAGTTGTGCTTTTAATGTTGGTTTAATGTTGTATAACTATAATATGTATATGTTATAAATATCGAAGTGTTCGTTGACTGACATCTTGTCCTGCACTCATTGAACGGGTTCCGTTATTTTCGCTCAGGATAATTTTCCTGCTTTCTCCCTTCGTGACGCGTGTGATCCACCATTCCTTTGACATGTGTATTATCCTCAGCTTCATTGTCGCCTTCCTATGAGAGGCGTTAAAGACTTTAAAGATCTCGGGATGTCATGCACCTCCTCTTTTAATCTCATTGCCACAAATTCCCGCATATTCAGGGCAATATGATAACTTTGCCAAATAAATTATTTTATGGTGAACTACAAAATGGAAGAACATTACATTACGGTCAAAAGACACGATAAAAGATATCAATATTAGTGAAATATGAGCGTACTGTAACTGAAATCCTGGCATTTGCAAGAAAGTCGTTGCTAATAGCAGCAAGATGAGGCAAGATTGCTAAGGTCTGGCAATCTATGAAAAAGAAATGACGACACCTTTCGCAAGTCATAAATTAACACATCCCTCACAGTATATACCACAGTATTCAAAACATTCATATACTCATAACAGCACAGACTTCACAGGATTTTTCCGATCCTACTTTCACTGAACAAGATAACAGTGATGTCGTCACGGACATCGCTGGACGAACAACAACAGGATGGTTGATTTGAAGAGCTTTACTAAGATTATATATATAAATTATTGTCAGTGCATCTTTGTTCCAACAAATAAAACCATAACTCCAGCGTCGAAAAGCACGATTGCTACCAGCAAATAAAAAGTCCCCAATTAATCTCCTCACAAATTGAATTGTTGACTTTTTCCCTGACGATTGAAAATAATAATAAGAAGAAATAATCTAATAATAATCTAATTTGGCGAACTCAAGTTTTAACTTGTTTTTTCCCCCCAGACAGGAGGGTAAAAGATTTTGTAAATGATTCCATGAAAAATGGCGTTTACTTGGCTGGAATCTTTCAATATAATTTGGAGTGCGACTCTTATTTACTCTAGATGGAAATGTATATTCTCTGCAGATATTTACAAAAGGTCCTAAGACTTTGGTTACTCTCATCACTCATCACTGTCTTTATTCTGTTGCTGGTTACAAAACGGCGAAGCAAACAGTGAGGCCTCAATTGCTCTTTTTTTTTTTTTTAAACGACGGAAAGAAAGATACAAAGTAAAGATAACAGTATTTATATATTTGCTCTGGTGAACAAGTTTTTCTGTGGCCAAATGAAATTATTTTATTATTGAGTTTACTGGGTTGAGAATTTGTTCCTTGAGATCGTAGAAAATCATCATCATCATCATGTACCATACCGGTTGGCGTAGGCGATCACAATCCTTCCACACTGGTTGTCCTTCCACAATCTTCTATCTACAGTGCATCGTATCAGTTCTGTTGTTGACTGCTTTCCATGCCATGATACCAAGCTATCCAGTATTTTCTCTCTTTGTCGTCCGCGATCTCTCTTTCCTTTTATTTTGCCAGTTGTAACCAAGTATTCCAACTTTCCTCTTCTCACGATGTGTCCGAAAAATGTTGATTGTTTCTTTCTGATGTTTTTTAGGAGCTGCCTTTTTGTGTTGGCCTCTTTGAGAACTTCCTCATTGGTCTTTTTAGCTGTCTAGGGAGCTTTCAACATTCTTCTGAGAAATTCCATCTCTGTGGTCTAATCGTCTTTTCATTTGTTTGTCTACTGTCCATGATTCGCTTCCATAGGTCAGAATTGGTTCTATATAGCATCGATGAACTCTCTTTCTCATTTCTATTGACATAGATTTGTTGCATAAGATAGTTTTAATTTTCTGAAATGCTATTTTGGCCTGAGCTATTCTACTTTTTATGTCCGTGGTGCATCTTCCATCCGATGCTATTATTGTGCCCAAGTATTTGACGCGTTGCACGTGTTTCAAATTTGTCCTGTTTATTTTTATGCTGCATGCTGGTGATGATTGTTTCTTCGATATGACCATTACTTCTGTTTTCTTACTATTCAAACTGAGACCTTTCTTGATGCTTTCTTTTACTATTATGTCTATCATTTCTTGTAATTCATTCTCTTTCTCTGCTATTAAGACTATTTCATCCGCATATCGCAAATTATTTATGTTGTGACCGTTGACTTCAATTACTTTTTTGTCTATTATTGATCTCATAATATGTTCGCTGTAAAGTGAAAACAAATCCGGCTACAGATCACAGCCTTGTTTGACTCCTTGTTTTATATATTGAAATTGTCCTGTTTGGTTGTTAATTCGTCTTGCTGCTGTTTGTTGCCAGTACATGTTTTTTTTATGATTTGCAGATCCTTGCCATCAATGTTTAATTTCTCCAGCATATTGATTATTTCCACATGCTTTACTTTGTCAAATGCTTTTGTGTAGTCTATAAAGCACATATATAGATCTTTCTTTATATGTCTATAGATCGTTCTATCAATGTTCTTAAGATGTATATTGCATTATTGGTGCCCTTTCCTTCCACAAATCCACATTGTTCCTCACATATTTCTGGTTTTATTTTGTTCTTCTTACACGTCTCATGATGATTCTTAGTAATATTTTCGTCATATGGCTCATGAGACTAATAGTGCGATGGTTGTCACAATCAGTGGTGCCTGACTTCTTCGGTATGGCTACAAAGATAGATTTTAGTAGATCTGCTGGTATGTGTCCAGTTTTATATTTGTCATTGAGTAGTTTTGTTATGTAGAGGAGAAGAGGGACCAAGGCAAGCCCTCACTTACATAATGGATTTGTTGGTGGTTTTCCTTATACATCTCAGGACTGGAAGAAAGCAGCTGTTGTCTCATCAAGGCAGCGACAGAAATTATATCAAGTGTAGAAGAATTTCACTCGTCACAGTGGAACAAAATATTTTCTATAGTTCTTGAGAAAAGACAAAGACAAATGATTGATCCTCAGCTTTGTGAAGCGCAAATGCGATTCTGAAGAATATAAAAAGTTGAACGCATTCGAAAATAAATGTCTAAGGAAAATACTTGGTATAGCGTGGAAGGAATTCAAAACAAACGGGGAAATTAGAGAAATCGCCAATAGCGTGGAACGAATTCAAAACAAACGAGGAAATTAGAGAAATCGCCAATCAACCACTAATATCTTCAGTAATAAAGAAAAGACGATGGTCATATAATGGACATGTGATGAGAAGAGATAATAACCGAATAGCAAAGCAAGCCCTCATGTGGGAAACACACTCTCTCTCTCTCTCTCTCTCTCTCTCTCTCTCTCTCTCTCTCTGCGATCATGACTCAATCAGAGTAGGATTCCAGACTCTCACATGAAGTCAGCTGTCAGGTTAAGCGTCAGTTAAGGAAACAACAGGTAAGAGAAAAAGAGGACAGAGACAAATGGCGAGATTTGATAAAATATCTTTAAAAGAATTGAAAACTGCTAGAACAAAAATTCAGATATGAGAAGGAGTACGCTCTAAGAAAGTCTACGCCCCATGGGCCAGCTACGGCTCGAAAGGTCAATAGATAGATAGATAGTTTTGTTATGACTTGTACTCCCAGCTCTCCTAATGCATTTATCTCTTATATTGTTATATTGCAGGGACCTGGAGCTTTGCCTCTTTTCATGTGTTGAATTGTGTCCTCCACTTCACTCTGCATAATTGGTGGTCCTGTGTCTTTGTTTGAATTGTTTAACTCTGGTCTTTCATCATCATAGAGTTGACTGATATATTCTGTCCATCTTTCTATTGTCTTCTCCAGTCCCATTATTATATTTCCTGCCTTTGACTTTACACATCCTGAAACTTTGACTTCTTTTCTCCCTGTTAATTCATTTAACTGATTGTGCATACATTTTGAGTCTTTCTTTTGTTGTTTTTCCATTTCTTCACATTTCTGTCTTAACCATTATTCCCTTGTTTCTCTGCATTTGTTGTGGATCTCTTTGTGCAATATTTTGTATGTCCGTTCTTCTTTCTTATGTTTTCTTCTTTCATCCATTAGTTGTAATATTTCTTCTGTCATCCATTTTTTTGTTGTTGATTCTTTTGGTCACTGGTATAACTTCTTTCGATGTTTGTTGGATCGATTGTCTGAGCATTTCCCACTGCTCCTCGATGTCTTGTCTTTTTTCAATAGCATTATATCTATTGTGTACTATCGTGCCATACTTATCGCTCGTCTGTTTATCTACTCTAAGTATATCTAGTTCTAATTTTATATTTCTTGGGAATTTCTGTGCCTTCCGCAGTTTTATTCTTGGCTTTCCAACTACTGGTGCATGGTCACTATTGCAATCTGCTCCTGGCCTTGTTTTAACAGATGTTAGCCCATTCCTGAATCTTCTCTGTACCAGTATAAAATCAACTTGATTGTGCACTTTTTTGTCTGGGCTTTGCCATGTCCATAGGCGCCTAGGGCGTTGTTTGAACCAGGTGTTACCTATAATCATTTCATGTGTCTTTGCCAACCTATCAACGCTCTGTCATTCGTCTCTCCAAGGCCGTGCGCCCCCCCCCCCCCCCAATCACATTTTGCACTTTAGCTCTTCCTACCTTTGCATTGAAATCCCCTAATATAATAGTTATTTCTTGAGATTTACACTGTTCCATGGTCATCTCTAGCTCATTGTAAAAAATGTCAATGTCTTCCTCTTTGCTATTACTTGTTGGTGCATAAGCTTGAATTATGTTGATTTCCATTGGTCTACCTCTCAATTTTACTAGCAGAATTCTATTTGAAACTGGCCAAAATCATTTCAATGTGTTGCTTCTTTCTCTATCTAACATGATGCCTACACCTCTTTCGTGTGTGGTTCCCCAGAGTAAATTACATTTCCGCTGTCGCGTTGTAATAATCCTGCTCCTTTCCATCTCATTTCACATAGTCCCAAGATGTTCAACTTCATTCTCTTCATTTCTTGGCTGATGTTTTCTAGTTTTCCAACCTGGAATGCTGATCTAATGTTCCAAGTTCCTATTGCTAGTGTCTCTTTATTTTTGATCTTGCATACAGTAGCTTGATGACGATCGGGTGTCACCTGTAGCACATGACACTCCCTACCGGACGAGGTGGCTGTGGAGTCCCCCATTAACGCCGTTAGCTGTAGATATAAAGTTGTGATTTGTCATGATTAGTCTAGGCAACAATAGAAGGTAGTTTGCCATTACTTTCCTTCTTGGCAGTGACTGTACTAGTCGGAGATCGCAGCCATTGTCTCTATACATGAGATCCTCTGCCTGCCATCGCGGTGTGGGGACCATAACCATAAAATGCAAAGGTGAATTTGTGTGGGAATATACAGAAAAAAAAACACATCTTCAGAAATGTCAGCTACAATTTTTTTTTTAACACTTAACAATCAACTACACTTATTTTCTTTCATTCTTTCTTTCTTTTACATCCTACTTCTTGCACAGAAAGGAAGAATGTGTAATGTTCTGGTCTTCTCTAGTTGGGTATTTGGGTTGTTGTCATGTCGAATTTACTTAATGTTTCTACGATTCAATAAATCCACCTCTTTCTGTGTTTCCCTTTTGCTCCGTAGCTGAATGTTATGTTAGTGGTTCGAGCTGACAGTTTGGCTGGATTTCATACTGGCCAGATGTCCAAACTATTTGATTCTCTTTTGTTCAGAATGTCCAATAACTGGTATTACACCCACCATTTTTCTCAATACTTTATTTCTAATTTCCTCTTCTCTAGTATTGTCCAGTTTTTCTTATATTTTGCATTTATGTTATCAATTTACGCTTCTGTTTATCAAAATGTGTATGTGTTTGACACTGGTAGCACAATGTGACTTAGCAATGTTTCTATTAGTTTCTTTTTGGTTTGTACAGTCACATTCAGAAGCCTCAAAATCGGCGATGTTTAGTAGCTGACATTATTTGACCAAATTCACTCTGGTTTTAATCTGGTTATCTAATTTTCCGTCGCCGGTAAAAATATTGCATAAATACTTGTACTCTCTCACTAACTTAAATATAAGTTATAGGAGTTATAAATAACATTTCATTAAAAAAAAAAAAAAACTATATGCCTTCAACGTCGATAGCTGTAGATATTAAGTTGTGTTTTGGCACTTTATACTAGGCAATATAAGAAGGTAGTTTGCCATTCCTTTCCTTCTTGGCAGTGACTGTACTAGTCGGAGATCGCAGCCATTGTCTCTATACATGAGATCCTCTGCATGCCATCACGGAGTGAGGACCATAACCGGCACTACTTGTCGGCTGCTCCCACAACACCATCCACCACCTGCTCCAATGGCTTCACGTAACCCTGATAAGGAGGGGGGGGAAGAGAGAGAGAGAGAGGCTAAACAAGAACTGTTGAGGCCAGCCCTAAAAGGGAGCTCCTAAAAAACATCAGACAGAAACAATCAACATTTTTCGGGCACATCGTGAGAAGAGGAAAGTTGGAATACTTGGTAACAACTGGCAAAATCTCTGAAAGAGAGATCGCTGACGTCAAAGAGAGAAAATACTAGATAGCTTGGTGTCATGGCATGGCAAACAGTCAACAACAGAACTGATACGATGCACTGTAGATAGAAGATTGTGGAAGGACATGATCGCCTACACCAACCGGTATGGCACATGATGATGATGATGTGCTTTTAGGATTACTTTACACAGCTATTCTTCTTTTGCTGCAGGGTTCAAGTCTTTTGATCATGCGAACTTGATTTTCTGTTCTGTTTCAAGATGGAGGGGTAGGAACAACATCATGACACAAGAGCTGGTCGCATGGCCAATACTCGAATGGCTCATATCTTAATGTGTTTCTGTGCTAAACATGGTTCATATCTTGGCGTGTTTCTGTGCTATCCATGGCTCATATCTTAGTGTATTTCCGTGCTATCCATGGCTCATATCTTAATGTGTTTCTGTGCTAGATATGGTTCATATCTTGGTGTATTTCCGTGATAGCCATGGCTCATATCTTAATGTGTTTCTGTGCTAGCCATGGCTCATATCTTAGCTTGTATGTGTGTGTGCTAACCATGTCTCATATCTTGGTGTGTGTCATGTTAGTAATATCTCATATCCTGGTGTGTCCGTGTTAATCATGTCTCATATCTTTATGTGTCTCTGTGTTTAGTCATATCTCATATCTTAGTTTGTATCTGTGTTAGCCATGTGTCATATCTTTGCGTGTATGTCTGTGTTAGTCATATCTCAAATCTTGATGTGTGTCAGTGTTAGTCATGCCTCGTATCACTGTGTGCATGTCTGTGTTAGTCACATCTCATATCTTTGTGTGTACATGTCTGTGTAGTCACCTCTAGTGACTCGGGCAGATGGTGCTCGTAAACCTGGGAGGGCCGACCATCTAAGGGCAGAATCCCCCTACAGAAAAGATCTTCTACTGTATTGTAGGAAGATTGGGGACAATCAAAGGCTAAGGAAATCAAAACTGAATAAAAAAGTTGGTTGAAATCGGATGCACTGGGCCACTGGCGCAGAACACAGTGCAACGTTTTAACGGGTGTTCAATCAGAGTGGATCTAGCAGACTCTAATTGTGATGTTCTGTCTGTGGGGGCGATCAATACACTTAACCTGACAGCTGACTTCATGTGAGAGTCTGGAATCATACTCTGATTGAGTCCTGATCGCAGAGAGAGAGAGTGTGTGTGTGTGTGTCCTAATTTTATCTATACCTGTGTCGTGACTGACACTCCTATAATATAATTGACAACAAAAATGATTTGTGTGTGTGTTTTTGTGTACACGCGTGTGTGCGCGCGCGCGTGCGTGCGTGTGTTTTAACTAGTAGAATTTAACGTCCGGAATAAATGTTAAATGTTAAAAGTCTGTTTGGAGGCGAAGGCGCGCCTCCCAGCACTAGAGCTGGAAGTTGTCAGCGACCCACAGCTGATGGCTTGCGCCAGGATCGGTGAACCAAAACCATCCAGACCCTGCTCCACCTCTCCGTGGTGCCTCCAGTAACAGACTAACCTGTCTAGTCTGGCCAAGCGAGCAGGGATCGAAGAGGGAAGACAACCCGGTACTCCAAAATGTCGTGCTGAAGTCGGATGTGTTGGGCCGAAAGGCGCAAATATAACAGTTATACTGCAAACCACAACACAACGCAGATACGTCCACTTAACGTCCTTTAAAGGGCGGATGACGAAGAGGAATTCTACAGTCTACGAATACTCTAGAATACTTTAGTCATTGGGCGAACGCAAGCAGGCAGCAAAAGTCTGTTTTGCTACATTCATTTTTGAAATTACAACAGTTTTTTATTCTGCAACGGTATTGCATATTTTCGCTGATGAAAATAAGAAATCAAAGTTAAGAAAATGCATAATTCAAGAGTTATAATTAAGTCTTGGTTTGAAACTAAAAAAATTATGATTATCCTATTCCTATCAATTTTCTCTCTATCTCTCAGTATTTTTGTGTGCGTACACGTGCGCCATATTTCAGTACATAAATATAAATAAAAGTATTTTGCAACGCCGATTCATCTGGTGTGAAATAAAAATCCTAAATCACGTGGTGGTGATTGCTTTGACCAAGCGGCCTTTATTCCTCTGGTTCTATCGTGTGCCCCCCGACATACACCAGCAATGGTTCTACGTGTTGTAAAGATAATAGTAGAATTATCTAGATTTAGTGTATATTTCAGTATAAATGTTTGTCAGGATGATGCTCCTTCATCTTCTCAGGTAACTAGCCTCGGGTCTAATCGATGATCACTCAATCGTTACAAGATGAGTATGTACCACTAAGAACATAAACACGGAAAGTTAGACGGAAGTGTGTGAGTAAGAGAGAGAGAGAGTGAGAGACAGAGAGAGACAAAGAGACTTGATTACAAAAATCAAGACTTCAAATTATTTACCCTTCCGTTCACTTCGATCAATCAAAATCAATTACTCTGTAGTAATTATTTTGTTTTTGTCTTCGCAAAGAGAAATTAGTGCAGTAGATTTCAGAAGTTTAGAAATGATGTGTTTCCACGAACGATTCTAATTCGTTGATCTTGTTGCGTAGTGGGGAAGTAAAACACAATTCTTTTGGTAGAAGGATATAAATTGTAGCTAGACAGCAACACTGAAACAACTAAGGACAGTGTTCCTGAAAACTACCAATGATACAGACTCTGCTTTCTATGTGGCAACACACACACACAAAACAGAAAACACAAATCCGCTTGGCCACAAATGGCACCTAAAAAAAGATTATTTCCGTACCCAAGGATATTATTTGTCATCTGAATCGCAGCTAGCAGCGACCAGTTACCATAATTGTCAATTTGAGGAAAGAAAATAATCTGACGACTCGCGGCTAGGGTCACAGGGGTTCGTTATAATCCAGACATTTCAGAATTTAAAGGTGCCGGCATCTTATGTTATTTATATCATATTTTGAAAGGTCTCTGTTAGAAGGTTACTTTAGTGGTTCTACTGCTTTCTTTCTCTACTTTTGTTCTTACTAATCCTTTTATCATTTGATACTTTTTTTTGCAGCTTTTAAAGCCTACTCGCTTATTTAGTTTATACTTTTTCGTGTGTTATTTTTTGCTTTTTTTGTGTTGCATGTGCATAAAGGTTTTCAACAATGTCGTTCTTTTTTTTAAAATCTTCTTCTACTTCTTTCCTTCCTCATCTGCCTTTCAGCGTCCAGGAGATATATAATTTGCGGTCTTTTGCTCTTCTGTTCGCCTCTGCTGATGTTATGTTTCCTAGTGCTTCTAATATTCCATCCATCTATTTTTTTCGTGGTCGACCTTTGGGTCTGGTGTTCTCACAACGTTTGATGAAGGCAATTTTTTTTTTTAAATACCTTGATAAATATGACATGAATATATTTTGTATGACATTTAGGCCAAAAATGTTCAAAAACATCCAGATTAAAAAAAAAATAGTCAGTGACTCGTGTCTGACTGATTACGCTAGTATAAAGCGAATATAGTAAAAGTGAACCAGAGTTAATAAATGTCCTACACCACTTCCTTGTTGTGAATCTGCAAATGGACTTACCTAAAAAGTCTGATAAAAGTTAGGAAATCGAAGAGAAAGGCCAGCAGGTAAACGAACAAAGTGTCATGCTGAAGTCGAATGTGTTAGGTCGGAAGCCATATATCATCACCTCTTGTTGTAAACCACAAAACGACCATCTAACATAACCTTATGATAAAAAGGAGTAGTCTGGCAAACCCAAAAGCATGGCATTAAATATACTTCTCATTTCAGACTTGTGCGTATATTGCTTTTATTTGTATAAACACATCGTTCTTTCCACACCCACATTTGTATTGGTCTATATATTCCACAAGTGTCTCTTGTCTTCGATAATGTTTCACCTGTGCTACATGCAAGTCTGGATCATGAAAATATGACCTTGAAGTAGCAGTAGCAAAATGTACTATGTGCGATCTCCATTAAGACGCCGCGAATTATATTTTAAAGATAGCTTGGGTAGAGTTCAGCAAAATTAATAGTTTCTAAAATGTGAAAACGGGTCATTTTTGTTTAGTTTAACGTCTGTAGTCATGGAACAATGCAATCACAGGGCAGTGTTGTGTAATCATATCTTGCATACTATACAAAACATAATTGAAATGTAAATACAAGTCCGTTATAACGACTATCTGCTTTTCCACATACAAATACTGTGGCAAAAACTGAAGACATGATTATGATTAATTATTCTGTTTTTCACGGTATTTTTGGAATGTGGTGGGGAAAATGAAAAAGAGAGAAAACGGGGAGGGGGGGGGTGTTGTGTATGTGTGTGTGGAAGAGGGCGAAAGAAAAGAAAAAGAGGGTGGAAGAAAAGGGAAGGGATATTAAGCCACAATAAATTACATTATGTTGTTCCGGAAAAAAATGTCAAGATGCTCACAGTTTATTTCTATCATCCTTGCTACAAGCACGCTCACAGTCAAAACCCTGAGTGACACTGGTTAGTTTGTTACATCAGCCAGACTTGAGCAACAGCATATCTCCGACCAGATTTTTCTATTTCCAGCTATGTAAAAACGATTTCTAAATTAAATTCTGTCTCTTCACTCTAGGCTCTGGTGTTTCGAGTTTGTAACGGCAGGGACAAGCAATATATATAACTATGTGCTGAACTGGTAGGACTAGAGTACACACTTGTCTATGTTCGTTTGCGTCGGGGTTTATACGTATCCACACTCATAAACAAAAAGATGCATTGCAAAAGAAACTGGCCGCGACTGAAAGACTAAAGTTGGGTGGTCAAACTATAATCTAGAGATGGTTTCGAAGGTTGACTTTTTAAAACCAAAAGTGAGGATTCGAGCACACATTACAGACAATTGAACTGAAGTTTGTTAAGGAAAGAAACAATCCCGTGACATATGATGAGTGTGACGTACTGGGAACAAGCTGTTTTGTCCATGCTTTTCGACCGTCTGCATTTTCTTTTAAAGGGAGGGGTGTTCAACACTGCGCCAGTGCCTTTTCTTTCCAGGAGAAAAATAACCCCTAGAAGCCGTCAGTCGGTATCGAACTCGACCTCATCTCCTCCACAGCAGAACAGTTCACTTCTGTACCGGGCTCCATGGACTTGAAGGGTTAGAAGTACAACTTGCCATGATGATCCGGTACTTGACGGGTTAGAAGTACAACTTACCATGGTGATCTCGGTACTTGACGGGCTAGAAGTACAACTTGCCATGGTGATCTCGGTACTTGACGGGCTAGAAGTACAACTTGCCATGATGATCCCGGTACTTGACGGGTTAGAAGTACAACTTACCATGGTGATCTCGGTACTTGACGGGCTAGAAGTACAACTTGCCATGGTGATCTCGGTACTTGACGGGTTAGAAGTACAACTTGCCATGGTGATCTCGGTACTTGACGGGTTAGAAGTACAACTTGCCATGATGATCTCGGTACTTGACGGGCTAGAAGTACAACTTACCATGATGATCCCGGTACTTGACGGGTTAGAAGTACAACTTACCATGGTGATCTCGGTACTTGACGGGCTAGAAGTACAACTTGCCATGGTGATCTCGGTACTTGACGGGTTAGAAGTACAACTTGCCATGGTGATCTCGGTACTTGACGGGTTAGAAGTACAACTTGCCATGGTGATCCGGTACTTGACGGGTTAGAAGTACAACTTGCCATGGTGATCTCGGTACTTGACGGGCTAGAAGTACAACTTGCCATGGTGATCTCGGTACTTGACGGGCTAGAAGTACAACTTGCCATGGTGATCTCGGTACTTGACGGGTTAGAAGTACAACTTGCCATGGTGATCTCGGTACTTGACGGGCTAGAATTACAACTTGCCATGGTGATCCCGGTACTTGATGGGTTAGAAGGACAACTTGCCATGGTGATCCCGGTACTTGATGGGTTAGAAGTACAACTTGTCATGGTGATCACGGTACTTGATGGGTTAGAAGTACAACTTGCCATGGTGATCCCGGTACTTGATGGGTTAGAAGTACAACTTACCATGGTGATCCCGGTACTTGATGGGTTAGAAGTACAACTTACCATGGTGATCCCGGTACTTGACGGGTTAGAAGTACAACTTGTCATGGTGATCCCGGTACTTGATGGGTTAGAAGTACAACTTGTCATGATGATCCTGTACTTGACGGGTTAGAAGTACAACTTGTCATGGTGATCCCGGTACTTGACGGGTTAGAAGTACAACTTGTCATGGTGATCCCGGTACTTGATGGGTTAGAAGTACAACTTGTCATGGTGATCCCGGTACATGACGGGTTAGAAGTACAACTTGCCAAGGTGATCCCGTACTTGACAGCTTAGAAGTACAACTTGTGATGATGATCCCGTACTTGACGGGTTAGAAGTACAAATAGTCATGGTGATCCCGTACTTGACAGCTTAGAAGTACAACTTGTCATGATGATCCCGTACTTGACGGGTTAGAAGTACAACTTGCCATGGTGATCTCGGTACTTGACGGGCTAGAAGTACAACTTGCCATGGTGATCTCGGTACTTGACGGGTTAGAAGTACAACTTGCCATGGTGATCTCGGTACTTGACGGGCTAGAATTACAACTTGCCATGGTGATCCCGGTACTTGATGGGTTAGAAGGACAACTTGCCATGGTGATCCCGGTACTTGATGGGTTAGAAGTACAACTTGTCATGGTGATCACGGTACTTGATGGGTTAGAAGTACAACTTGCCATGGTGATCCCGTACTTGATGGGTTAGAAGTACAACTTACCATGGTGATCCCGGTACTTGATGGGTTAGAAGTACAACTTACCATGGTGATCCCGGTACTTGACGGGTTAGAAGTACAACTTGTCATGGTGATCCCGGTACTTGATGGGTTAGAAGTACAACTTGTCATGATGATCCTGTACTTGACGGGTTAGAAGTACAACTTGTCATGGTGATCCCGGTACTTGACGGGTTAGAAGTACAACTTGTCATGGTGATCCCGGTACTTGATGGGTTAGAAGTACAACTTGTCATGGTGATCCCGGTACATGACGGGTTAGAAGTACAACTTGCCAAGGTGATCCCGTACTTGACAGCTTAGAAGTACAACTTGTGATGATGATCCCGTACTTGACGGGTTAGAAGTACAAATAGTCATGGTGATCCCGTACTTGACAGCTTAGAAGTACAACTTGTCATGATGATCCCGTACTTGACGGGTTAGAAGTACAACTTGTCATGGTGATCCCGTACCTGACAGCTTTGAAGTACAACTTGTCATGATGATAACGGTACTTGATGGGTTAGAAGTACAACTTTCCATGGATATCCCGGTACTTGATGGGTTAGAAGTACAACTTGTCATAGAGAATGAACCCGCCGCCGCTTTCCACAACTCTGAAGAATGGCACTGATACCCTGGGTGGTTAATATACACAAATAATAATATTCTAAATGATGGGAATCTTCACATCTAAATGTATAGAATGCACAGTTAGTGAACTGGTGGGTTGCAACTAGAAAAACATAGAACACGTGAAATATTTGAGTGGCAAACGACTTTGTAACTCCAGTTAATTAGATAAATGTCAAGTGGCCAGAAATGCAGTGTACGTATGGGAACAAGAGCAGCAACATCAGCATTGTGGTGTGTGTGAGATCAGCATTGAAAACAGAACTATAGCAATGTTTTTGTGTGCCTGCGTGTAAAAAACAAAGACTGAGCCATGAACTTTATATTTCAACAAATAATGATATTCAGACACTATAGAAGCGCTATTATATACGCTATATCTGGGTGTTTTTTTCTCAACGGTCGCAATATTGATTAAGAAATGCTGTGACGTCTGTCAGTGCGCTCAGAAAAGCGCAAGGCGATGCGACATTACAGAGAAATCATTACTACACAGAACCAAGCACCTTACCCCACACGGATGAACAGTGGTTTTCAAACGAGCCTCGATCTTCACTTGCACAAAGCAAGAGAATGGCAGAGGTGCAGGAAAGCTTTAAAATGAGCGAGGTGATAAAAAAAACGATTTTTAAAAATGTGTTCGCTTTTTAAACAGAAAAATATTGCCATGAGTATGAGTATTTCTGACATATATCACAGAAAGAAAGAAAAGATAATGAAATACGAGTATTTTTTAAATGATAACAGATATAAGTATATATAATTTGAACTTACCAAACAACTCAATACATTTGAATATTTTGTGAATCAATTACGTTGTATGTTGGTGTATAGTTTTACACTTCTCTTCACTTAGTTATTTTTTATAATAAAGCACTAAAATATCTAGCACTTTTTGTATGATTTGAACAAACATAATTGATGGTACGTCGATAGCAAATTTTCATTTGAAAAGTTGAGACCAGCAGGTAAAAGTTTTTGGAATCACTGACATAAAATAATGGATACAAAAATACAACACCGCGGGCAAACATTGTAATTTATAATGTTATATTTTCTACTTAATTTTGACGTAAGGATTAAGAAATCAGCAGGAAATACGGGAACATAGTAAATGCAAACAAAAACACACATGGTTCCAAATGTTGGGTATTTTTTTTTTAACAAAACAATTTGAAATCTCCACAAAAATATAAACGATGGTTCTGGAAAACAATTATCAAAGAGAGAGAAAACTGTAAAAACTCAATTTAAAATGACAGCAAAAGAGGAAATATAAACCAGTGGCAAAACAAAAACTAAGTTTTAACACGTTTGTAAAACGATAAAAAAAGGTTCTTCTTATTCTTCTTCTTCTTCTATTCTTCATCCATTACCGTTGGCGTCGAAGGGAGATACATTCTGCGATTCTTTGTTCTTCTGTTGGCCTCTTCTGGTGTTATTCCTCCTAGTGACTCTAGTATTCCCTTTATCCATCTCTTTCTCGGTCATCCTTTTAATCTGGCGTTTTCGTAGCGTTTGTTTAAGGCTCTTTGAGACATTGTTAGTTCTTTTTGACTTGTTATGTGGCCGAATCAATTTATCTGTTGTTTCTTTATGTATTCGATGGCTGGTTCAATTTCGAGTTTCTTCTCAGGTCGGTGTTTCTTACTCTGTCCCTTAAGCTGTTTCCTGTCATTTGTCTGACACATTTCATTTCGGTGGTCGTTATTTATCTTATTGTCCAATCTAATCCAAATATCAACGTAGAGTCCAGCGTCCAATTCTGGCACTGATAGCACAGAGTTGGTAGAAAAATTGATTCGTATATTGCCCTTTTTGGCTTCCATAGTTATTGCTTTGTTTTTCAATAGTATAAAAAAGGTTTTGGTGCATATTAATAACACACTCTTATAGTTGAATTTCAACGACGGTAAAGTGTTCTCTGCTGTCAGAATCTCTCTTTCTCTCTGTCTCTCTCTCATTCCCGATCGCAATCAAAAATGTATTTGTTCACTTGCTATGTTCATTTTTTAAATTAGTAATGTCGAGCGCCACACACACGCACACACACACACATACAAACAACTTAACCAGCCAACAACGCATACACACACAACTTTCACATGGATGTCGCCCATACGTTCGCATTTGCAATGTGCACGCGGAAAACACTTTAAACAGGAAGTAACATACACAAAGAAAGAACTTTAGATTTGAAAACAGATCAACACGTTTTAGGAACAACCCATATCTGCATGCTTTAAGAACAATCTCAGCGTTAGACGAACTATCATAAGATATCAAACATTGCGGCAAAGAGAGAATGTTACATGAAAAGTTGACGATTTAATCATGTGAAAGTTTGGAGAACAGTGATGGCTGCAAAACGCTGTAAAGGTGGCTAAAAGTGTTGCGAAAGAGCTCATAATTATGTTTATATTAACAATGATAGAAAGTAGAGCAGGTGGTCGAATCGATAACTTGTCGGGTTCCAAACCAGGAGAACGTTGGTTCGAATCCTTGTAGGGCAAACAATAGATTCTATCGCGTGTGAAATGAAAACCAGAACATTTCACGGCGACTGCCTTAGACAAGCGGCCTTTAATATCCGGTCATACAATTCCCCCCAGTAGGGAACAATTCTATAAAGATAGTTGTTTTGGTGTTTTGTTTTTTAATACAGAAAATAAAACGCGGAAGTTATGTTAATATACTTCCAATGACAGACACAATTATTAGTGAAAATACACATCGTCTGGGCACAGCTGTTTGTTGGTGATATTTAGGAAATCTTGCTAATTTTTTTTTTTTTTTCAACTCTGAAACATGACTAAGTATAATTCTGCTTAAGTACATTACAGCTGATCATTGGAGATTATATAACTTAATTTTTTACAATTGTTGTGGTTAAAATATGATTATTTTACACCAGTAGAGTCAATCTTATCGAAATGTTGAAATAATTCTAATCATAAACATTATTCGGCTAAAGTATCAAAAGCACAGAAATAAAATATTCTAGAATATTCATATCTTTGTGCAGTGTTACAAATTAGAACCACTCCAATCAAATATAAAACTCTCAAGAATGAGTGGAGTGCAGTTTCCTCATGATGTCCTCATTCATAAATATATCAACATTGTAGGGACTGAATCTAAAATGTCACTTTGAGATTATAACAACCAGTTGTAGGTAGTGAAAGCCCGATTTGTGATCTCTTCTCGCAGTCAAAAACGTTCTTGTCAGCATGAAATGGTGACCTACGAGTTTAGCTAAAGCTCAGGATAGATAACTGCACCCGACCACGTGTTATACGAACATATACAATTTAAATATCAACGTAGAAGAGTGGCTAGTTAGAAATTTCAACAAATTTTAGCAATATTTCATGACATACACTTATTAACCGGTTTCCGAAAATAGTATTTTCAGTTCTTTTCTCTCTTTCTCTCTCTCCCTCTCTCACTTTCCCCAACCCAACAATACTATTCCATGACAGCGTTAAATGAACATGGTCCTTATCAATTAGTCGAGAGTCCATACACAGTACCATTATTTTTTTAATTAGATCCCCAGTGATTGGTGGAAACAGCTGCTACACGAATCCTTCAGGGTTATGCAGATGATGAAACTATTTTCCTGCCAGTTCTATATTTGGAGAATTCTACAGCACCTGAGATCAGGCACTCCATGCACAACTAAACGGATTACAGTTTTTTTTTTTTTTAGCGCTGGAGAGAATTTAGAAAGATCAGTACTTCCATGACTGTCAATTATCTGAAACTCACTCGCAGTTAGTTTTGCACTATTTGAGTTGTGATCTATGGATGTCAAGAACACACAGGCAAAGAAGCATCGACCCCCTTAGGTTTAAAAAAAATATTGTCTTCTTCTATCGCAACTGTCTTCGAAGTTGTACCATGTCGCTATAAACATTATACATATTTATAGCGCGCGATGCGTGCTACCACGTTTTGGGAGAGTCGTATATTTATGATATATAGAACGTACATGCGTGTATATGGATTACTGGTGATATTTTACAACGAGTATTATTATACTAAGGAGCCGCGATAGCTCAGTGGTTAATGAACTGGACTAAAAAGGGCAAGAGGTAAGGTTCTATCCCAACCGACGACTTCCGGGTTCACCAAGCTTTTAATGGGTACCGGATTTTTTTCTGGGAAAGTAAAGCGGCACACGGGCAATATGTCGACCACATTACCCCAAAAATAATGTGCCTAATGTATCTAAAAATTATGGTCACTAACACCATATTCCTTATACGCCACTTGGCGTGATAGTGCTCTTTACCTTTTACTTATTATTATACTCCTTTAGCTAAACTATTGCAATATGTAACTGGCTGATATAACTGGCTATTGGAAAAACAGTTATTATACTCCTTTAGCTATATTATTGTAATATAAATGGCTATTGGAAAAATAGTCAGATATTGTTCATGAACGTGGTAATGTAAAGGAAGAGGGTTTTACAAAATTACTACTACGGTGAAGCCATGAACAAAAAATCATTTGATGTGAAAGGGTGGGGCCTGGGATGTACGGTGTGGCATTCATAAAACAGAATAAGGTATTTACTAAAACAAGTTCCCAGATCTTGGAATCTTACACCATGAACTCAAATTATGAGTGTAAGAAAATTTGTGCTAAGAAGAATGGACATAAATCAGCTGATGTTAACTGTGAACAAAGAACGAACAACCAGAACGACCGCTAATGATTGGTTATAAGAATCAAACCAACTACACTGAGAGCACACCAATTACTTTCCATTATTTCACTAACAAATGATGTTGTATATGCAAGTTGATAGTTTGTATAGCACACTGTTTATATACTCATGATACACCCTTTCAGTCGCCCCATACTTATTGTATCTAGTTTTACTCCCACTTAAAGGAATTTCAAAACTGCACCTTCATTAAATATCGTTAAACCGCCTAAAACAATTGAGAGTGCCCAGTATATCTTTCTTGATAAGTTCTACGTTTTTACATTTCTGGCCTGGTTATAGCTAACTGTCAACTTTCTCCTTACCAAACACGAGTGCCGAGTGACACTGACAGTAAATCACACAATTTCTTGAAGGTCTATTGCCACATAAATGTTCTTATCACTCGTCAAGGAACCACTCATTCTGGAACTAATAGTCTGGCCTAATAAATACTCTCATGAAAATAATCACAAAAAACCAATGTAGAGTGGCAGGAAGTGCATATACCTCAATTCTTTTTCCAGAGTTAGTTGGACTAGAAGCTCTGCTCTACCCAGCAATTATTTTAATTCTCACCCACGCAGAAAATCGACATCCTAACTTCAGTTACAATTCCAGTAGATACGACAGCACAAACAGCTGCGCTATTCTCACACTGATGAGCGTTGTTAACTTTGTGGCGAATTATTATTGCATCATTTTCACTTTCCAAAAATAATTATCATTTGCTGATAGAGATATTCATCGCATCCTCAGTGTTCAATCACTACTCTATTTTGTTTATATTATCAACTTAAGTTATCAATTTAACTATTCTTGCCAGCTTCAACATGACTCTCAAATCTTCTGACTATATTGCATTAAAAAAAAGCATTTGTTGTAAAGAAATAAAAGAAGGAGGGAAAATATACACATGTGTGTGTGTGTTTATTGCTGAATAAATTGACAACACGATATATTATTAATCTAACACTTAACTGATCTTGGTAATCAACTTCAGAATTTGCGAATGTGTGTTTGTTACAGTCAATACTATACCACCAACTCCTACATTCAGCCTTTTTTCATATATTATTCTGATATGAAACAATGATGACAATTCTTTCACGTATAGATATGAATATGCAAATGAAATTTTGATAAATTTGAATGACTGAAACATATCACTTTGTATTGTTCTTCTTCTTCTACCTTTTTAGCTCCCAGTGGAGCATATGTCTTCAACAAACACTTTCCAAGTCATTCTGTTTTTTGCCATTCTTTTACGATCATTCCATGTCTTCCCCATCATCATCATCTCTGCTTCTATCTGTCTTCTCCAAGAATTCCTTGGTCTTCCTCATTGTCTTTTCCCCTGGGGATTCAAAAAAAGAGCCTGTTGTGTAATACTCTCACTTGGCTTCCGTAATGTGTGAGTAGTAAATTACCAGCATTACATGCAACAAATGATCCACCAGCGGCTCATTTTTTGCTATATAATAAGTCTACCGGCTCATTTTGCGCCGCCAGTACTGGTTTCCGCGGGGTGACCTCTTGTGATCTCTCGTAGATGGGGGAATTTTTTTTTTTTTTTGGGGGGGGGGGGAAATGGGGTGGGCGGAATGACCTTTTGTGATGTCTCGTCTCGTAGATAGGAGAAATTTTGGGGGAATAGGGTGGGCGGGGACTCATGAAAGAGGTGGGCGGGGGGTCACATAACTTTGTACTTTCTTTCAAAACAGTCTTATTCAATTTAACTTTTAATGTATACCTAAAATTTCTTTGCCTCTAATGGTAACAACTTACTCAGTGCTTGTCCGTAACACTGACACATGCCTTGGTATGTACACGAAGGCGCGTTAATGACTTTAGCAGGTACGCCGTCAAAGACCCGTTTCTCTGTGAAATTTTTCGCTTGAGTAATTTAAACCAAGTCGTCTACATGAGCTGCGCTAATGCGTTTAACACATGGAAGCATCAAAACATGAAATTTATTAATGACCAAACCGAACGCTTCGTCATCTAATGACCATGGTCGTACTAATGCGCTTATCAGCTGATCAGTAAAGACCCGTTACCAGACGAAATTTAACGGATGAGCACCTACACACCAGTCTCAGAGATTGACCACAGGGCCACGCTAATGAGTTTATCAGCTATCTAGTCTATCTATCTTTCGTTCGCCCCAAGTATTGTCTATATCTGCAATGTCGTTTCCTGTATACATTTTAGTCTTTTGTAATTCTTGCAGTGGCCCATATAGTTCTGTCTCTAGTGTTGTATCAATGGGCCAATGGATTTTCCTCGGTCTACTATATTCAGTGCAGTTTTGAAGTATGTGTTCAGCAGTCTGGGGCGCCTGTCCACATGTACAAGTAGTTGAGGTGCCGATCTTGAATTTTCAATTTAATGAGTTTATCAGCTGTCTAGTGTTGTGGCGTTGTTTTAGAGAGACGGTAAATTAATGTACTATGCTATTATTTTAGTGTGGCTATATCAGAGGTGTAATTTTCATGAGTAGTATTTTATATTAGTGTGGTTTTGACAGGGGGACGTAAGTAGTTTTCATGGGTAGTAGAGTTAGGACTTGGCCTGTACTAGAATTCCATCCTTCCCTCCATTGTAACTTGTAATTTAAGTAGTAGTTGTAGTAGTAGTAGTAGTAGCAGTAGTAGTAGTAGTAGTAGTAGTAGTAGTAGTGGAAGTTGTAGTGGTAGTTGTAGAACTAGCATGACTTTTGTTTAGTAGAGTTATGACAGAGGCGTAACTTTCATGAGTAGTAGAGTTAAAAGTTGGAATGTATTAGAATTTCACGGAAGTGATCAAGTTTACATCTGATCCATCTAGTGACCACAGTCGCCTTCCTTCCTTGTAGCCATGGTTGGTAATACATTCGTTTAGTGGGGCTTATGACAGGGGCGTGACTTTTTCGTGTGTAGTAGAGATATGACAGAGGCTTATAGTTATTTTATTCATGACAACTTTATTGTAGTCCTAAAATTTATTTGAAACTAATGGTAACATACAACTTACTCAGTGCTTGGCCAACTAATGACCACGGTCTTACTAATAAGTTTAACAGCTGATCGGTAATGAAATTTCAGCGGCGTAATCTACTTGAGGGGTTCTGCGATTAATTTTTTGGACTTTTCAACTAAGTATTTTGCTGAATTGAACAGCTGAATGGTAGAATGGAATTTATGTGGAAATACACACGAGTTTAGACCATCCACATCATCGAGTTTCAGCGACAAAACCAACTATGTCGACAAGAAGTATTCAGATGACGCCTAAACGGCGACAATAAAGAAGAAAAAAATAGGAAAAGACCAGGGACAAAGTTCCTTGGGAAGGCCAGGGGTAACGTCATAACCATCAAAGGGGGGAGAAGACCTGGAGTACACACCCTGTTATCTATCGAATTTAGTGAGCTTGAATGATGGAAGGGCAGCCTGAAAGACTACTCGAACAAGTGACTCTGATAGTGTCATAGACCTGGCACTGGTGTCTTCTACCTTTGTATTAGTTTGCAAGTGGCATGTACTAGGATTCCACGAAAGTTATCACTATCCATGCATCTTCGTAATTGAGAACGGTAGAAATAGAAATACTTTAGTGGGGCTTATGACAGGGGCGTGACTTTTTCGTGTGTAGTAGAGATATGACAGAGGCTTATAATTATTTTTGTTCATGTCAACTTTATTGTAGGCCTAAAATTCCTTTGAAACTAATGGTAACATACAAATTACTCAGTGCTTGGCCAAATAATGTCCAAGGTCGCACTAATGAGTTTAACAGCTGACCGGTAATGGAATTTCAGCGGTGTAATCTACTTGAGGGGTTCTGCGCTGAAGACTCAGAGGGGAAGGCCATAAGTCTACAAGGGAAGCTCTGAAGACTCAGAGGGGAAGGTCATAAGTCTATGAGGGAAGGTCATACGTCTACGAGGGAAGCTCTGAAGACTCAGAGGGGAACGAAAGATAGATAAACTAGACAGCTGATAAACTCATTAGCGTGGCCCTGTGGTCAATCTCTGAGACTGGTGTGTAGGTGCTCATCCGTTAAATTTCGTCTAGTAACGGGTCTTTACTGATCAGCTGATAAGCGCATTAGTACGACCATGGTCATTAGATGACGAAGCGTTCGGTTTGGTCATTAATAAATTTCATGTTTTGATGCTTCCATGTGTTAAACGCATTAGCGCAGCTCATGTAGACGACTTGGTTTAAATTACTCAAGCGAAAAATTTCACAGAGAAACGGGTCTTTGACGGCGTACCTGCTAAAGTCATTAACGCGCCTTCGTGTACACACCTAGGCATGTGTCAGTGTTACGGACAAGCACTGAGTAAGTTGTTACAATTACATGCAAAGAAATTTTAGGTATACATTAAAAGTTGAATTGAATAAGACTGTTTTGAAAGAAAGTACAAAGTTATGTGACCCCCGCCCACCCCACTTTCATGAGTCCCCGCCCACCCTATTCCCCCAAAATTTCTCCTATCTACGAGACGAGACATCACGAGAGTTCACTCCGCCCACCTCATTCCCCCCCCCCCAAAATATTTCCCCATCTAAGAGAGATCACAAGGTCACCCCGCCACGACGAGAGGTCAACGTGAGGTCACCACGCCGAGAGGTCATTCCAAGAAATCACCCCGCGGAATCCCAGTACTTGCGGCGCATAATGAGCCGGTAGACTTATTATATAGCAAAAAATGAGCCGCTGGTAATTCATTTGTTTCATGTAATTCTGGTACTTCACTACTTGTGTGTCCTATCCAGCAACTTTGTATTGCTATGATATTTGTCCAAAAAAAAAATCAAAAACCTTCTTCTAGATGCGCTGGTAGAGTTACTGGCAAAATCACATCGAAGAATAGGCAGTGAATGCCTTCAGTGCGATCAGAAAGTTCTTTCGCTTTTGTCCAAGGGAGTGATCTTATTCAAATCAGAGCTGAGGATGTACAAATCTCACATAGTTTTTCCACTGTATTTTTTCAGTTTCAAAATCGATATTTGTTTATCTTCTTAATAATCACCATCATGTGTCATACCGATTGGCGTAGGTAATCATGTCCTTTCACAATTTTCTATTCATAGTGCATCGTACAAATTCTATTGTTGACTGTTTTCCATGCCATACACCAAGCTATCTAGTACCTTCTCTCATTGTCTGCGATCTCTCTTGCCCTGTATTTTGCCAGCTGTAACCAAGTATTCCAAATTTCCACTTTTTTATGATATGCTCGTAAAATTTCGATTGTTTCTTTCTTTGTTTTTTAGGGTCTCTTTTTTTGTATTGGCCTCTTTCAGAATGCATTCGTTGATATTTTAGCTGTCTATGGAACTTTCAACATTCTTCTGAGAAACTCCATCTCTGTGGCTTCTAATTGTATTTTTATTTTTTTGTTTACTGTTCATGATTCGCTTCCATAGGTCAAAATTGGCTTATATAGCACAAATGAACTTTCTTTTCACTTCTATTGACATAGATATGTTGCACAAGACGTTTTTCATTTTCTGAAATGCTATTTTGGCCTCAGCTATTCTGCTTTTTATTTTTGTGGTGCATCTTCCATCTTATATTATTATTGTTCGCAAGTATTAACGCTTTGCACTTGTTTCAGATTTGTGCCGTTTATTTTTATATTACATGGTGGTGATGAATGTTTATTCTATATAACCATTACCTCTGTTTTCTCCTTTCAGACTGAGACCTTTCTTGTTGCTTTCTTTTACTATTATGTTTATCATTTCTTGTAGTTCTTGTTCCGTTTCTGGTGTTAAGACTGTCATCCCGTATCGTAAATTGTTTATATTGTGACCGCTTGCTTCAATTCATTATTCTTTCCACTACTGATCTCAAATTTTTGCTGTAAAGTGAAAACAAATCCAGCGACAGAACACAGGCTTGACTGGCTTCTTGTTTTCTATATTGGAACTGTCCTGTTTGGTTGCTAATTCTTATGGTTACTGTTTGTTGTCAATACATGTTTATTATTATTCTCAGATCCTTATCATTAATGTTTAATTTCTCCAGCATATTCAACATTTCTACAAGCTTTACTATGCCAAATGATTTTGTGTAATCTATAAAGCATATATATATATATACATATATTATTTCTTTACCTCTATAACTCTTTCCATCAATGTTCTCAGCATGTATATTGCATTATTGGTAGTCTTTCCTTCCACAAATCCACATTGTTCCTCACTTCTGGTTTTATTTTGTTCCTTGCATGTCTCATGATGATTCTTAACAATATTTTGGTCATATGGTTCATGAGTGGCGCATGACCTCTTTGGGATGGTTACAAAAATAGATTTTAGAAGATCTTCAGGTATGTGTCCACTGTTATATAAGTCACCGAGTAGTTTTGTTATGACTGGTACTTCCATCTCTCCTAATACATCTACTTCTTATTGATTCTTCTATGATTGTTATATTATCGGGACCTGGAAGTTTGTCCCTTTTCATATGTTGAATTGCAACCTCCACTTCATTCTCCACTTCTTCATATCTTATCATTTTCTAGTAATTTAAGATTGAATAAAAAAAACAGGAACCCTTCTCTGACGTCATTTGAAGGAATGTATTTCACTAAAAATGAGCCATCGGAGAATATGATCTTAGGAACGTTGACTCATCAACTTGAGGAAAAAAAATGGAGCAACTTTAATTTCACTAAAAATGTATTATTTTTCATCCGCTTAGATATGTATCTGAGTAAAGCTATGAGAAAGATTATTTTATCGCATCTTTATCTCACTGGAGTTACAAAGAATGAACTTCATCCGCGTCAACATTTAGGATACGATAAATAATACTTCTACCTGTAAGTATATTTCTATATTTTGTAATATCCAATGCTGCTTCATGTGAGGCTTATACTGGATGTACTCTGTTGCTGGAAAATACTTCAAGGAACAACTCCATGACGCATGAGACCAAATTCATGACGTCGAAAAAATCTACACTTTCCAGTGTGCTCTAGATGCTTTGTACCTACTTGACGGTTTTATATTGAAAGTGACGCTGAACCAGCACGGGGGTGGGGAGGGAGAGAGAGATAGAGAGAGAATGCTAAGCAGTATCTGGGCTGAAAATGGTCAGCGAACCATAGATGACAGCTTGTATCGGGATCAGTGAACCAGAACTGATCAAGGCCCTAATAAACCTCTCTGCAGTGTCCCCTGAAAACCGACTAGTCAGCGTATCAAGCAAGTAGGGATTGAAGAAGGAACCCAGTACACGCAAATGCCGTGATGAAGCCGGCGGGTATGTTTGGTCGAAAGGCTTAACAAAGTCATTTTTTGCTGTAAACAAAATAAAACGCACATACGTCTATTCAATGTCATTTTAAGGAGAGATTGAACAGAGTACCCTTGGAACTAGCGTAGCAGAAAAAACATCTTTTTTTTTTCTTTCTCCACTTCCTCTTGTATACGTTCGAGTGTCCAAGGAGATATAAAGTTCAGGTTCTCGCCCTATTGGCGGCTTCGATCATTGTAAATTGATGCTATAGCGTATCTTTGATGCTGTCTGTCCATATTACTGTGATCTTATTACGATTCAGCACTGAAAACATTGCATAAAACATAATGTTGTTTCTCTATGTCATTGCTAATGCAAGTACATGTAAGCAAGGTCGCATTTGGAATAGTCTTCTGAATGTTCAGTATTTTTCTCCATCAATACAGGATTATATAAATAATTTTTTTATAATGTTTGACTTTTAATTATTTGTGTTTAATTAATGTTATCAGTTGCAATCGCATGCCTGTATAGTTCACAACAATACTGCAGTTAAAGGGATGGGGGTGGATTTTTTAAATCATATCTAGAACGCTGAAGCTTATGAATCTTGCCAGTAAAAAGAATTTCAAACGGAAACCCAGAAACAACCTCAGGATTGTAATTGTACAACATCACACCAAAGTATAACTAACACAGCGAGAAGACACAACGCTCTTAGCCAAAGAAGATTGGAATAAGACAAACATCAAGGGAACGTAACTAGGTTGATGTCTGAGTAAGAGTACAGTTCTTGCCTATTTCATACGAGAGTCCAGGAGACAATTTCATTTTTTTAAAACTGTTTAATAATGTTTACGGTTGTCATTTAATATATTATAAAAATGGTATTAAATATACGTATTTAAGGGCTTTTTTCAATTGAAACAGAGTGGAATGTGTTCCGGGAATCTTTTAAGATCTTTAGTCCCTAGATACACATATTTATTGTATTATAACTATAAGTGAAAACGTTATTTTCCGGTCATATAAATTCCCCCGGCACACCTTGTAATGTGAAATTGCCGTAAAGATATATATTTTTTTTTCTTAAAGTGAAAACTATGATTGCTATTAGTTCTCTTTTCGTTTTATGTGGTGGGATAAGAGTTCCAATATTTTTTTAAATAACAAATGCTACTTGCTAATACTAATAACATAACAACATCAAATATATTTAAAGAAGCACTCAAACATGGTGTTTTTCCGTCCAGGAACGAATAGCAAAGTAGAATAGCAGACTAATGGCGAAGTAGTGACGCACTACAGTTTGAAGTTACTACATGAGTGCCTGTTTTCCATAAATACAAATAACATTTAATTAAAGTAAAAATAGAAATAAATAAAAGGAGACATGCAAGAGGAAATATTTTTTAAATGCACTGCATTTTAACGCGGTGGTCATTCCTGTAATGGTTTTGAAAATTAATGCGAAGAACTGTAATTTCTTTTCATTTGTTATTATATCATTGTTCTAGCCACAGGAGTGGAATGTTTCAGCATTGTCAGATCATTAATAAAAAAAAACATAAGTTTTAAAGACGTTCGTGATAAACATTCCTACAAAAATTTATTTAAATTAAAATGATTAGACGCGCGACTCAGTGTGTGGGAAATCTGATGGCTTTTGTCCTGTCTCAAAAATTCTTATATGACCAAAAAAAACCCAACATTAAAGAAATTTGCAATGTTGCATAAAAAAAAAATAGCAGGTTAGTAGACTCAATATTTTCGTTGTCCCGGACACTAGCAACCCAATCTATGCCACAAACTTGACGCCCCTGGGAAGGCACGCCACTACTCCCCTGAGGGTTGAGACCACCAGGAGCCACTGCCACAGAAGTGGCTATGCCAACACGTACGTGTAGCGATTCCTGAAGGAGAGCAGGTCTAAATTGAGGGAAACCCCTTTGTAAACTACATCTCACATGATCTATAAACATCATGATTAGTGTCATCTATTTTTCTTTGCTCTTCTACTTCAACATGTCTCTTTTCTCTTAACCTAACCAACACATTGAGCTAAGTCTTTTATTTTTCATACCATTTTATATGCTATAATTTTTGTAACCATTTCTGTCTGTGTTTTCCACTGAACATTTTCTTTTTTTTTTTTTTTTTTTTTTTTTTTTATTTCTGATCGAAACAGAAGCAATCATCTTGTTTCGTCTTCCTGTACCCCTAAGCTGAACTATACCGTTCCTTACTTTGGTCTCCCTACTTCAGTTTTACTTCAGTCTCACATATATCTATACCACACACAATGAACGAAGCCCATATCTACATAAACATGATCAAGCAACACATAAATAAACACAAACACACATAACACAATGTAAGCATGTACATAAAAATACTGGTAATTATCCATTTCTCAGTCAGTTTTAATTTGCATTGAATTAGTATTTATTTATTTTTTTTTTAAATAATCTAGCAGCCCACTTTTGTTTTCCTAATGAGAGATGAACTACCTCACTCCCGTGTTGTGACAAGGCTGCATGCTGTTTGTTGAAGCCCATCAAATGAATAGCAAACCAGATTATCTTTCCCGAATGCTTAAAGATGTTAGTTTCGGCTCGGTTGTTTCAACAGCCGTTGCATGTTTACATACTTCAGAAGGAGGCCAAGACGCCGGTCCAGTGACTGAGCTGAGTGGGATCAGCGACACACAGCTTACTTAATGTGTCAGGATCGACGAACATCAGAATTGCGATCGAAATCCTGCAGCACCTCAAAATTGTGTTCCCAGACTATCCAGTCTGGCCAAGCATTTAGAGGGCGGGCAACCCGGTACTTCAAAAGCCCATGCTGAAGTCGGATGTGTTGAGCCAGCCAAAAGGCGCAAACAGACCACAACACAACGCATCTACGCCTACCTAACGTCCTTTTAAAGGCGGATGGCGAAAAAAGACTATCCATTCTTTTAGTAGTCATCGGGTGAACGCCAGAAAAGAAAGATACTTCAGAAACTGTCGCAGACTATCACAACTAATTAGGTATGAAATTTAAAAATACAAAGAAAAAAGACAACCAGACAAATAAACAGCCTTATTTCTATTTTTGATTGGAAACAGATTTCTGGGTATCAACAGTAGTTGCTCGCTCACCCATATGTAGAATAACGCCATCTACGGGTATTTGTGACATTCAAGATAGAATTAGATGAATGAACGTACAATAAATATCATATTACAAAAAATTAAAAACAAACGATATATATATATGAGCTTCGCGACCTTTAATGTCTTATCTAGAATGTAGAAATACAGATGCTGCTCTTCTGTATTTCTATTTTATATCGTCTTCCTGATCTCTGTCCTTGAAGTTAACATTGTTCTGGCACGGTGGTAGGTCCACCACTTTGTGCTCATCGACATAAGATGGCAGATGGTTTCGTTTTCTTCCTTCTTGTGAAACACGTAACAGCTTTAATTATTTGATTTGATTTATTTTTTATTTATTTTTTTTTGGGGTGGGGTGGGGGGGGGGGGGGGGGTTGTGGTGGTGTGTGTGTGTGAATGTGTGTTTCTAACCATCACCATTTTTTTCAGTTTACAATTCAAATGTGTTGATACTGTTATGCTTTTACAATGTCGGTTATTACAACAATTTTGGTCTTCTAACACACTCTATGAACTGGAAGCATGTTGAATCACTAATGATTACGCGCAGTGTAATCGAGCTATGAAGTAAGACAATTTCACATTTGTTTTGATAATATTAGTGTTACTTACATTAACATGAAATTAGTTTATTCCAATCCAAGGACGAAATAATTAACAACAAATATATATCCAGCATACAGAAGTTACAGATACCAGAAGTAGCAGAAGCTACTTAAGCATCAGCAAACATAACAACATCCGACACGTTTCAGAGTTTATATTCACGACCAACGACGGCAGGACTTAAACGATGTTAATCAGACACTCATTCACGAACATTTACACTTCTGAAAACCCTGTACAAGATAGGTTCACTGACAGATGACAATTGATCAGAAGCAGACACGCATACGGTCTGTAAACAGCCCGGGAATAGGTTTAGAGTAGACGAAGAATGTGTGCAACAAGTCATCACGTGTCTTGAAACAAGGTGGTAATATTTACCCCAGAAAGCAAAAGAAATACAGCTTGAAATGGCAACTTGAAGGGTTCCCCGCCACCTTAGACAATCAAAGCGAACTTACTACTAGACGAGCATGAGTACTCTGTTATGGGACATGAACGGTCTTAGCCATATGGATTTCCTGGACAACGGAGTCACATTTAATGTCCAGTTATTATTGCACATTGCTGACTGGTGCCGTAGAATAGTCTATTGATAAGACAAAAAACTTGGCATGTTTTCTGGAAATGTCACTCTCCTCCACTACAGCGCCGGCCCCAAGATGGTCAATTTTTCATCAACTTTGGCAGGCAGGTCCGCGCTAGGAGATTGTGCCCTTTTCCCCGTACAATTCTGATTTTAACGCCCCCCTCCATATTTATCAATCGCTTGAACCCCACCTGGGAGGGGTGAAATTCAAGGCAGTTAAAGCATTGCGGAACGATTATATGCGGTGGCTACGACAGCAGCCCAGTTCTTTTTACGCCAAAGGAATCAAGGAGGTGCCAAAAAGATGACAACTGTGTAGTTACGAATACGGAGATTACTTTGGAAAAACTTACATATTTCGGTGATTGTTGTACTGTCCATACAGTACAGAATACCATGGACAGCTAAGAAGAGTAATGAAAATGTTCTGAAAGAGGCTAAAGCAAAAAGAGAGCTAATTTCCAATATTAGGAAGAAACAATCATCATTTTTTGGCCATGTAATGAGAAGGGAACAGCTGGAATATATTGTAACAACTGGAACAATTGAGGGACGAAGAAATATAGGGATGCAAAGAGAGAAAATACCAGACAGCTTAAGAGAATGGCTTGGCAGAAGGTCAACAACAGAAATGATAAAGAACTGTCGAGATCGAAAATTGTGGAGAGACATGATGACCTACGCCAGTAGGTCCGGTACTTGATGATGATGATGATGATGATGATGATGATGTCCATCTCCTCTGTAGAAAAAAAAAGTTGCTGTCAACCTTGAACGACCCTTGTATCTGGCTGTTAATTTTCAATAACAACGTGATATACATTATAACCACTTACCAAGAAAATAATATTGTGAAAAATTACACGAAAAACATATAACCATTGGGTACACTAGTAAGGAGCGACTGGAAAATCTAGTGATAACGGCAGCAACTATGGGTAAGTGAAGCCGAGGAAGACATGAATAACCTGAGAACGAAAATCAAAGTGTCTAAGAACAAAGGGATAGAGAAAATATTGAAACGCTCATTGTGTACAAAATAGATTGTTTATGAGTTGCGGAATGTGATAAGGATGTAAGTATAACATAATTATAACATAAGTATGTTCTTATAATATACATACCGATTTGTGAACAATTCCTACTGTTTGTCTTCTCTGCAAGGTGTATTGATTCTGATTTTAAAATCGTATGTTATTTGCAGAAGAAAATGATTCCAGAGAGGTTTTTGTCTGCAATATTAAATTCTATTTAAGTAAAGGTAAAGAACAATATATGGTCCGAACCTGTACTCCATGTCACAGCGCCTTGCCACGACACCAAACACTAGAGCACACGGCTAACTCGACTAACTAAAAATAAATACGTCCCTAGGTGGGCTTAAACCAACATTTCGGTTAACAGCCGAACGCCCTAAGAGATTGCTCCACAGAGACTGATATTTAAGTTTGTCTGTAAACTTTTGTTTGTGTCATCAAACGTAATATTGAAAATGCTTATTGGTGACATGAAAAATGAAGTTTCAACGAAGACGAATACTTCCTGTTTGCCTGTGTGAACTACCTTGTTGGAGGCGTATATATGTTAATCCTTAATATTATAAACTGAAAAATAAACAGCATAGAATCCAACTGTCCTCACATTTCCGTATATCACTTAACGTTCAATATTATAAAACACCATTTCGAAGTTATATATAGTGTCGTTTGATCTTTTTTTTAAATTCACCACTAGACCTAAGTTTGTTTATATTTCCTAACTTTAAAAAAAAATGAATAAGAGAGTCATGACTAGGTTTCTGATTGTTTCTACGTGCAATGGAAATGGGTAGCTGAGTGGGCTGAACCGGGCGCATTCCCCATCAGGAGTTCGTATTCTCAGTTAGGGCAATGTGTTCTTTCACTCCTATCGAAAAATAAAAACTCCAACATATATACTACTTTTCCACTGCACTTGTCTTTGTCCTCTTTCTTAGCTCTTCAGCTTACGCCCCTTCCTGGATCAAGACATAAGAAATGTGGCAGTGCTCAAATAGGCAGGTCTTTGAAAATATAACTATAAAAATTCCGTTATACGGGCTCGTAGTGATATATATATACCTCAAATATATACATAGTCCACTGTTCCCAGAATCTTATCACTGGAATTGTGGTCCTGCAATGTCTGTTCTAAATGCCAGCGAAGCCAAAGGTTAACCCGAGGGGAAAAGGTCAGCTGATGATAGTGACACACACAAGGCAAATATCAATAAGACACGAGCAAAACAACGTGGCTGTAAACAAGCTTTGACGCACTCAATTGTACTGAACAGCGATAACGGGATTTAAAAAAAAAAAAAATGCGAAGTTTCCGTAAATGATTGCGCATCAAAGTTGGCTATTGCTTACAACATCAGCGGGAAATGGGGGGAGGGGGGCCGCGGAGATTTGCTAATGTCAAATATAATGGTCAAGAAATGAGATGGACAATGGAATTATTTATATATATATATACACACACACACATAATACACAATTAGATAGAAGGAACATTGCACTCATGACAACTTTAATTATACAATTGGACTTTTTTATGTTGGTGTATATAAAAGACTGAAATTGAAAAAAAAAAATTACAGCACTGAACACGGATATTGATTACTAACTCTGAAGTAAATTAAGACGTTAACAAGCCAGACTGCATTAGATCGGTCAATGAACTCTCTCAGCTCAACATGAACCACTTTGTTTGGAGAGTATGTCACTATTGAATCTATGACCATTATAAATATTATCTATTTTAGCATTTTCCCAGAGCTCTTTGCAGACAAGAAAAATAAATAATTGTCTATTCTTCTTAGTTCTTTGATGGCTTCTTTCTAATTTTCCACCTGAGTTACTTCAGATATCTCTAATAAGCTCGTCACCTTTGTCTTCACGTTAGCTTCCCATCTTTGAAAGCCTTATCTAATAATGTTTGAATTAAGACCGGGGATGTGCATAGATGGTGCCGTTAAATAAATGATCATACGCTCAACTTGTCGATAATAAAAATCAATGTCTGGATCGTATAAATAAATATGTATTCAAGATAACAAAGTTGTGCTACATTTTGGCTTTAGACTTGCTATCTAGTAAGTGTACTGCTTTAGGATTTATAAATGCATTAAGAATTGAACGACTTTTAATTAGCAACGGTGTTATAATCTTAATGTTGTAATTTTGTAGTGTGAAGATCATGCGCCGCAAAATGTTAATCATGCTCTCTGCTTACTAGAGTTTTCTTGTTTATTTCTGAAGAGTATAAGATAATATAAAGAATTGTCAAATGTCAAGGACTGATATAGAGTCAACAGTAGTAAATACATGTAAAATACACTACCAAGGACAATAAATTCAAGGGATTAATGAGCGCATATACCAGCCAGCATTATAACGGAGAGGAATGTTGAGAGATCTTCAAAATCTTTTTGTTTTCTTCAGGGCAATACTCTTGACGTGTACAACTTATAACCGCATACCGGTTGTCATTTTACAAAACATCTCTGCCTCAAAATATTACAATAAGCATAAAATTGAATCAGGCAGCTAAACCAGTAGAGAGACAAGACATTACGATGTTTCGGCAAAAAACCTTCGTCAGGTACAAAATAACAGATATGAATACAAACAAACATGAAAGTGCACGTTCCATAATTTAAAGTGCTTCAAACAATTATACAATGATGTGATTTATTTCGCCTGCCTCACACACACAAACACTTCCTCGTGAATAAATGCACACAAGTAAACTATGTAAATACAGAAATACTCCGTTTATAAGACCGATACACAATATGGACAAGATTCTACAGACGTTGGTGCTGGCAGTGCCACATTTTGATTTGCGTGTGCAAACTCTCTCGGCAAAGCAGACCACAATAAAAAGTAAAAAGTAAAGAGCCCCGTCACGCCAAGTGGCGTATAGGGAATATGGTGTTAGTGACCATAATATTTATAGACCTCCGGCACTTGATTTTTGGGTTAATTTAGTCGATATTACGCCCGTGCCACTTTACTTTCCCAGAAAAAAATCCAGTACCCATTTAAGTCTGGGTGAACCCGGAAGTCGTTAATCAGGATCGAACGCGACCTCTTAAAGCAAGCCACAATAAAGTACAATAATTAATTTATATAATCGCATTATTGGTACACATACCCGCTTTGGATTCCCTGTGACCGTTACATTGACACTAACACATAAGAATGAGGTTCCTTGTGTCTCGATCTTCAGCTGTTTCTGAAGGACTCAGCTAACCAAAACATCAGAGGACACTCCGTTTGAATACATGAAGTGCACTTAAGCCAAGTTGTGCCGCTCTCGCCCGAAGGGATTCAAATAGAGAGACCATAATAAGAGAGAAACAGGTAAAAAGTTCCATATAAATTATAATGGCATTGTAGACAACGACATTGTAAATTAATATTAAATAATCTCACATTGTTTTGCGTGTATAAAATATGTGAAATCAATAAAATATGTTCATTTGTACATTTTTCGTATTCTCTTCTTTTAAATTATGTAATCTTAAACTACTTGTGATGTACAGCGACACAGAATTCAGTAGTCTGGTAAAGCAACAAGTACCAAGTTAATTATACTCAAAGATGTGACAAGTCATACGCAGCTCACTAATACTTTTAGCTCATTGTCTGTATCCTCAAGCTTAATGCAGGAGGTCGACGCCTGGGAATCATAACCCAGGCGGGTGCAACCCCGCCTCCCCCTAAAGTGTCGAGAAACTAAAGGGTCGAAACACTTGCTGGACAGGACCTTCTTCTGATAATCAGAATGCCTCCTGCTGTGAAGAAAAGAGTTTCCTATTACTGCCTTGCCTCTCGTTAAATGAGAAAAAGTGTTCTGTTACAAGAGGAACTCACTGTGATTGGCTAGTACATGGTAACTGATGAGTTTTCATCTCGCCAGCTCTCGCACTTCAGCCCTAAGCCACTGATTATTCGGGCATTTATGACTTTTGTTCCATAACGTTTGCTACCTCTAAAGTAATAACAATTTACAAACATCATCAAGTGCTGAACACTGAACAATTTCATTATGAATGTGTCAAGGGTGAATTCTGTTTCAGGGGCGATTCAGTTCAATATGTTGGAAGACAAAGTCTGAAACGTATTAATTTACCTTTATTTTCTTTGGCGATGGGAGCCTAGTTGGAAAAACCACCCGGTTAGACTACAGACGTTCGGACAACCGGTGTTCGATCCCCACTGGAAGCAATATGAATTGTACTCGGGGTTGGGGGGGGGGAATATATATATATGTCCCCGCGGTCGACCCAGCCGCTGGCAGAAATGGGTACCAGGGTAGTACTCCGGAACGGTGAAGATGCCTTCTCGCATCGCGAGTTTCGATACTTGAAGCGATACTGTCTCCGATCATTTTATATTTGGGGCCTTTGTTAGACTTGCTGTTATTTGTATGTACGGTTTTTCTTTTCTGTCTTGATTTAATCTTTACTGCATTTATTTTTATTTTGTCAATAACAGGTGTATTTGAGCGATAAGAAATACACTGTATAACCATTCCGATTCAATGAACTAGTCAGTTGGTATTATAATTATATGGCAAAATGAAGTCTTTTAGTCATAGAACTAGACAGGCAGAATGTGTTTTTTTTTTTTTTTTTTTGTAATGCACTTAAAACTACATCAACATGTGAAGACATTAAATAGAAGGTATAAAAAAAAAAAAAAAAAAAAAAAAAAAAAAAAAAAACACCCCTTTAATTAAAACTATGGGACTACAGTGGAAACATGCCTGTTTGGCATGTACGTGACAAAACTGCCCGAGTCATCATCAGGCAAGTGCAATGCCGGACCTTCAACCTCAAAGAGATCCACCAGATAGCGTCCTGCTAAAGACAAAATTCAAAGAGGTTCGTCTTTCTGTGTGATAAACTGTGCAACGGAAACTGAACTAAGTACAGATGGAGCACCAGCTATGCTAGGGTCAAAATCAGCCTTTCAGACAAAAGTGAATGGACCTGTTCCTCGAGCGGAGGGTATTCGCTGCACGATTCATATGTATGGTCTTGCCAATAAGGCCCTACAAGAGACACTATATTCTGGTGATAAAAGCGGTGATATATATGAAATATGCAGATTTCAAAACACGCTTGTTAAAGACCTTTCAAAAAACATTAATTCTGGTCACAAGATTCTACTTTTCTCATACTGTTGTCGGCTGCTTGTCAAAAAAGAGATCCTATCAAAAGTATGTATTGAAAGACAGAATCAAACTTTTTCTAGAAGAACAAGGGAAACTTGAACTCATAATATACCTTAATGACAAAATCTGAAAGAAACGTGTTGCTTATTTAGCAGATATCTTAGACAGCTAAATAAAATGAACATGAAACTTCAGGAAAAGGGAATGGATCCAATTCCATTGGGAAAACTGACGCTGTAAAATAAATTTGGGGAAACGTTGCCATTATTTAAAAAGAAAAGAAAAAAAATGCAGCGTAGTAAATTAGTCTAACAGTGAACTGTGTGAGAATCTGAAGGAGGAGAGACTGCTAAGATGCCATGATAAGGTATTTCATCTGGACTTTTCAAAGCTTACAGGAGTTCACTTTCCGAAACCCATTCTCTGACTCCTTAAATATAGTCAGCATTTCTGGTGAGGTGCAGGATGAATTCTTGGATTTTCGGAACAATCCTTCGGCGTGTAATTTGTTTTATAAAAAACTGCTGACTCAGTTCTGTTGTAACATGGATCGGTCATATTCAAATACGGCATTAGTTGCTTTTCGAGTTCTACTTCTCTCTGCATCTACATATAATTTGTGAGATTGGATTATGAAAGCTTCTTCATATAAAACCAAAGACAAGACAACAAATTTAATGTGAAGTATGGTATGAGATTGGATATAACAGACAGTTACCAATTTGAAGCTGAATACTTAGAAGCGTTTACAGTTATTGCATGAGATGATAAGTAATGAAATGTTAGGTTATAATTTGATACAACTAATACTGTACTGTACTGTGTTGTATTGTATACGTCTATGTAATATTACAAATGCAGCCGATGGTGTTCACCTCACTGTTTCACTAATGATGCGAACATGGTAAGACTATTTGGTACAATTTGTTATTCTGCATGATGTTGAGTGTGTTGCTCAACTCTAAAGCAGAGTTTGCTTGCAAATACACACGCGCTTGTCAGGATAGGGAATAATAGAACAAATAAGTATGTGTTAGCACTCGGAAAAATTAACAGACAAACAACAACAGAAAAAAACGAAGAACAATATATGGTCCGAAGTGGGATCGAACCCGTACTCACTGGCACCGCGCCTTGCCACGAGAGGCCGAACGCTTGGCACACTGCCACTCAGCCAACTAATAGGATATCCTTACCTGGTTCACATGCTATGTCAGTGAACCTCTTAAAATGTCTTATTGCATTATTTTAAAGATTTTTCTATAAATATCTTGAATTGAGCTGTTGATCGAACGTGATTCTAAAATAGAAGCATATAACTTGGCAATTTACGATTGTCGAGTATCAAACTGATATTTCTGGACCTACTTTGTAGCTCTCGGTAAAGATGGTAAAACAGTGCTTTCAGTGTACTTTCTGCTTCCACATTTAACAGTACTTGTGTACACTTCACAGATCACAATATATCATGTACTGTATTTAAACAACAATACTTTATAGCTTTGTTATTTATTTTACTAGAACATCAAGATACATCGCTTTCTTCACATAAATGTTCTCAGTCTGATCATCACATCCTTGATATACGTATTCTCTGTATTCGCATAGATGAGAAATAAAATGTAATTTAAAACGAAAGCTATGTAGATAACTAACAATTTTACTAGAAAAAACTACACCAATTAATATTCGTATAGATTCTTCGATGAAAAAAATGAACGTTCGAATCAGCTGTCTAATTCCCGTATCAATTATCTTATTCAGAAGACATTTGCTTCAAACAAAATTTGAAGATGGTTTACTGCATGAATGCTATTCGGAAACTCAGCATCATTTTATTTTTTTCTGCGTCAATCTGAAGATCTGGTCCACTTAGCTATTACCCCATTTTAAGCTTAGCTAAGAATGGCTAACATGAACCATTAAAGAAATTAATACGCCTTACCTTCTATATTCCCATGTTATCATCATCATCATCATCGAGTGCCTTCTCCGCGACGAAGGTTGCCTTCCATTCTGCTCTGTCTGTTGCTTTGATGATGCAGGTTGTCATAGGCTGATTTGTCCATCTTTTGATGTTACTCGACCATGTTAGTCATGGTCTGCCTCTGCCTCTTTTACCTTGTATTTCTCCCTCCAGGATTACTTTTAGTAGGCTGTTGTATCTTTTAACATGGCCTAAAAATCGCATTTCTCTTGTTTGAATTGTGCTTAGTAGTTCTCTTGTCATTTTTAGTTGTTTTAAGACTTCATCGTTTGTTTTCTTTTCCTCCCATCCAATTCTACCTATTCTTCTTCTATATATCCACATTTCAAAGGCTTCAATTCTCTGTTCTGTTTTCTTGTCTAATGTCCATGTTTCTGCACCATATAGGAATATTGAGAAGATGTAACATTTTGCTACTCTTAGTTTTAGGCCTGGTGCTATTTGTTTTGGTGTTAGTATGTTCTTCATGAAATTAAAATTACTTTTTGCCATTCCTTATTCTTTTGTTTATTTCGGTTGTACATTTTCCATCACTGGTTATAGTATAGAAGATTTTGGCATTGAAGTGATTACAGACATATGCAACGACATATACCACACAGGATACATGCCAAATGAACTAAACACATCAACTTGCATTGCATTGCCTAAAAAGAATGGTGCAGTTTAATGCAGTGACTTTAGAACAATACACCTAATGAGCCATGTTACAAAAATCTTGCTAAAAGTTATACAAGGATGGATTCAGAATAAAATCAATACTGAGTTAGATGAGCAGCAATTTGGATTTAGGAAAAATAGCGGGACAAAAGAAGCCATATTCTGCATGAGAACATTAATCGAAAAATACACAGAAATAAACAAACCAATATATGCCTGTTTCATAGACTACACAAAAGCTTTTGATAGAGTACACCTCAAACAACTTATAGAATGCCTAAAAGAGATACATCTACATGACATGCACATACGACTAATATGTAATCTATACTGGGAGCAAACAGCAATAATAAAATATAACAAAGAGAACTCTACACCCATTGATAAAAAAAGAGGAGTAAGACAGGTATGCATCATATCACTAAGCTTGTTCAATCTATACACTGAGCAAATCTTTAAAAACATCATAGAGATGCCGGGCCTACAAATTAATGGAAAGATAATAAATAACCTAAGATATGCTGACGATACTGTACTACTATAGCTCGTTTCAAAACATATGCCCAACTTCAAAACGCTATTACTCTCTAACCGTTTGTTAAATACTTTTGAAATTTTCCAAATGTTATTAGAATGCAAAAGACCCTTTAAATGTATATTTAACAAATATCTTGCAGCTGCAGTTTTCTTAAAGCGGCGATATTTCTTTGATGTTTGTCAAAATTGTAAATTGTGAAGCCCTAAAGAATAGAAATTACCGTAGTTGCTGGTCTACGATTAATTTTCACTAGGTAAAGGCGTGGCCGTAATGGAGAAATAACTGGATAAAACAAAACACCAGGATAATTATTGTCTGCTCAGTTCGAGGACGGACGATAATATCAAGCTGTATATCCAATTTTCATAGTTGTGTGGTCCTGAAAAGGACCGTTTGTTGAAATAATTTAAGGTAATATGGGGGCCAACATTGTGGGGGCTATATACTTTCATTCTGAATCAGACGAGTCTAAAAGATTAATAACTGTTTGGGGTTGAACATTCCACAAACCATCATTTTTCCAATATTCCTCTTCCTGTTTTAAGACGTGGTCTTCACATTTAGCCCAATAATCTTTGTCTATATTTAATAAAGCGAGATTAGCAAGAGTCTTTACATCGCATATTTTGAATGTTGTATTTTATCTGCCACTTGTCCTTTTAATTTTGCCCAGATTAGTTCTATTGGATTTAAATGAGCATGGTAAGGTGGCAGCCTCAAACTTATATGACCGTGCTCTTGGATAATCTTATCTATTTGAAAAATCTTTGTCCTCTGTTTTTGCTTTACTAGAGATAGTAATTCAGGTTTTAAGTACGTGTTATTAAATTGTATGTGCTCCTTTGTGAGCCATATCTTAATAGTATCTTTTGTACTGGATGACGTCGGGACTTTATCTTCAAGTGCAACAATGTTGTGGTACGCTGCATTGTCCATTATTAGGCAAGATGGTCGATCTAGTGATGGGAGAACAGAATTTTCAATCCAATGTCTAAATATGTGACCATTCATCTCAGAGTGATAATCCCAATTGTCTATGGATTTTGAAAGAAAAATGAGCTCTGCATTCTGTATTAGTCCATGTTGTCGACTACCTGCATGAGCAATTATCAAGCGCTGTCCTTTGCTGCTAGGTATTAATCTCTTAATCTTTCCATCTGATGACTGCCATTCCCTTTGGTTAGTGTGGTGAGCATTGATTCATGTTTCATCCAAGTACACAATATCATAACCTTGCTTGCGCACCTCTTTTACTTCCCGTAAGCACTTGCTTCTCATGACTACTATATGTGGCTTCTCACAGATGATGTTTCGTCCATTGGAATACTTTCTGAATGTAAAGCCTGCAGCTCTCACATTCCTCCATAATGTAGACTTTGATATTTCAATACTGTTGTTCTTTTTCAGCGATACTTTTAATTTTCTTATTGTAACAGTTTCATTCATACCCAACATTTTGCGAATTTCACTTCTAATAAGTTCACTGTCGAAATTATCCAACATTTTTGCTCTTCCTTGTGATTTTGTATATTTGGAATATTGATGACAGTCACGTGCTTGAATCCAGCGATTAAATGACCGTTTAGATAAATCCAAAATGTGTCTTGTCCTATTCTCAGGGTTTTCTAAAGAATGAAATAATCTTCCTCGTTTAGCCTCTTTGCAAAAATAGTCATACATTTTTATTGCGATGTTTTGTCAACTGCAGAATTTCATTTTAAGACTCATGATAAATGTTAGCGTTCCACGTCTACACCTATGGATGAACGGAAATGGAACACACAATGCCTCGTGTTTTCTACAAGTGTCTAATTGTGTCAGACAGCTCACGTTTAAAGCGTGCAAAATCGTAAATTTGACCGTGTATAGATTTGTAATCGCTATTTTTAACTTAAATACTGTAAACACTAAGTTTTGACTACATCAATGGGTCGTTATAAATTTATATAAATCAAATAAGCAATAATAATAACCAAATGTTTGTTTTTAATGAAATTAATTCCCTGTTGGGTTCTAATCATTATAACCTTACATGCAAATTTTGAAAAAATTACAAAAAGCGGCTTAAAAGATATTGATTTTAAAAGTTGGGCACGACTTATGAAACAAGCTATAGCAGAAAATCCTAAAGATCTACAACAATTACTTAATGAAATAAACATGACAAGCAAAAAATATGGACTAGATATGAATATCAAAAAAGACTAAAACTTTGATCATAAACAAAGAAGATACTCAAAACCCACAAGTGGATACCAAATAGAAGGAATAGACCTGGAGACAGTTCAGAACTACAACTACCTTGGACATACTATAACCAGTGATGGAAAATGTACAATTGAAATAAACAAAAGAATAGGAGTGGCAAAAAGAAATTTTAATGTCATGAAGAACATACTATAGTCCGTTCAGAAATTCATAACCACACTTGAATTAGCTTTACGTGATAACCGTTTGTTATTTTGCTTTCAACTTTTGCATGTAATCTTATAATATTGATGTCGTTATAGAAATATTTTTGCTCTGAGAAATTTGATCTAGTTTAAAAGTTTTCTTCTTTAGGCTATATTAAATTCACCCTGTTCGAATTTGACACCATTTTAGGATATATACATTAATTTGGTGCGGTCGTTCACGTAAAATAGTTTGGCTATTGCAGAAACACTAAGTTCAGGAAAATCCCGTGCACAAAACTGAATTGTTATTGAACGACATGACGCACCACGGCCTGGGCATTAATTACCGAAGGGAAGGCGTATCTTTATTAATTTTGTGAAGACTCAGTAGACAATTTGTTGACTTTAAATACCAACATTTATATCTAAATTACAATGAGTTTGAAATGCAAATTTATAACTATGCAAAAGGTTACTGTTTTCCTATATCAGCACTTCCTTAGGGAATTCAAGATGGGACAAAGTGCCTACTGCATCAAATACAAAAGAGCAAATTAGGACATGGCTTGCGAATGAAAATGTCAAATTTGACGATACATATTTAAAACCCGAATTGTTACAACTTGTGAAGAATACGAATAAGAAAAAGGTGTACCATGTTGACAAAATCATTGAGAAATACGGCCACACTAATTGTAACCAATTGAATTCATGTTTGCAAATACACATAACGAACAACACCCACAATTAAGCACTATGTAGATAGCTTCTATAGTCCGTTCAGATTCGTTTGCCTAGACATTAATTTATTTTTTTCAAAAACGTATTGTTCATTTGCATTGATCTTTTGAAGTTAGGTTTAGAATACTAATGTCGCTATAAAAATATTTTTTTATCAAAGAAATGTGATCCAGTTTCAAAGATGCCTTATTTAACCTATATTAAAAAAAGTTAATCGATATTACATGTATAAACACCGGCGGGATTATGTAGATGCTTACATCTCACAGCTGATTCTTTAACATATAGGCATGACCTTCACGGCTGAATGCGCACCGTCCTAAAATAGTTATGTTTCCACTATAAATTGTTATAAAGAAATGTTACATATGAAATTTCCCGTTTAGCACAAAATGACATTTTAGCCGAAACCGGAAATTATGTGACGTCAAAATCACGGCCGTAGACTCGAGTTTGAGTCATAATTCAGAGGCAAATCTCAATATTTACAGAAAGGAGGCGGCACTATCCATATTATCTTCTGCAAGTCTATGTGAGAATGAATATAAAGGCAAAATATTTTACTGAGCATAACATTGTTATAAAGATTTATACAAGAACATGGCCATAGATGTTTAAGACTACCTCAATATCATGCACACTTAAATCCTATAGAACTAGTTTGGGCAAAAGTTAAAGGACACGTAGCATATACAAATAAAACTTTCAAATTATGCGATGTTGAGACACTTACAAATCAGGCTCTATCAAATATAAATAAAGACTACTGGGTAAAATGTGAGGATCATGTGTTACGACAAGAAGAGGAATATTGGAAAAAGGATGGTTTGTTGTTTGTTCAGCCGAAAGCAGTAATCGACCTATTTGACTCGTCTGATTCTGAATGATCATTACTCTGATTAAGTCTACAGATAAATAGTTTGATTTGCAAAATTTCCTAGTTGATTTGTTAAACAGTTTATTGTTCAAGACCACCCAAGCAATCACAAATATGTTATAAGCAAACCAACAACCATTACTTTGAATGGAAGCCTGCTTGAGTCAGTACAGAAGTTCAGCTATCTTGGATCCACTATTACAGCCACACTTTCCTTAGATGAGGAACTAAATGTACGTATTTGAAAGGCAGCGACAACATTTGGGAAACTCACACCAAGAGCATGGAACTATATCAAATTGACTCTACGAACAAAAGTTCTATATATAATTTAAAATTTGTATACTTGCCACCAAGTAAAATTTTATGGACACACCTATGGGTCATCGTTGCACTAGATTACTGTAAAACATTTTGATTAGGGTCAAAATAATAGTTACATGGGCAAAGATCAAAGAAATTCGCCGCTTTAAGAAAACCGTTATAGCTAGACATCGAGTAACACATATGTTCTCGTGACATGGACATTTTAACACCGTATGCCAAAAATCATGTGAAATCATCAAGAACTTTTTGAATTATAAATCATAACATCTCGGCAAACGATTCTGAACGGACTATAACATCAAAACAAATAACACCAGGGCTAAAAATAAGAATAGCAAAATGTTACATCTTCTCAATATTTCTATATGGTGCAGAAACATAGACATTAGACAAGAAAACAGAACAGATAATTGAACAACTAAAAAAGAATGGGGAACTACTAAGCACAATTCAAACAAGACAAATGCGATTTTTTGGCCATGTTAAAAGACACAACAGCTTACTAAAAGTAATCCTGGATGGGAAAATACAAGGTAAAAGAGGCAGAGGCAGACCAAGACTAACATGGACGAGTAACATCAAAAGATGGACAAATCAGCCTATGACAACCTGCACCATCAAAACAAGAGACAGCAGAATGGCGCTCCATGGTAGTCAACCTTCGTTGCGGAGAAGGCACTCGATGATGATGATGGTTATAGTATGCCCAAGGTAGTTGTAGTTCTGAACTGTCTCCAGGTCTATTCTTTCTATTTTGATATCCACATGTGGATTTTGATTATCTTATTTGTTTATGATCATAGTTTTAGTCTTTTTGATATTCATATTTAGTCCATATTTTTTGCTTATCATGTTTATTTCATTAAGTAATTGTTGTTGATCTTTAGGATTTTCTGCTAGTAGCACAGTGTCGTCAGCATATCTTAGGTTATTTTCGATTATCTTTCCATTAATTTGTAGATCTGACATCTCTATGATGTTTTTAAAAATTTGCTCAGTGTATATAGATTAAACCACCGGATCAGGGGAGATATATTATGATAAACATACAATAATCTATTCTGAAGGTACTGAACACCAAAGAGGAGTAGGTATCATCTTGGATGCTGAAAGAGCAAGAACAGTGAAAGGCTTTTACCCAATATCTGACAGAGTCCTTTTAGTGAAATTGAATGGAAAGCCAATAGACATAAATCTTATATAAGTCTATGCACCAACAGCAGACAGTCTAGAGGAAACGATTGATAAATTTTACAACCAGTTAAATGAGGCACTTCATAAATGCAAACCACATGAAAACACCATAGTTCTAGGGGATTTTAACGCAAAAGTAGGAAAGGAAAGAGTTGAGGAAGTAGTTGGTCATTATGGCTTAGGCGAGAGGAATGAAAGAGGTGAGAAACTTATTGACTGGGCAAGAACACACAACATGATGATAGGAAACACCTGGTTTAAGCAACATCCAAAACGTATGTGAACATGGAAAAGCCCAGGGGACAACGCACGTAATCAAATTGATTATATAATGATAAGCAATAGATTTAGAAACAGTCTGGTGTGTGTGAAAACAAGACCAGGGGCAGATTGTAATAGTGATCATGTACCAGTTGTGGGAAAGCTTAGAGTAAAATTAAAAACAACATAACGTGCCTCAATTAACATCAAGTTAAATTTAGATTTACAAAAATCAGACAAGAAGCTGCAAGACAAATATAAAAACACAATTCAGAACCGGTACAATGCAATAGAGAAGATACAAAGCATTGATGAACAGTGGAAAATGCTAAAAGAATCAATGCAACAAACATCAAACGAGTTCATACTACCAGTGAGGACAAATTCAAGAAAGAAATGGATGACAGATGATATTTTGCAGCTAATGGATACAAGAAGAAGAAATAAAGAAAATAAAGATGAGTATAAGAGATTAAATAAAGAAATTGTAATAAAATGCAATGATGCAAAAGAAGCGAGGTTAAAAGAGAGATGCAAAGAGATTGAAATGCAACAAAAAGGAGATGCTAAAGCAATATACAAACAAATTGAGGAATTAACAGGAAGAAAAACGCAATCAAAAACTGGATGTCTAAATTCAAAGGAAGAAGAATTGTTGATTGATCAAGAAAATATAAGGGAACAATGGACAGAATACATTAAAGATCTTTATAATGATGAACGAACGGAAGTAAATATTAAGGATAATGGAGAAGGACCAGAAATACTCAGAGAAGAAGTGGAAGATGCCTTGCGCAATATGAAAGCAGGCAAAGCTCCTGGACCAGATAATACAACCAAAGAAGAGATTGAAGCCATGGATGAATTTGGAATAGAAATAATAACAAAAATATTGAATGATATCTACAACAGCGGATATATACCAGACGACATGCTGAAATCAATATTCATAGCCCTACCAAAGAAATCGGGTGCGATTGAATGCGATGATCATCGCACAATAAGCCTTATGAGTCATATGACTAAGATATTACTAAGAATCATCGTGCGAAGAGTGTGAAACAAAATCAGTCCAGAAATTAGCGATGAACAGTGTGGTTTTGTTAGAGATAAAGGAACAAGCAATGCCATTTATATCATAAGATCTTTAGTAGAAAGAACCATTGAGGTGAAAACAGACCTATACCTATGTTTCATTGATTACACCAAGACATTTGAGAAAATAAATCACCAAGAAATAATCAAACTTTTAGAAAGCTTAAACGTAGACAGCAAAAACCTAAGAATAATAAAGAACATGTACTGGCAACAAACAGCGGCCATAAGAACTGGAAACCAACTGGGAATGTTTCAACAAATAAAACAGGGTGTTAGACAAGGTTGTGTGCTGTCACCAGATTTGTTTAATATTTATAGTGAGATTATTTTAAAATCCATAAGGGGCATGCATGGAATAACAATTGGAGGTCATAATATAAATAATGTAAGGTATGCTGATGATACAGTCTTAATCGCTAAGAGTGAAAATGAATTACAAGAAATGTTAGACATTATAGTGAAAGAAAGCAAAAATAAAGGACTCAGCCTTAATAGCAAAAAGACAGAGGTAATGGTAACAACAAAGAAAAAGACATCACCTCCGTGCAAAATAAAGACAAGTGGGACAATATTAAAACAGGTAAATTAATTTAAATATTTGGGAACTTTGTTAACCTCAGACGGAAGATGTACAAAAGAGGTGAGATGCAGAATGGCTCAGGCAAAAGCAGCTTTCCAAACAATGAGTAAGATACTATGCAATCCATTTTTGACAATCATCATCATGTACCGTACCGGTTGGCGATCATGTCATTCCACAATCTTCTATCCAGAGTGCATCGTATGAGTTCTGTTGTTGACTGTTTTCCATGCCATGACACCAAGCTATCCAATATTTTCTCTCTTTGTCGTCCGCGATCTCTCTTTCCTTTTATTTTGCCAGTTGTAACCAAGTATTCCAACTTTCCTCTTCTCATGATGTGCCCAAAAAAATGTTGGTTGCTTCTTTCTGATGTTTTTTAAGAGCTCTCTTTTTGTGTTGGTCTCTTTGAGAACTTTCTCATTGGTCTTTTTAGCTGTCCAGTGTTCAACATTCTTCTGAGAAATCCCATCTCTGTGGCCTCTAATCGTCTTATCATTTGTTTGTCTATTGTCCATGATTCGCTTCCATAGGTCAGAATTGGTTCTATATAGCATCGATGAGCTCTCTTTCTCATTTCTATTGGCATAGATTTGTTGCATAAGATATTTTTCATTTTCTGAAATGCTATTTTGGCCTGAGCTATTCTGCTTTTTATGTCTGTGTTGCATCTTCTATCTGATGTTATCACTGTGCCCAAGTATTTCAAACGTTGCACGTGTTTCAGATTTGTCTTGTTTATTTTTATGCTGCATGATGGTGATGATTGTTTCTTCGATATAACCATTACTTCTGTTTTCTTACTATTCAGACATTTTTGACAATAGAAACAAGAAAAAGAGTTCTTAAATGTTACGTAGAGCCAGTCTTAACATATGGATGTGAATCATGAACAATAGGATAACAGACAAGAAAATCACTGGAATCTGTAGAAATGTGGTTTTACAGAAGAATGTTGAGAGTACCATGGACAGCTAAGAAGAGTAATGAAGATGTTCTGAGAGAGGTCAAAGTAAAAAGAGAGCTAATTTCCAATATTAGGAAGAAACATTCATCATTTTTTGGTCATGTAATAAGAAGAGAACAACTGGAATATTTGTAACAACAGAAAAAATTGAGGGACGAAGAGATAGAGGGAAGCAAAGAGAAAAAAAATAATAGACAGCTTAAGAGAATGACTTGGCAGAAGGTCAACAACAGAATTGATAAATAGCTGCTGAGATAGAAAGTTGTGGAGAGACATGATCACATACGCCAGCAGGCCCGGTACTAGATGATGATGATGATAGATTGAACAAGCTTGGTGATAGGATGCATCCTTGTCTTACTCCTCTTGTAATAGCAATGGGTGTAGAGTTCTCTTTGTTATATTTTATTATTGCTGTTTGCTCCTAGTATAGATTACATATTAGTCGTATGTCCATGTCATGTAGATGTATCTCTTTTAGTCATTCTATAAGTTGTTTGAGGTGTACTCTATCAAAAGCTTTGGTGTAGTCTATGAAGCAGGCATATATTGGTTTGTTTACTTCTGTGTATTTTTCGATTAATGTTCTCATGCAGAATATGGCTTTTTTTGTCCCGCTATTTTTCCTAAATCCAAATGGCTGCTCATCTAATTCAGTATTGATTTTATTCTGAATCCTTCCTTGTATAACTTTTAGCAAGATTTTTGTAACATGGCTCATTAGGTGTATTGTTCTAAAGTCACTGCCTTCAACTGCACCATTCTTTTTAGGCAATGCAATGAAAGTTGATGTTTTTAGTTCATTTGGTATGTATTCTGTGTGGTATATGTCGTTCCATATGTCTGTAATCACTTCAATGCCAAAATCGTCTAGTGTACCCATGTACTATGTTAAATAAATACGTTTTTGTAGCTCAAATGGAGATTTGTAACTTTCCATTAAAAAAAATTATGGCAAGACGACAGCCAAAAAATACTAGTCAAAACACCAGAACAAAATACGCAATAAAATACGCAGAAATAGATTAGTTAAAAAATGTGTTATTCTGTAATGCCACGAGTTGATGCGGACAGGGTGCCCTTTTACTCGTTGATGTGACGAGTCGTAATGGCTTTCTTGACATTCCCGGCTTTTACTGGAGAAGTTGGAATTCAACTAGCCCCGAGCTATGCTGGGAAACTACTGGTCAGCCTAGAGGTACTTCAAAACTAGGTCTTCTATACCAGTAAGAGCCACCACTACAGGGTACACGGCGATCCCAGTTTCTGTTAACCAGCCTGTTTTGAGGCAGGCTGGTTACAGGGGAAGACCACGAGGAGGTAGAATTGCTAGGTGTTGGTCAGCTGATGGTGCGGCGACCCTGATATTGTGACCGCAAGTCGCAGGCGTTTAGGCTCCATTAAATATGTTTGGATAAAGAAACCGTTAAGAAGAATAAAGGTTTAAGAGGAATGCATTAAGTACATGTATAAAAAAAACGATCAATAAGCAAATTTTCAAAGTCAGTATGTTGGTATATTAGATATTAACAGATGATGAAAATACAAAAAAACAGAACTATTGAAAGGGAAAAAAGTCAACAATAAAGTGAATGTCAAATTATAGGTGGAAGAGGCTATAAAAGTAATGGAAACGAAAAAAAACTGCAGGTCGTGACAATGGACAGAGATAGAATAAATAAACTGGACGATTTGGGCATTGAAATTACCACATGTATATGCAATGTATATATGTCAATATGTATTGTCTTGCCTAAGAAGGCTCGTTTATGGAAAGAATCGATTTTAAATAGTTGGATTAACCAAGTAAAACAAATATTGCTTAAAAGAAGAATTCGGGGAAAAAATAAATTTGAAGTTAGAGTTAGAAGAACAACAATTTGAATTTAAGAAAAATAGTGGCCAAGTGATGATTTCTTATAGGGGAAGATCTTCAAAGAAAAATACACAGAAGTTAACAAACCAATATGTGAGCGCAATCATCATCATCAAGTACCGGGCCTAGTGGCGTAGGTGATCGTGTCTCTCCACAACTTTCGATCTCGGCAGCTATTTATCATTTCTATTGTTGACCTTCTGCCAAGCCATTCTCTTATCTGTCTGTTATTTTTTCTCTTTGCTTCCCTCTACCTCTTCGTCCCTCATTTATTCCAGTTGTTATAATATATTCTAGTTGTTCTCTTCTCATTACATGGCCAAAAATGATGATTGTCTCTTCCTAACATTGGAAATTAGCTCTCTTTTTGCTTTGACCTCTCTCAGAACCTCATCATTACTCTTCTTAGCTGCCCAAGGTATTCTCAACATTCTTCTGTAAAACCACATTTCTACAGACTCCAGTGATTTTCTTATCTGTTGTCCTATTGTCCATGACTCGCATCCATATGTTAAGACTGGCTCTACATAACATTTAAGAACTCTTTATCTTGTTTCTAATGTCAAAAATGGATTGCATAGTATTTTCCTCATTTTTTAGAAAGCTGCTTTTGCCTGAGCCATTCTGCATCTCACCTCTTTTGTACATCTTCCGTCTGAGGTTAACAAAGTTCCCAAATATTTAAATTCATTTACCTGTTTTAATATTGTTCCACTTGTCTTTATTTTGCACTGAGGTGATGTCTTTTTCTTTGTTGTTACCATTACCTCTGTCTTTTTGCTATTAAGGCTGAGTCCTTTATTTTTGCTTTCTTTCACTATAATGTCTAACATTTCTTGTAACTCATTTTCACTCTTAGCGATTAATACTGTATCATCAGCATGCCTTAGATTGTTTATATTATGACCTCCAATTGTTATTCCAGGCATGCCCCTTATGGATCTTAAAATAATCTCACTATAAATATTAAACAAATCTGGTGACAGCACACAACCTTATCTAACACCCTGTTTTATTTGTTGAAACATTCCCAATTGGTGTCCAGTTCTTATGGCCGCTGTTTGTTGCCAGTACATGTTCTTTATTATTCTTAGATCTTTGCTGTCTATGTTTAAGCTTTCTAAAATGTTGATTATTTCTTGGTGCTTTACTTTGTCAAATGCCTTGGTGTAATCTATGAAACATAGGTGTAGATCTGTTTTCACCTCAATGGATCTATCTAAGATCGTATGATATAAATGGCATTGTTTGTTCCTTTATCTCTAACACAACCACACTGTTCATCGCTAATTTCTGGACTGATTTTGTTTCACACTCTTCGCACGATGATTCTTAGTAATATCTTAGTCATATGACTCATAAGGCTTATTGTGCGATGATCATCGCATTCAATCGCACCCGATTTCTTTGGTAGCGCTATGAATATTGATTTCAGCATGTCGTCTGGTATATATCCGCTGTTGTAGATATCATTCAATATTTTTGTTATTATTTCTATTCCAAAATCACCCATGGCTTCAATCTCTTCTTTGGTTATATTATCTGGTCCAGGAGCTTTGCCTGCTTTCATATTGCGCAAGGCGTCTTCCACTTCTTCTCTGAGTATTTCTGGTCCTTCTCCATTATCCTTAATATTTACTTCCGTTCGTTCATCATTATAAAGATCTTTAATGTATTCTGTCCATCGTTCCTTTATGTTTTCTTGATCAATCAGCAGTTCTCCTTTCTTTGCTCTTAAACATCCAGTTTTTGATTGTGTTTTTCTTCCTGTTAATTCCTTAATTTATTTATAGATAGCTTTAGCATCTCCTTTTTGTTGCAATTCGATCTCTTTGCATCTCTCTTTTAGCCATGCTTCTTTTGTTTCATTGCATTTTATTACAATTTCTTTATTTAATCTCTTATACTCATCTTTATTTTCTTTATTTCTTCTTCTTGTATCCATTAGCTGCAAAATATCATCTGTCATCCATTTCTTTCTTGAATTTGTCCTCACTGGTGGTATGAACTCTTTTGATGTTTGTTGCATTGACTCTTTTAACATTTCCCACTATTCATCAATGCTTTGTATCTTCTCTATTGCATTGTACCGGTTCTGAATTGTGATTTTAGATTTGTCTTGCAGCTTCTTGTCTGATTTTAGTAAATCTAAATTTAACTTGATGTTAACTGAGGCTCGTTTGTTGTTTTTAATTTTACTCTAAACTTTCCCCACAACTGGTACATGATCACTATTACAATCTGCCCCTGGTCTAGTTTTCATACTAGAAACACCAGACTGTTTCTAAATCTATTGCTTATCATTATATAATCAATTTGATTACGTGCGTTGTCCCCTGGGTTTTTCCATGTCCACAGACGTCTTGGATGTTGCTTAAACCAGGTGTTTCCTATCATCATGTTGTGTGTTCTTGCTCAGTCAATAAGTTTCTCACCTCTTTCATTCCTCTCGCCTAAGCCATAATGACCAACTACTTCCTCAACTCTTTCCATTCCTACTTTTGCATTAAAATCCCCTAGAACTATGGTGTTTTCATGTGGTTTGCATTTATGAAGTGCCTCATTTAACTCGTTGTAAAATTTATCAATTGTTTCCTCTAGACTGTCTGCTGTTGGTGCATAAACTTGTATAAGATTTATGTCTATTGGCTTTCCATTCAATTTCACTAAAAGGACTCTGTCAGATATTGGGTAAAAGCCTTTCACTGTTCTTGCTCTTTCAGCATCCAAGATGATACCTACTCCTCTTTGGTGTTCAGTACCTCCAGAATAGATTATTGTATGTTTATCATAATATATCTCCCCTGATCCGGTGTATCTCATTTCGCAAAGTCCCAGTAATTGTAAACCCATTCTTTTCATTTCTTGTATGATATTTTCTAGTTTACCCTTCTGCATGAGTGTTCTCACATTCCAAGTACCTATCTTTAGAGTTTAATCTTTATTTTGTTTACAGTAGCTTGATGACGATCGGGTATCACCTGTAGCACATGATATCCCCTACCGAACGAGGGTTTTCCATGGGAATCCCCCTTAACGTTGTTGTCGTTATGACTAATGTGGCGATTCATGATTATACAAAGAAATTACGACGGTGGTTTTCTGCTGCCTTCCGTTGGTTTGTTTACTGTTGGCTCCGCTAGCCTTTGACTAAAAAGTCTCACCCACAAAGCAGTGGGGTTGTTTTACTTCGGGGTACCCTCCCTTAGCCTTTTACTCTCCCGAGCTAACCTGCAAGGCAGCAGGGCAGCCACAGGTTGTACTGTTTACTGCATACAGTAGCAGGTAAAATTACCCGACCTGACACGTGCGCGCAATAGATATACAATTAATAACATAGGGAATGTCGATGACACTGCATTACTGGCAGAAAATCTAGAAGAACTACACCATCTGCATAAGAAAGTAAACAAGACAAGCGGAGAATATGGAATGGGAAATGTGAGGCCTAAATAAACAAAAGAGTATGAATGACAAAATCATTTTTAACAACATGAAAGACATACTGACATCAAAGTAAATAACACCTGACCAAAACTGAAAATAATAAAATGCAACATCTACTCATCATTTCCGTATGTTTTAGAAACATGGACACAATAAGAAAACAGAGAACTGCGGATTTACAGAAGAAATGATAGAACTGGGTGAGCAGAGAAGTAAACAAAAAAGTTTTGAAACAGTTAAAAATAAAGAAAGAACTATTTAACACAATTCTTTACATATACCTGATTCAAAAATTAGAATAACCTTCAGTAAACAACAGCTCTTGCTCCTATGAAGTCAGCATTCTTGTATTTCTTCTTCTTGTTTTAAATTATTATATATTTTTTAAATTTTTGTTGTTTTTATTTTAAATACATATTTATGTGTGTGTTGTATTTTCGTTCCTGCTGAAGGCCTGCCTATTGAGCCGAAACGTATTTATTTATTCTTTTCGTTTGAAATTATATATATATATATATTATTTTTTATTTTTATTTTAAATACTTATTTGTATGTGTGTTGTATGTTTGTTCCTTCTGAAGGCCTATTGGGCTGAAACGTCGTTCTGGTTTGGGCTGTGCTCTTGTTACGTGAAGCTTTAACAATACCGTTTTTTTTTCTATTTTTTTTTTTTTCATTTCTCCTCAGACACAATTCATATAAAAGTTCTAGAAGACATAATGCGAGATAAAAAAAAAAAAAACTTAGAGTAATCTTGATGGGGGGTAATACAAGGTAAACGAAGATGAGGCAGACAAAGACTAAAGTGGACTGATAACATCAGGAGATGGACAGGAGGACGTATGCCAGTGTTCACCATTAAGGAAAAGACAGAGTGAAATGGCGCTCTATGTTTGCTAACTTTCGATGCGGTGACGGCACAAGAAAGAACAAGAAATTTTCCAAATGAAGACATAATGCGAGATAAAAAAAAACTTTGAGTAATCTTGATGGGTACTTCTCTATATTACAGACTTGATTCATAAATGCTATTCACTGCTGTTTATGATAACTAAGTTATCTTGCTCATTTGTTTATTTCGGAAATATAACTTGCAATTAATGATGCAATAGTATATTAAAATTAAGTTAATTAAATTATTAAAATAATATTTAAAAAAAAAAAAAGGAGGTGCGCGTAGCCGTGCGGCTAAAACCACTGTTCGGCTGGCTGAAAAGCTGACGTACGGTGTTCGAAGCCCGCGGTAGACAGAAAGGATTTTTTCTATCGGGTGTGAAATAAAAATCCTGAGTCGCACACGTCGTGGCGACTGCTTGACCAAGCGGCCTTTATCCCTCTCGTTCTATCGTTGCCTCCCGACATACACCAGCAATGGTACTATGTGTCGTAAAGATCGTTTTTTTTTTTTTAAATAGTATATTAAAATATATCTTTTACCTGTTTCCAATGATCTTCTATATTTATTGTGTTTTCTAGTTGTTGGAGGACTTGGTATTTGTTTGATATTGTGATTGCGAATTTATCTTTAATTCCTTGTTCTATAAGGAACGCTACATTGAAATACTTTCTACCCTTATTCGTTGTAGTATACTTTTTTAGTTTAATTTTAAGTTTAGCTATCAGAAGATGATGATAAGAAGCTATATCTGCCCCTCTATATACTTTTACATCCTGTAAGGATGACTTAAACTTATTATTAATACATATGTGATCAATTTGATTTTCCGTTCTATGATCTGGTGACACCCATGTAGCTTTGTGTATTCTTTTGTGTTGGAATATCGTTCCTCCTAGGCTCACTTGATTAAGGGCGCAGAAATTCACAAATATCTCTCCATTCTCGTTTATATCTCCAAGTCCATGTTTTCCCATAATCTCTTCGAAGCCTTTGTTGTCTGATCCTACTTTAGCATTTAGGTCTCCCATCAAGATTATAATATCCTTGGCTCGTCTTGCATCCATCTGACATTGTAGCTGTTTATAGAAATCATCTTTAACTAAATCATCTTTATCGTTGGTTGGTGCATAGCATTGGATAATGTGTGATTTTATTTTGTTTTTGGTTATTTTAAATGTTGCTCTCATTAGTCTCGGTCCTACTGCTTCCCGTTCTTTTAGTGTCTTCTGTGTATTCCTTGATAGCATTATAGCTACCCCTTCACTATGCTGTGCTCCAGGTTCCTGGTGTCCTGATGATAAAATCATCTCTTCTGTATTTAATTTTATTTTACCCGTTCCTAGCTATCTGGTTTCACACATTCCCAGAATATCTATCTTGTAGTTTGACATTTCTGCTCTTACCTGTGCAGCTTTTCCTTGTTCGTTTTCCTTGTTGTGGAAAACCAAGCATAGAAGAAATAATGAAAGCCATCAAACAATTAAAAAATGGTAAAGCCACAGGACCAGATGAAATTCCTTCGGAAGCCATCAAAGCAGATATTAACACCTTTACCAAGATGCTACATAATCTATTAGATAAAATTTGGGAGAGGGAAGAAATACCCAAAGACTGAAAAGAAACTACCAAAGAAAGAAAGTTTACAGGAGTGCACAAATTATAGGGGAATTATGCTACTATCAGTGCCAGGAAAAATATTAAGCAGAATCATTCTGGAGAGACTAAAAGAGGCTATAGAGAAACATTTGAGAGATGAACAAGCAGGTTTTAGGAAGAACAGATCATGTGCTGATCAAATAACTACTCTACCGATAATAGTTGAACAAAGTTTAAAACTAAAATCCCCACTCTATATTGGATTCATAGATTACGAAAAGGCATTTGATAGTTTAGACAGAAGAATGCTTTGGAAGTTGCTGAGTCATTACGGAATCCATATAAAGTTTATTAACCTGATAAAAACAATGTATGAAGGAACGAAATGTGGTGTGGTGCACGAAGGACAGCTTACAGAAGCATTTGAAATAAGAACAGGAGTAAGTCAGGGATGCCTTCTGTCTCCATTTCTCTTTCTACTGGCCATAGATTGGATTATGATGATGATGATGATGCGTTCGTCCGATGATTTGAGGTATTCTAACGGATACGAACCGTAGACTTCCTCCTCGTCATCCGCCCTTAAAAGGACGTTAAGTGGACGTAGTTACGTTGTGTTGCAGTTTGCAGTGTAACACTGTGATATCTGCGCCTTTCGGCCCAACACATCCGATTTCAGCCGACGCTTTTTTGTGTACCGGGTTCGTCTTCCCACTTCGATCCCTGCTCGCTTGGCCAGACTAGACAGGTTAGTCTGTTTCTAGAGGCACCACGAAGAGGTGTAGCAGGGTCTGGATGGTTCTGGTTCACCGATCCTGGCGCAAGCCATCAGTTATGAGTCACTGACGACTTCCAGCTCTGGTGCTGGGGGGGCGCGCCTTCGCCTCCAGATTGGATTATGAGAATAACTCAAAACAACAGAAATGGAATCCAGTGATCACTGACCAAACAACTTGATGATTTAGACTTTGCTGATGACATTCCGGGACAATTCGACACACCGCGAAAACTGAAAATCGGCTTTCAGCACGTACAGCTACTCTTGTTTTAAAAAAAATATCTCACTTTGACTGAACCTTAGTATAACACTCTAAACTGGTGGCTTTCGTAAGAGTACACATCGATTAATCCATTTATGATGTACACTTATTGTCACTGGTGCTGAAATAGTGGAAAGGATTATTTCAAAATATATGATATTTCCTTAACACAGAGAAACACTTTAAAAGTACAGTATTCGTTATAAAAGGCCGAATAATTTCATCTTCACTGAGTGTCGTCTCCACATCGAAGGGTGGCTACCATGGAGCGCCATTCGCTCTGTCTCTTGCTTTGATGTTGCAGGTTGTCATAGGCTGACTTGTCCATCTTTTGATGTTACTCGTACACGTTAGTCTTGATCTGCCTCTGCCACTTTTACCTTGCATTTTCTCTTCCAAGATTTGTTTTAGTAGGCTATTGTGTCTTTTAACATACCTTTAGAACTCGCATAGTAGTTCTCTTTTTGTACATCTTTTGCTAATTTCCAATATTAGGAAGAAACAATCATAATTTTTTGGCCGTGTAATGAGAAGAGAACAACTGGAATATGTTGTAACAACTGGAAAAATTGAGGGACGAAGAGATAGAGGGAAGCAAAGCGAAAAAAATACCAGACAGCTTAAGAGAATGGCTTGGCAGAAGGTCAACAACAGAAATGATAAATTTGACCTACGCCAGAAGGCCATATATATACATGTATATATATATATATATATATATATATATATATATATATATATATATATATATATATAGAGAGAGAGAGAGAGAGAGAGAGAGAGAGAGGGGGGGGAGAGAGAGAGAGAGAGAGAGAGATAGATTAGATAGATAGATTAGATAGATTAGATAGATTAGACAGACAGACAGACAGACAGACAGACAGACAGACAGACAGACAGACAGACAGACAGACAGACAGACAGACAGACAGACAGACAGACAGACAGACAGACAGACAGACAGACAGACAGACAGACAGACAGACAGACAGACAGACAGACAGACAGACAGACAGACAGACAGACAGATAGATAGATAGATAGATAGATAGATAGATAGATAGATAGATAGAGAGAGAGAATAAGTAGAATTGGATGGAAAGAAAAGAAAACAAATGATGACTTTTTATAAGAACTAAAATTTAAAAGAGAACTCATCATCATCAAGTACCGGGCCTTCTGGCGTAGGTCAAATTTATCATTTTTGTTGTTGACCTTCTGCCAAGCCATTCTCTTAAGCTGTCTGGTATTTTTTTCGCTTTGCTTCCCTCTATCTCTTCGTCCCTCAATTTTTCCAGTTGTTACAACATATTCCAGTTGTTCTCTTCTCATTACACGGCCAAAAAATTATGATTGTTTCTTCCTAATATTGGAAATTAGCAAAAGATGTACAAAAAGAGAACTACTATGCGAGTTCTAAAGGTATGTTAAAAGACACAATAGCCTACTAAAACAAATCTTGGAAGAGAAAATGCAAGGTAAAAGTGGCAGAGGCAGATCAAGACTAACGTGGACGAGTAACATCAAAAGATGGACAAGTCAGCCTATGACAACCTGCAACATCAAGCAAGAGACAGAGCGAATGGCGCTCCATGGTAGTAACCCTTCGATGTGGAGACGACACTCAGTGATGATGAAATTATTCGGCCTTTTATAACGAATACTGTACTTTTAAAGTGTTTCTCTGTGCTAAGGAAATATCATATATTTTTGAAATAATCCTTTCCACTATTTCAGCACCAGTGACAATAAGTGTACATCATAAATGGACTAATCGATGTGTACTCTTACGAAAGCCACCAGTTTAGAGTGTTATATATATATATATATATATATATATATATATATATATATATATATATATATATATATATACACACACACACACACACACACACACACACATATACGAATACTTTACAAAATAATGGAAGTTTTAACTTCTATCTCGCTCACTGTTACTGCAATAAAATAAAATACGCATTTCGTTGTCAACGTGAGGAACATATGTAAAAGAAACAAATAGTTTCTGTATGAAATGTATCATTGTGTCTAGGTGCCGAGCAACATATCAAAAAGAGAGTAAGCCAAATGCTCAAAGAGGGAGAGATTTGACTTCCCTTGAACCGAATATATCAAATATGAAACAGGAAAAACGGACGACAAAGGTAGAAAAAAGAATGCGATATTTTTTTTCAGAGTGACAATGTCACTAATATCTCATCTGCAGTGACACCCATACAATGGGTCAAAAGAAAGACTGATTGAAATCACACACAAAAATGGATTTTAGGAACGTTTGACTGCTGCTCTAGGATTGAAATGTATGAAATGTGTTATATTTTATAGGATGATATCCACCAAAGACCAACAATATACTCCTGACAAAGCACACTATGGAAGATGCTCTGTAAGGAAACATCACTACAACGTACAAATAAGGTGAAACGGATGTCCTGTGTCGTCACAAGGAGGTGAAGTATTAAAACATCACCATACTACGTTACAGCATTTGGAGATGAGAATAGAAGTAGTCCTCCTTAATGTTATTATCTTCCAAAGCTCAGTGAGCCAGACGCCCATTTTTTTAATATTTTTTTTAGCTGTATTGTATGCTAAGCTTGGATTCAATCTTGATGATTTTCGTTTCATGTCAGCGTGCTAACTTTGAACTTGGATGAAATTAATTGAAATCAGACACGCAACTATTTTCAAGATACATTTATGTGAACTAAAGATGACTACAACCATCCATTGCCGGTTAAGTTCTTTTTTTCCTCCCATTTATTGTTCTCTATGGTTCGCTGAGGTATATGTTCAGATAGTTAACAAGTAGAATGAACATACTGAAAAGCGGCTAAAATAAATTTGTTCTGAGTGTTCACCATGGCTGACTAACTCATAATGTGAAGTGGGTGAAATTTTTCCTTTCTCGTTTGTAGTGCAAGGCGGATGACTCACAAAGAGTTTTATTTTTCTTCTCTCCTCTTCGCTGTAATCGTTAATCCATGCAGCTCTCTTATTATGTGCGTTGTATTATTAATCTGTTAAGCTCGCTTACTTTGTACATTATATCCTTAAAGTACGGATCTTATTTTTTAAATTTTCTTGAGCATTACAGCGGTAGATACAGTCATAGCAAAACATCCGTAAAACAAAAGCTCAGCTAAACTCAATTTCTAATGCTACTCAAAACAATCCATGGAAGCGCTTACGCGCAAATCCTGTTTAGTCCTACTCTTCCTGCAAGATTCGCTATTCAGCATCGGTTTGTCAAATTCCTGGTGTTATTTAGGTCGAGATGAGCACTGCGAGAAGAGAATTGGTGGTTTTACGTTCAAATATTTGTAGGCGCAGAGCCAAACGAAGAACAAAACCGCCCTCAACATTCTCTAAATATGTACAATATACAGATATTTTGTAGTCGATACTATATTTATAAACAAAACATAATCAACAACTACCAGTATCATGATTACATTGATATTGACAGGACTGTAAACTAAATTGTACAGTTCAGTAAAAAAAAAAAAAAAAAATTTAAAAAGTAACTATGGCACTACACAGCTGAAGCACAGATTACTTGTTTTATTATACCTTCTATTGGTTCTGTGATGAATTATGGACTGGGAATTGTTACGCTAACCAATACAGAGGGTCACCGAGTGTGAACAGTTTGAACGCAACCAAAATAAACAATGTTAACTGTTCTTGTCTGCACTAAAGATAAGTTCAGCAATATGAAAGTATGCGACGTGCTTGGGCTAATATTGATACAATCTAAACATATTCAGGCTCAACCCAAAACTACGCCAGTGTATTTTGAAACAAGCGATACCCTTATCATAGGAATATAAATGACCTTATTGGAACGTGTATTAAAGGGGGCATGAGGATTGCAAAAACTGAGAGAACTACAAAATTGTTATTGATACCATAACCAAAGAGAGAAATGGTAACTACAGGGAAAACATCTTTAAATCAACCAGCTGGTTAAACAATTATGCTGATGAGAAAGATGGAATTTTACATTCTGGCGTGTTGTGACAAAATGTTCATGATTGCAATTATTGTGTTTGTCAAATCTATACATCGTAAGGTTAAGAACGGCTGAGTCACGAGTGGCCAGGGCACTTTGAGGTTTCATAATATTGGCAACTTCTGTAATTTACTGACCTTTTCACTCTGGAGTCTACGGTAATAAAGTGCTGACAGACGTACTACGAGTCATCCACAGAGAGAAATGTAGAACTTGACAGGGAAATACACTGAGTTCTGTTATAATATGTTTGGCGAGCGCCATTGCGATTCGTAAGGATGAAGATATGAGACTCCGATAATTATGAGTCACGTTATTTACATGTTGGATGGTGAGACTGAGGAAACGGGTTAGTAGTCAGCAATTTACTGAATTATGAGAGTACATACTATGCGCCGTCTGTCTGGATGGACTGAACATCCATAGCACTTCCATGATTTAAGTGAGGTCCATTTAAAAAATCTGTAATCAATTGTACTGCACATGTGAGACCATGACAGGTCTTTACTGTTTTAAAATATATTGAATAAATTGAACAGATAGCAAGAGCAACTGCATAGATGTCAACAGACGAGACTATATTTAGATACGAGGAATAAATGATGTCTACATTAGAAGAAATAAAAATCCATTAGAAAACAAAATTATAATCACGCTATGTAGAGATATTGAAATGAGATTTTGAAATTGAACTAGTAACAGAGATGGCGCTAATACAAGAACAAGTGATGGATGTATGCGGCATGAGGTCTAGTATATAGATGCTTGGTTAGGGTTACGTGGAAAATCATTAGTAATTAGGCTAGATCTTAGATAATAACATGTCTTCTTCTTCTTCTTCTTTTCTCTTTCACTGATACCTAAAATGTGTCGTGGTTTATATCATTTGTCGTTCTTGTGCTGCTCGAATTGTCTGAATTAGTGATTTTCCTTTGTTGTTACATGTCTCTGTCACTGCATCTATCCATCTTCTTCTGGGTCTTCCTCTTGGTCGTTTTCCATGCATTCTCTAGAAGAACGCCCTTGATGGTGATTGGTAAGGATTCATTCTGACCAGGTGGCCAATCCATTTAAATTGTTGTTGTTCTATATATTCTTGGCAGGGTTTTGTTCCTACTATTTTTCTTATGGTTTCATTTGGTATTCTATCTCTTCTTGTGTTGTTTGTTACTTTTCTCAAGCAACGCATCTCACATGTATTGATCTTTCTTAAATGTGATTTAGAAAGGGTCCATGTTTGACTTTCATAGCACAAAGTTGGTATGAAGATGCTATTTATCATTTGTTGTTTAGCTGGCATAGAAATGTTTGGATGTCTTAGCAATGGTGAAAGCTGGTACGTGACAGCATTTGCTTTTTGTATTCTCATGTCAATTTCTCTGTCTAGTTTTCCATCTTCTGTGAACCTTGTGCCCAAATAATTGAATTCCTCTACCTGTTTTATTTCTTTATCTTTGATCTTGATGTTTAATGGGTGTCTTAATTTGCTTATTCTTATAGCCTCTGTTTTTGCGGTGATAATTTTCATACTGTAGTTTGTGCAGCTTTTATCTAGAGATGTTATATGCTGTTGTAGCAGGTTTTCATCCTCATATATTAGGCATTGGTGTTCTGCGAAGAGTAGCTCATTGATGTTGGAGTTTTCTACCTCTATGTTATTATTTGATTTGTCCTTATTGTTGGTTGTTTCCTAATTTATTTTGTCCATATATATGATGAAGAGGAGTGGTGAGAGGACACATCCTTGTCTTACTCCTATTGTAACCTGAAATAACATGTAACTGAATGAATATTGAGGCAAACAATACAGGTCTAAAGGAGCGTTCTAGTTAAAATGTATGGCTCGGCTATCATATTCTACATACACATTTTAATACAGCATGTTTATAGCAAACAGAACATATCAACTGTTACCATAGCAATAGCAATTTCATTGCGGAAATATAAAAGAAAGCAAGCGAAAATGCGCATAATATCGACGAATTTCTCTGTCGAGCCTTATCGGCAAAATTGATACTAAAATAATTTACGCATGATGAATGCCAATTATAAAATCAGAGTTCACAGAAGATAGATGGGATTCGGTTTTTAAAAAAAATTAGAGAAGTAGACAGATGCCATCTTTACACTTTGACAACTGGTAAAAACGAACTTGAAACGCAGAAAGAGTTTATTTATTGCATTTATCTTTGGTAGGCCATGCGAAAGCATTAGGCAACGAAGACAGAACATTTCTGCTACAGATAATCTCAGTATGGAGTAAGCACAAAATTAGATTATATAAAAGCTTGTACAACTGTTTCTGAAGTGTGCTTATATAAATCAAGGAGCATCCAAACCATTCACAGTAACATCCGGAGAAAGGAAATAGTACGTTCTATCGACATTCTTATTTATTAAGATTTAATAATTATTAATAATTATTACTACGGTAAATGCAAATATCAAACACAGCAAGCAAAACTGATGCGACATTATCCCATGTCTATTAATCAAGAATGTAGAACAGATAATATGAACATCAGCAGTGAAGAAAAGCCTAAGTTATAGCAACAGGAAGGGAGAAGCAAAATCTAATAAGTATAGATAAAATGTGGTATCTATTGATATCAAACAAAAAGATTTCAAAAGCCTGGTGGCAACATTAATGAAAATTAAAAGAAAGAAATAAACTGACATTCGATATAGTAAGACAAACCAAATACATGGACATCTGGTCATTGTACAACACACAAATAGGTTTGACTGCATAAATAAACATCTTATACAAAGCATTATCACTCCAATCTTAGGCTAATGCTATCAGCGCCAAATATGGTTGTCATCCACAAGTCTAAAGCAGACAGAAAATATGAGAAGGCTGAGGTAAACATCTGTTGTGGCTACGAGAGATGAATGTTTAAAGCATCATTTTATAAGAGAAAGAAATGGAACATGTAAAATCTTGAAGTACACACAGAGACAAAAAATAAAATTGTTCACGCACGTATAAAGAGTGTCCGTAATATATGAGAAAGAGATAGAGCACGAGAAAAAGGTGAAACACGAGAAAGAGGTAGAGCACGAGAAAGTGGTATAGTATGAGCAATAGGCAAAGCACGAGCAAGCGGTAGAGCACGAGAAAGAGGTAGAGCAAGGGAAAGAGGTGAAACACGAGAAAGTGGTAGAGCACGAGAAAGTGGTATAGTATGAGCAATAGACAAAGCACGAGCAAGCGGTAGAGCACGAGAAAGAGGTAGAGCAAGGGAAAGAGGTGAAACACGAGAAAGAGGTAGAGCACGAGAAAGTGGTAGAGTATGAGCAATAGGCAAAGCACGAGCAAGCGGTAGAGCACGAGAAAGAGGTAGAGCAAGGGAAAGAGGTGAAACACAAGAAAGAGGTAGAGCACGAGAAAGTGGTATAGTATGAGCAATAGACAAAGCACGAGCAAGCGGTAGAGCACGAGAAAGTGGTATAGTATGAGCAATAGACAAAGCACGAGCAAGCGGTAGAGCACGAGAAAGAGGTAGAGCAAGGGAAAGAGGTAGAGCACGAGAAAGTGGTAGAGTATGAGCAATAGGCAAAGCACGAGCAAGCGGTAGAGCACGAGAAAGAGGTAGAGCAAGGGAAAGAGGTAGAGTATGAGCAATAGGCAGAGCACGAGCAAGCGGTAGAGCACGAGAAAGCGGCAGAGCACGAGCAAGCGGTAGAGCACGAGCAAGCGGCAGAGCTCAAGCAAGCGGTACAGCACGAGAAAGAGGTAGAGCAAGGGAAAGAAGTAGAGCAAGGGAAAGAGGTAGAGCACGAGCAAGCGGCACAGTATGAGCAATAGGCAGAGCACGAGCAAGCAGTAAAGCATGAGAAAGAGGTAGAGCACGAGAAACAGGTTGAGCAAGATAATGAGGTACAGAATGAGAAAGAGGCAGAGCACGAGAAAGAGGTAGCGCAGGAGAAAGAGGCAGAACACGAGAAAGAGGTAGCGCACGAGAAAGAGGCAGAACAGGAGAAAGACCTAGGGTAAGGTTGAGGGACAAGTGTCAAGAAGATTCTTTAACAATTTCAAATTACAATGGTTGAGATTACCAGAAGTATCAAAATTAGAAAGGTGTATCCTCAACGTCTGAAGGGTAGATGAAGAGGTGAAGACCAACAAATATTTATTGTTTCGGATTAACAGCACATGTTTCTTACGATTCAATATTAATGGCAAACATTATTGCATTTTTAAAATATTAAGAATTCAAAACGATGACTGTAGTGGATACTAGCTGTCTTTATAGTAAGAAAGACAGATAGAGCTGATGGGTTAACTTTAAATGAACAAAGTTCATTCAGAGACTGTAACAATTTCCGATCTCAAGATGGCGGAATAAGATTTGTGTCAGAGGCTGATTAATTTCGGTCCCTAAGCAAAAGTCAAACGGAGTTCCACTGTAGGGATTCTGCACATGTGCTTCGGAGTTCATGCACTCACTGCGGTATTTTCGGTGTGGCGCTGTGAATATGACCTTTCTGTGCTGTCAAAAAGTGTGCGTACTACATCATAGCTTCGAAAACTGTTCAGGAACTGTCGTAGATTTGTTCGGCAGTCGTTTCCTTCCAGCTCTTTCATGTGTATAGCTATGTAAAATCAAATAAAGGTTCCACTTTGATGATTCTGCGCCAAAGCTACGGTGTTCGTGCACCTGGCTGTTGTCTTTTCAGTGAATCAAGCGTTGTGGATACATACATTGTTGTCAAACGTTGTGCGCACTATGTCATAGTGATGGACGATATAGCCTTGCCATGGTTAGATAAGGATATATATACCTAAAGCTCTAAAAGTAGACGAGATAAAGATTTCGGTGCTGTTCGCAAATTTGCAGCCTCTGGTGTGATCGCCGGATCATATTTTACCTAAATTCCCGAGAGAATGGGGGAAGACTAGTAAACCGTCATAGTTTTATTTGTCAGTTGTTTCATGCTGCAGGATCTGCCGAGGAGATCTGAGCAATTATGTACAATTGTTCGATGTGCGATGAAGATAATTCGAAGACTAACATTCTAATGTTCGTAAATTAGATCACATTGAGACAATAACAATACAATTCTGACACTACACAGTAAATTGGAATCAAGCGCTGTACGATTCGGAGGGGGCAGTTTAGTGGCGTGATCAATATAAAATAGAACATCAGCACAAACATCGTTATTTGAATAAAGCAATGAACAATATAGAACTGTCCAAAGTACAATTAAGACAATTTGGTTAATTAAGGAACTAAGCGTGTCATCATCATCACTGAGTGCCGTCTCCGCATCGAAGGTTGGCTACCATGAAGCGCCATTCCAATCTATCTCTTGCTTTGATAGTGCAGATTGTCATAGGCTGGTTTGTCCATCTTTTGATGTTACTCGCCCATGTTAGTCTTGGTCTACCTCTGCCTCTTTTACCTTGTATTTTCCCTTCCAATAATACTTTTAGTAGGCTGTTGTGTCTTTTAACATGGCCCAAAAATGTCATTTGTCTTGTCTTAATTGTATTTAGTAGTTCTCTTTTTATTTTTAATTGTTTTAAAACGTCATAGTTTGTTTTCTTTTCCTTCCATCCAATTCTACCCATTCTTCTGTAAATCCACATTTCAAAGGCTTCAATTTTCTGTTCTGTTTTCTTGTCTAATGTCCATGTTTCTGCACCATACAGATATATTGGGAAGATGTAACATTTTGCTATTCTTAGTTTCAGTCCTGCTGTTATTTGTTTTGTTGTTAGTATATTTTTCATGGCATTAAAATTACTTTTTTGCCATACCTATTCTTTTGTTTATTTCAATTTTACATTTTCCATCATTGGTTATAGTATGTCCAAGGTAGTTTTAGCTCTGAACTGTCTCCAGATGTATTCCTTCAACTTTGATATTCATTTGTAGGTCTTGAGAATTTTCTTTGTTTATAATCATAGTTTTAGTCTTTTTGATATTCATATCTAGTCCATATTTTTTTGCTTCTCATGTTTATTACATTAAGTAATTGTTATAGATCTTTATGATTTTCTGCTGTAGTACAGTATCGTCCGCATATCTCAGGTTATTGATTATCTTTCCATTAATGTTTAGGCCTGGCATCTCTGAGATGTTTTTAAAGATTTGCTCGGTGTATAGATTGAACAAGCTTGGTGATAGGATGCATCCTTGTTTTACTCCTCTTTTTATATCAATGGGTGTAGAGTTCTCCTTGTTATATTTTATTATTGCTGTTTGCTCCCAGTACAAATTACATATTACTAAACGTGTAGCGAGACATAATTATATAACAATGGTAAATTCTGAATAAACTTAATATATATCTAAAGTGTTCCTGAAAAAAAAAATAGAAACTACATATTATAATCATCCCCACTGAGTAATGTTAAATTCACATAAATTGGAATACACTTGTAAATATATAAAAATTAAACAAAGGTACATTATAACAAGTAAAATTCCGTCTGGGGCAAAAACAGCAAGCACACACACAGAGAGGGAGCCGCGATAGCTCAGTGGTTAGTGAACTGGACTACCACGGACAAGGGGTAGGGTTCGATCCCAACCGACGGCTTCCGGTTCACCCAGCCTTAAATGGGTACCGGATTTTTTTTTCTGGGAAAGTAAAGAGGCACGGGTGTAATACTGACCACATTACCCCAAAAATCATGTGCGGAAGGTCTGTAAAATATAGGGTCACTAACACCATATTTCCCTATACGCCACTTGGCGTGACGGGGGTAATTTACTTTTTTTTTTAACTTACACAGAGAGAGAGAGAGAGAGAGAGAGAGAGAGAGAGAGAGAGAGAGAGAGAGAGAGAGAGAGAGAGAAAGAGGTTATACATAGAATAATAAATATTATCCTGTTCATACGAACACATACAACCACCAACAATCGCGGTTGCTGCACAACTTTGTTAAGGAAATCATGAACTACATTCTTCTTCTTTTGCTTAATGTTCATTCGTTAAGTGGGGGCGGACGTATTCGTGTCACTCGTTTACGGCAAGCTGCGGTAGTTGCGTCTTTAGGTTCAAAACATCCCTCTTTGGCACTAGTAGATTTACCTAATAATTTTGCCCTGGTGGCATCCATTTTGGCCTACTCTTTTTGACTGTTAACTGCCAACGATTCTTTAAGGTGGGGAGGGAGTGTGTAAAAATGAACTTAAGGATGTTGTGAAGTGTGAATGTTGATGATATTTGAAGCATTAAAATATTAATAACGGTCAGAGGAAGAATAAAAACGGGAGTTACAGAAAAGTATTTATATTCACCATTTAAAAAGAAAAAGATTTTTGACAAAAATATATTAGTTCTCAAAACCAACTGCGATCCTCAGAGGAAGAAAATAAAAGAACATTGACACAGAAGTTATATACGTCACGTGTATTAATCTATCAACATAGAAAACCATCGGTTTTGACTACCATAGTAAATATTATATGAGGCTAAACATTCCCATACTTAGAAATCATTACGCAGTTGCTTGAGGGCTATAAGGAGGTCGCCTTGCAAGTGCGCACCCACCTAATTATAATCAATCTTAATGTTACATTTTTTTTTTTTAAGGAAGGATGTGCGAGTAGTCCTGAGGGAAAAATACAACGAGAACTACTGAGAGCTTTCGCGTCTCTGAGAATAACTAAATCACTAATAGCTTGTTTCTTGTTCGTTTCTATCTCCCTATTTTTCTGTCTTAACGTCACTATATTTCTCTCACTGGTGCAAGCACAGAGATCTTTAAGATAATAATGAGCACGTCACAGAAATAGTTATTATTTTGTAATGCTTCAGATGGTCTGAAATATAGACCCCATCTAATGTTATGAATGAGGAAACATCTCAAACTTTATAACTCGGGACATTTTCTAATTTTAGAAGCCAGACAGTTTATCTAATTTTACGAGTGGGAAAATCAGTCCATCCATTTTCAGGAATAGATGATTCTAAGAGTGGGTGGGTGTTACAAAGTGTGTGCCGTTAAATTTGATAAAGACAAGTCTTATTTAAATTTATGAGGAGATTGAGAGAGAGAAATTTACTATAGAGAGTGAGAAAATGAAAGAAAGGAAGAAAGAAAGAAGGAAAGAAAGAAAGAAAGAAGAAGAAAGAAAGAAAGAAAGAAAGAAAGAAAGAAAGAAAGAAAGAAAGAAAGAAAGAAAGAAAGAAAGAAAGAAAGAAAGAAAGAAAGAAAGAAAGAAAGCATAAAAAGAGATTACTACACAAACGTTCATGCCAATCATACCGAGAGCTTAGACCGATTCCCTCCCCCACCCACCATCCAACATACACAAACACTAATTAATTAATTTAATTTAAAAAAAAAATAATAAACATAGTGGGAATATTTTCACAAATAAAAAAGACTATAAAGAAAAAAGTAACTATAATGTCAGATGCAAACAGAGTGGCATATCAGCTGTCGTCATTGCTCATACATTGTTTCCAAGTTATAAATGTCAACGGCGGTTCTTATCTGAGTACCACGAGAGAAATATTTTAATAAAACATCAGGAGTTATTTGAAGAAGAAAAAAACACTAAACTAAACAGATCAACAGAAAAGGCAAAATTAGAAATGGTGACATCAGAAGAAAATAAAAACAGCTGGGACTACATCCTGTACATTTCCTCCGATAACATTGAGTAAACAGAAGCATGGCGTAATTTACAATACATGTATGTTGCAACTATTATATATTTACCATTATAACATGAAATGTACAGAAACGTGGAGCTATAAAACCATTGAAGTGAATATGTCTACAGTAGTTTTTTAATTATAAATCTACAATACTGATAAGATAATGTGACTGGTTGCCTAGAAAAATCTCAATAATAGGTAACCACCACCACCCCCCCCCCCTTTTTTGGCCATTAAATGTTTGTCACCTATGAAGGGCGTTTCAATATCAGAATCAGAGGCATTTCCCTGACTGAAAACTTTATGTTGAGGCAAAAAAAAATAAGTTTGTTTCCAAAATGACCGCCCACTGCCTACTACTCTAGAAGCGGCTAACAATATTTCTAACATGTGTTGGTATAAATTGATCAAACATCGCTGTTTATAAACACTATTTCCGACATTTAGTCAAATAGCATAGAGAAGACAAAGTTGCTGGAAAATGTAGAAAATTTAGATGAAAACAGCTGTGACATTTAATAAACTATAATGCCTTTATTTTCTTCACTACATTAAATGATTTCAAGATTTTTATTCCAATTACTTTATCATTATTACATTGTCACGTATGCGCTAATTCTGATTAAATAATCTTATGTGACTCAATGGGATTTTATCTCAGTACACAGCTGATCATTTGTAATTAAAAGTTGTGTTTAAGTTTTCATTCTAGAAGTTAGTTATGTGTGTTGCATGTACGTGTTTTATATCAGTTTTAAAGCACTTATTTTGACAGCAGATAAAATTGTACAAATTCTTTCAATGTGCAACAGCATAAGAAAATCTGACTGGTACAGTTGTAACGTTTAATTCATGTTTATGGCTTTGCGGAAAAGTATACAAAGGTAGGAGCATTCAATATACTGCACAGATTATAATAGTAACCAGTGATTACGAAAGTATAAATCACATCATAACTATAATTGTCTTTCAATATCTTTTTGTTCAGTCAATATGTATCTTATTTACATCTAGTTTTGTTCCTTGGCTAGAAAGCATTACAAGTACCAGAAAGGAAATAATATTATCGAAAACACGTAAGGACTGCTAAATATCAAGAAGTCTTTCAAATGGTCTTTCAAAAGGTGAGGTCATGTATAAATGTTAGCAAAGACCAACCATACACATACCACAACTTTAGTAAACAAGAGATGGGCCAGCGAATATGCACTCGAGAATGAGCGAAAATAGACATACCTTTTCGCACACTCAACTCAAACTAACATTAAAAAGAAAATGATAAAGAGATTAAAACTATATAATATTTTAACTGGCATAACCAACAACAGAGAGATTTCAGTTATAGTTCCCCCCCCCCCTCAAATAACCACATATGGCATGTAAGAATTACTAGCAGTGAAAAAGTCAAAAAGTGCTACAGGAAGTTCAGTGGTTTACGCTCAGTGTGTGACGCATAGGGAGCAAGATAAACTTCATCTGGTTTCTTAATAATTCCCGTTTGCAATGTGAGATTTACGGTTATTTATTGTTAGGGCGACTTGATTATGCTGCTGTGCGAGTATCAAGAGAAGTTAATATTTACCCCACGCCGAAATCAATGCAATCTTATTACATCTCAGTTGCCCTATCTTGTAAATCATCTTCACTGACGTCAAATTATGTGGTTCATTGTGACTGCAATGGTACAATGAGCTACAACAAACGACATATTCTGCGATGGTCATCCATTTTAATATTAAACGATATGTTATTTAGTCTTCACATTCGCTCTCCTTTCCAGCAAACGCCACTCAGACAAAAGCCTGAATACATTGCTGCACTGTTTTATCCATACTGGCTGTTCCTTGTTCGTATCTTTGCATCATTCTATGCCCATATATTTAAATAGTTGTGATTTAATATGAAGCTGCAATTGAAAACAAATAAAGGACGCAAATATGTTTTTTTGTAATCCTTCGACAGTTAGAATGTCAAAATCATGAGGGTGGACAAATATTTATTATCATATATTATATGATATTATTATTATTATATATATATATATATATATATATATATATATATATATATATATATATATTAACAAATAATATTGTGATAAAACTGACATAACATAACATCCAGGTGAACAAGTGTTATTTATAGAAGTCAAATAATTTAACAGTACAGTGACTTTTATGTTAATGACAAGATGAAACTGGAAGAGGGCAGTTATTTGAAAGCAAGGGCATGCATATTTACAAAATATCCAAATTTTCAACAAAATTAAAATACCACACACAGAAGATACATTTTTTAGTAAAGAACACATAGCAAATGTACTTACTGAGCCCTAGCTGACAGTGCTGCGAGGTCCAACAACGCTTGGCTTCCACGCCTTCCACTTTAGAAGTTGGACATTTCTCCGGGCAGTAATTAGCACACTGACTCTCTTCTTTGTTGTCTTTGAAGTCCTGTGCCCCAGGATCCACTCCTAGGCGCCCCCAGTCCACAGTTTCAACATAGCACAGTTTCTTACTTTTAGTAATTCTGACTCCACCACGGCTGATTGTACGCAAACTAATCAATCCTAGTTCCTCAAGATCAGGCATTTCATAAGCAACAAGGGCATAGTTGTTGAAGAGCTGGCGTCCTCCGATGATTGTTAGGTTTGGAAAGAGATATTGAAGCGTTTTCAGTCCGTACACACGGTACAGCCTCAAATATCCAGTGATCTCCCGCAGCTCTGGGAAGCTCCACTTTTCATAATCTTCGTGGACTGCTCGTTCAATCAAAGAGATGTGAAGAAAACCCTCAACCACAGTGCAGTTTTCCAGCCTTCTAAACTGACCCATTGAGTTCCTAATGTCCACATTGCGGCATACTGAAAATGCAAACAATTTATAACTTTTATTTAATACATAAAAAATATTAATATAAAATTACCTGCCTTGACTTTTTCTTTAAAAAAAAAATAAAACTGATGATTTTATGATAGTAAAAAAAAATAACACTGATGATTTTATGATAGTAAAAAAAAATAACGCTGACGATTTTACGATAGGAAAAAATAACAATGACGATAAAAAAAATAACAATGACGATAAAAAAATAACACTGACGATTTTATGATAGTAAAAAAAATAACACTGACGATTTTCTGATTAAAAAAATAACACTGACGATTTTATGATAGTTAAAAAAAATAACACTGACGATTTTATGATAAAAAAAAATAACGCTGACGATTTTATGATAGTAAAAAAATAACACTGCCAATTTTACGATAAAAAAAAATAACACTGACGATTTTATTATAGTAAAAAAAATAACACTGACGATTTTACGATAAAAAAAAATAACACTGACGATTTTATGATAGTAAAAAAAATAACACTGACGATTTTACGATAAAAAAAATAACACTGACGATTTTATGATAGTAAAAAAAATAACGCTGACAATTTTACGATAGGAAAAAGAAATAACACTGAAGATTTTAAGATAGGAAAAAAAATAACACTGACGATTTTATGATAGGAAAAAAAATAACACTGACGATTTTATGATAGGAATAAAAAATAACACTGACGATTTTATGATAGGAAAAAAGTACCACTGACGATTTCACGATAGGAAAAAAAAATAACACTTACGATTTTATGATAGGAAAAAAATAACACTGACGATTTTACGATAGGAACAAAAAATAACACTGACGATTTTAAGATAGGAACAAAAAATAATACTGACGATTTTATTATAGGAAAAAATAACACTGACGATTTTACGATAGGAACAAAAAATAACACTGACAATTTTATGATTGGAAAAAAATAACACTAACGATTTTATGATAGTAAAAAAAATAACACTGACGATTTAACGATAGGAAAAAAAATAACACTGACGATTTTATGAAAGTAAAAAATAAAACTGAAGAACTGATGTCTAAAATAGTTTTTTTTTTTAAAAACGAAACTAACAACTACATGAAAGTTTAAAAAAAAAACATCGCCGATTTTATAATAATAATATGACTCTTGTGTCACACTGAAGAATTTTTGATAGTTGAAAAAAAAAAAAACACACAAATGATTTAGTTTATAGTGAATTTAAAAATTGCTTAATGTAATAAACATAACAAGCAAAACATATGGACTAGATATGAATATCAAAAAGTCTAAAACTATGATCATAAACAAAGAAAATTCTCAAGACCTACAATTAAATATCACAGTGGAGGGAATACATCTGGAGACAGTCCAGAGCTACAACTACCTGGGACATACTATAACCAATGATGGAAAATGTAAAATTGAAATAAACAAAAGAATAGGTATGGAGAAAAGTAATTTTAATGCCATGAAAAATATACTAACAACAAAACAAATATCAGCAGGGCTGAAACTAAGAATGGCAAAATATTACATCTTCTCAGTCTTCCTGTATGGTGCAGAAACATGGACATTAGACAAGAAAACAGAACAGAAAATTGTAGCCTTTGAAATGTGGATTTATAGAAGAATAGGTAGAGTTAGATGGAAACAAAAGGAAACAAACGATGAAGTTTTAAAATAACTGAAAAAAAGAGAACTACTAAATACAATTAAGACAAGACAAATGAAATTTTTGGGGCATGTTAAAAGACACAACAAATTAACTAAACGTAATATTGGAAGGGAAAATACAAGGTAAAAGAGGCAGATGCAGACCAAGAATAACATGGACGAGTAACATCAAAAGATGGACAAGTCAATCTATGACAGCTTGCACCATCAAAGCAAGAAACAGAGTAGAATGGCGATCCATGGTAGCCAACCTTCGTTACGGAGAAGGCACTCGATGATGATGATGATGATGATGATGATGATGAATTTAAAAAATAAAAAACACGGACGACTATATAATTGTTGACAAAAGACTGGCGTTTCTATGAAAGCAAAATAAATAACACTGACGATTTCATTATACTTTTTTTTTTTAAGTTGTATATTATAAAAGTGTGAAATAAATACACCGAAGACTTTATGGCCAGTAAAAAAAATACAACACTTATAATTATGTGACAGTAAAATATAGTTCTGACGATTTGTGGCAGCAGACATTAGATACCGACGATTTCGTAATCGCTCTTGTTCGTTCACCTGAGAGTACTTCTCTCAAAAAGGCATTGTGTTGTGTATACCTTGTAATATGATTTACTGTAGTGTGGTCCACCCTTTTATTACCCAAGGGCTAAACAGAACATACTGCACCGGAGCGCAGGCTATCACTTATTACACACACACACGCATATGTTTATACATGTGTGTGTGTGTGTGTGTGCGTGCGTGCGCGCGCGCGTGTGTGTGTGTGCAAACAAAGACATATACACACATATGCAGGCAATAACAAAGGTTTAGAAGCAGAAAAGTAATTTATTTGGAGGAAATACGAGCGTTAAATAATTCAGCTCGTATTTCCTAGCCCCAAGCTCCTAAACTACTTCAATATGAACTTAAAAGCTGTATGTAAAATGCCTCAACTGAAACTAAAATGTACGTAGGCTCTAACTCAAAACTACAAAAAAACCGTTCGACAACTCCCTTGATATTCACTTTTGCAGCTGTTTTTTTTTTTCTGGTACCGCCCATACCTAAGACTCATGGCTAATATCTGGATGAAAATTAGTCTTAGTCAGTTGGTCACCTTCGCATAGACCCCCCTCCAATTAATTGTATAGCTTTGTTCCAGCATCTGGCATTCTGTCAAAAGCAGGCAATCAAATCGATTCTGTGTGAGATTAAACGGTCACAGTGGCCAGGATGTGAAATTCATTTGGACCTAGTAAGGGCGCTAGAATCACAAACTATCTGGAGATTGTTTCACACGCACGCACATGCGCACGCGACCTTTTTTTCCTTCTTACTTTCTTTCCCCCTCTCATTCTTTCTTTATTTCTTTCGATCTCTCTTTCTTTTTTTTCTCTCTCTCTATCTCTCTCTTTTCTTCTTTCCTACCTCCCTTCCTTCCTTTCTTTTGTACCCGTTCCGGTACAGGATAGAGTCGAGGAAGACACAAAGTTCTGGTTTTCGTCCTTTGGCGGCTTCAATTATTGCCAATTGATATTGTAGTGTTTGAGTTTGCCTGCCCATCTTACTCGGAGTCTGCCGCTTGCTCTTGCCTCTCCTATTACATGCTTTGCACAGTTAGGAATCACATATTCTTTTTCTAGATTGACAGACCAGTTTATTTATTGTTTCTGTATGTAGCTCAGGACTGGTCCAATGCCTACTATTTCTCTTATAATATCATTCAAGATTCTGTCTTTTCTGGTCACCGCAAGACCTTTTCTTAGACACCCAATCTGTGTGAAAAGCGTTCTTTTATGCTTAGTCGTATGTAACCATGTTGGCATTGGTAGCACAATGTGGGAGTACATATACTCCGTATAAGAAGACACAGGGAAAAATACAAGATCGAAAGGGGTCCACCGAAGAAAAAAGGTTGAGAAACACTGGTGTAGACGACATTCGTGTCATTGCGATAGAGATTCATCTGACGACAGCAGTCGCCTCGCCCTCCAGAAAATCGTCTTATAACTTGTATGGGGCAGCCTCTCCACGTGGGATCAATAAATCTATTTCTTATCGGTTGTCCAAGTTTTCTGCCACCAACCTATCCCCCTCCCCTTATTACCTCGATGAGTGTATATGTCCGGGTACATATGTATCTATATACGTGTATATATATATATATATATATATATATATATATATATATATATATATATATACATATACACACACACAAAGAATATACGAGAAGAGACATCAACGGTTAAATAGGTTAACAATGCAAAAAATATAGTTTACATCACCTACCAAGAAAAAAACACAAATATTTTTTAAATAATTAGCCAAGAAAAAAAAATCTAGTTTATATCGTCACCAAAGAAACCAACAAAAATATAGTTTATATCGTCAGCCAAGGAAAAAAAATAGTTTATATCATCAGCCAAAAAAATCAACAAAAATATAGTTTATATCATCAGCCAAGAAACCAACAAAATCGAGTTTATATCATCAGCCAAGAAACCAACAAAAATATAGCTTATATCATCAGCCAAGAACCCCAAAAAATATAGTTTATCTCATTAGTAAAAAAAACCCAATAAAATTATCATTTATATTATCATCCAAGAAACCAAGAAGAATGTATTTTATATCATCAGTCATGAAACCAACAAAAAATAGTTTACATCATCAGCCAAAAAACCAACAAAAATATAGTTTATCTCGCCAGCCAAGAAACCAACTAAGATATAGATTATATCGTCAGCCAAGAAACCAACAAAAATATAATTTATATCATCAGCCAAGAAACCAACAACAATATATTTTACATCATCAGCCAAGAAACCAACAAAAAATATAGTTTGTATCATCAGCCACGAAACCAAAAAATATAGTTTACATCATCAGCCAAGAAACCAACAAAAATATAGTTTACATCAGCCAAGAAACTAACAAAAATATATTTTACATCATCAGCCAAGAAACTAACAAAAATATATTTTACATCGTCAGCCAAGAAACTAACAAAAATAAAGTTTATATCATCAGCCAAGAAACTAACAAAATATAGCTTATATCATCAGCCAAGAAACTAACAAAAATATAGTTTATATCATCAGCCAAGAAACTAATTTCACGAAAATTATCAACAAAAATAAATGATTTGCAGATATGTTCGAAATGATAAAACTAAGAAGATGGCTGAAAACAAAGGGTAGAATCACTGGTGCAGATAAGAGATAACACAACGTGTTAGTTCAGTGAAAATAGGACATTGGAAAACATTAAAAACAAATACCAGAAAGACTAGGCTTCTTTACCAAAAATCGTTCGAGAAATGTTCGGAGAAATAAAATCTATAATTGGCAATTTATATCGCAATCAACGACAAACTTGGTCTAACCTTCACAGAAAAGATCGACAGAACTGGTAGAAGGAATACTGCAGCGAAATGTATGCTGGGGCCAATAAGAAAAACAATAATGATAACTCAGAAGAAAGAGTACCAACGCCAATATTGGACGACATAAGGATTGTACTAGCCTCATTAAAGCAGGGGGATGACTGAGCGTGGAAGTGTAAATTATGCATTATGTAGAAAGATGTGGAACAGCGGGATATGGCCGAAAGATTGGAAACGAACTACATTTATTCCCATACCGAAAAAAGATGCCTAAAAGAATGCACCAATTACAGAACAGTTGCGTTAATCAGCCACGCAAGGAAGATAATGCTTACAATTATCATGGAAAGAATCCATACAAAACCTAAAGGTAAATCAACATAGTTCAGGTGGTTTTCGATGAGGCAGATAAACAAGAGATCACATATTTAATAAGAAAAACATAATTGAAAAATTCAGAGAAAATAACACACTTTTGTTTATATTGTGTCGACTATGTTGGTTACAATAATTATAGATAAGGAATTTGTGTACCTCACCTAGTGCATATGACAAAAATGCTTTATATATATCAACAACCATTTGTGTAACACCGACAGAGAATACATTGGTCTTCCTTTCCACACAGTAAATAAACCACACGACCTCAAGTCCAACCCTACTGACTTTTATTCTTCACAAAAATATTCAGCATATATCAAACACTGTTAATTTATTCTCAAGTCCACACTAGCAACTCTTTCCGAAAGTCTTAGCTGTTATATCTAATGAGAAAATGAACCTGTCAACTAAAAAAAAAATAAGTGAGAAAAAGTTGTATCTTCATTAGGCTGAGAGATGATCTCACTCAATCTTTCTGAAAGTGAGGATCAACAAAAACTCCAGGTCACCGAACAATGGTATTGGAGAGTCAAGGATAAGTTTATTTTTCTTCTAAATATGGTCCCCAGTGGTCAAAAATTGACTATACTAAATAAAGGGCGAGGGGCATATACGAACAGCGTTGTGAACTATCACTAATAGTGGTGAAAGTTAATACTTATTAACCTCTTACAAGTCACAGAGATGGGATTTCTCAGAAGAATGTTGAAAGTTCCTGGATAGATAAAAAGACCAATTAGGAAGTTCTCAAAGAGGCCAATACAAAAAGGGAGCTCTTAAAAAACATCAGAAAGAAACAATCAACATTTTTCGGGCACATCATGAGAAGAGGAAAGTTGGAATACTTGGTTACAACTGGCAAAATAAAAGGAAAGAGATATAGCGGACGACAAAGAGAGAAAATACTGGATAGCTTGGTGTCATGGCATGGAAAACAGTCAACAACAGAACTCATACGATGCACTGTATATAGAAAATTGTGGAGGGACATGATCGCCTACGCCAACCGGTATGGCACATGATGATGACATAACAAATGACAATTTTCTGGCTTCCTTATTAAACTAAAAAATGCGCTTTTAATTCTCCTTCCAATACATAAACACACACCCAGCCACTTATCCGTGCAGCTTTTTTCTTTCTGAGTGAAATCTGTTTTTAACCTTGTTTTCAAAAATTGTAAAACAAAATATGAACACCTGTAATTGGAGGAATATCAGTTTTAATTCTTCATTGCGTCATTGTAAAGTACTTTAGCATTTCACTTGGGAAGGGGAGTGAGTGAGAGAGAGAGAGAGAGAGAGAGAGAGAGAGAGAGAGAGAGCAAAATACACCATTAAGGGGTTTTATCTTATTGTCTGGAGTCTTAGTGTTTTTTTTTTTTTTTGGGGGGGGGGGAACTGTTTTAATGCTGGAGAATAAAGACCGCATGCTCTACAAGTTTTTCACGCGATGTTCATGTCAGAGAAAAGGGAGATCATATACTGACCATATAGTAACACTACGAATCATAACAGAAAGGTAGGTAGTGTAGAACTTCTCGTCTGATAATACTTATTGAAGAAAACAAGAAGGCTGCAGATGGCGCAGCTTTTAAAAAAAAAAGATGATGAGAAAACAAATCATTAGAGCATTATGCAATCCCATCCATAATTGTAAGCCTCATAAATAAATGCCAAGTGAGAGGAAACATGTAGGACAGTGCATGATGGGATATAGATAAAGTTTTAAAGTAGAGACGATATGTGTCAAGAATGCGTGTTGCTTCCCTTCTATTTTTCTGTTATCAAGATTGTAGGGAACACTACACAAGGCAAAAGACACCGGACGAGAAGGTCAATCATACAGTTTTGCCCACCTCATATGTTCATTTCATGTTTCTCTGTGTCATATTTAGGTTAATTCTCTAAATATTGTTCATTAACCTATTCTGTGAATATGAATTAGATATGAATATCAAAAAGACTATAAAACTGAGATCATAAACAAAGATAATACTGAAAACCCAAAAGTGGATATCAAAGTCGAAATAAAATACCTGGAGGCAGTTCAGACCTACAACTACCTTGGACATACTATAGCCAGTGATGGAAAATGTAAAACTGAAATAAACAAAGGAAAAATAATGGCAAAAAGTAAAATTTAGTGAACTCAAGATATCTGCATTCATAAATGCTGCAAAAATATCAATAATTGCTGCTGCTCTATGCCCATCAGTATTGGTGTTACTACATCTTTTCTTCAATTACTTTACACTCATTTTTCTTGCTTCTAGTTAGATTTAGTGTTCTTCTGAAACATCTAATTCGAATAGTTATCTTTCTTTTGCCTTCTGTTTTCAGTATCAATGTTTCACACATAATGCGATGTTATTAGATAGGTTATGCTGTCTAATGTTCTTTCTTCTGTTCATCATTATCTTGTACCGTCTCCGCATCAAAGTTAGGCCTCCATGGGTCAACATTTATCTCTATCTCTTGCTTTGATGGCGCACGCTGTCATAGGTTAGTCTGTCCATCTCTTGATATTGACAGTACACTTTAATCTGTATGTGTCTACTTCGCCTACTTTGCACTTTCCCTTATAAGATGACTTTCATGTCCTTTATGTGCACGAAAAAATGCATTTATCTTATTTGAAATGCATTAAATAGTTATTACTTTATTTTTATTTTCGAAACTTCATAAGTTGCTATATATCATTTTCTTTATAATTAATCTTAATTGTTTACCATTTAGGTCGCTTTGTACTCCATTACAACCCTCATTTTCCCACTCTTCTGTACATCCGCAATTCACTTATGATATGATTAGCTGTTGGAGCACGACCAACGGACTCTTTTGTTTTCTTGCGGTTTGTTCTAAATCGTGCTGCTATCTGTGATTTGGCGAATTCAAGACTCGTCTATTTTTTTCATCATTCCAGTTCCTTCGTTATATGCCTTTTCATCCCACCACTTTCACTGTTCCCAGTATGATTGTGTTTTTCCAGACCTAACGAGTGTATTAAACTTATCCGCACCACCTTAGTTTCCTTCATTATATCTTCTTCTTTACTTCCTCATCTGCCTTTCAGCGTCGAGGGGAGATATAATTTGCGGTCTTTTGCTCTTCTGTTCGCCTCTGCTGCTGTTATGTTTCCTAGTACTTCTAATATTCCATCGACCCATCTTTTTCGTGGTCGACCCTTGGGTCTGGTGTTCTCACAACGTTTGTTGAAGGCTCGTTGTGTTGTGTTTTGTTCTTTCTGCCTTGTCACGTAGCCAAACCATTTTATCTGTTGTTTCCTTATATATTCTATGGCGGGGCTATTCCAAGCTTTTTTCTCAGTTCTTCATTTCTGATCTTATCTCTCAGACTGTTTCCTGTCATTCGTCTAACACATTTTATCTCTGTAGAGGTTATTTTTCTTATTATTCTTGCATTTAGGGTCCAGGTCTGGCATTGGTAGCATAACGTTGGGATGAATATTGTAATGTATATTTCTCGTTTTGCCTCCAGAGTTATTTCCTTGTTGGACTTCATTGTATGGAAAGTTATAATCGTGATGATCAACTTCTTTTCGGATTCTGTGCTAGGCCTCTTTGTTTAGTAATTTTATTTCAGAATTAAATGCTAATGATATTGCCAAAGCATATCATATCAACTGCTGGTAAATATCTGAAATTTTTCACGTAATTAGATTTCTTGTCTTCAAAAAAATCGTCGCTTCTGTTCATTTCTGTTATTCTGTATTACTTTAATTTTTCTTAAATCTGATTGGCTAATTCAAATATTTCAGGGCATATGTTATTAATTAATGACTGCTAAAAAGGAAAGCTGACCTAGCTTATTGTGGTACACTTATCGCATGTTGTACATTGTGGTCTCTCTCTCTCTCTCTCTCTCTCTCTCTCTCTCATATATATATATATATATATATATATATATATATATATATATATATATATATATAGGGTGTTTATAAAGTCTCACTACACTTGGTATCTAGGTCAATTTGAAAAAAAATGTTTATGACGTCATCACAATATGTGCTCAATGGTAAGTCACTTGTTGCGACAGTTTTCTTATGACTTGTCTGGACTTTTAAGGATTCTGTCTTGGATATCTAAACATATTTCATCATTCACAGCAGGCCTACCAGATCGTGGAGCATCTTCCACATTTCCAGTAGCAATAAACTTATTCAACAAATTTCTAACCGTAATGCGATGAGGAGGTTGTTTATCAGGAAATCTTGCTATAAATCTTTGAACAACTACCCGTGTGTATCGCACAATTGACAGTGGGAGCACATATTGTGATGACGTCATAAACATTTTTTTTCAAATGACCTAGATACCAAGTGTAGTGAGACTTTATAAACACCCTGTATATATATATATATATATATATAAACTAGTCGTCGTGAGTATCTCACTTTTATTCAAAAGCTAGAATTTATAGAATTTTAGTTTTTTAAAAAGCCTAGCAGAATGCAGAGATGTTGAAACGAAAGCCTCTTGAGAGTAGACAAACAGAATAATAAGCGGAATAATTAGCGGAAATTAAAAGTGTTACTTCAGTGAGCGCTTAAATCATTTTTTTTTTATACGATGAAGCGTTATTGCAACAGAGAGAGAAACTCAGTAGCCTTGGTGGAATATAGGAACAGCCAAAACACCAATAATGCTAATGATATTGTACACCTACAAAAAAAGCGTCTATATGCATCAAAAATATACACTCCATTTTCTTTTATTTCGACCTGAGTTTTTATTGCAATGGTCTGTAACCGAACCTGCATTATCTCCGAGTATGTTTATCATCTTTCGTTTTCGTACATGACATAATGTATTGCAATACCATCTATACAACTAAGTATTTGGAGAAATAAAGATTTGCACACAACACCTGTAATATAATTATTATATTATAAATATTATATTATAATAATAGCTGAGCATCCTTAGATGTGTCAGTCAATCAGAAATCAAAAGTACAAGTAGTGACAGCAAACTGTTGATCCATGCAAGACAAGTTGTCAGTGTTTGGAACACTGAGTTAAGCAATGCCTTCTTCAAAGTTATAAATATGTCCGCATTAAAACCGATGAAGAAAACATGACGGAACAACAGATAAACCATTAGCACAAAAGCAATACTATATTTATTGAGCTCAAAAACAAAACAATTGTGTGATGTATTTTGTTTTATTAAAACCACCAGGCTTCTGAAAAATCCATCCTGATTGAAATGTATAATTATAATAAAATTCATAAAGATTTTACACGTGACAAAAATCTTCTCTCGGAAATCAGCTTCCGCGCGGCCTTGTTGTCGTCACGGTCTCCTTGATTCTACCTGCAGTCCTTTTTTTTTAATATGATGTTTATTTACGTCTGATATGCTTTATTATTCCTGGCCATTTAATTATTTATTTCTTATACGTCCCTTTGGCAGTGTGAGTAATTTTAACTTCTACCGTAGCAAACTTTAATGAACTTCCCGAAGTAAAAACTTACTTGACATAATGTATTTTATGTGTGTAAATATGATATTCTACGAAGATATAAACTACACACATCAATCATACCAAATAATACATTTACTACGAATTATTTCCGAGGAGAATGTATGTTTACAGCACTCGGAAAAAAATCACAAATAATCAAGAACAGAAGAAAAATAAACAAATAACAATATATGGTTCGAAGCAGGATCGAACCCGTACTCCTTGCCACAGCGCCTTGCACGAGGAACCAAACGCTAGAGCACACGGCCCAACTCTAACTAAAAAAGATTAGCTATCATTAGCGATGTCTTTTACGCAGGTGTACTCATGACTATAGCATAGGGTTACGATCACAACTCGGGAATAAATTGTGTATCTATATTTTCCTATTAAGACATCTCCCGGATAGGGTAGGGCTGAATACTTGCGTTGCAGTCACACATTTCTTGGACGAAACAGCACGAATAGTAGTTTCCAGTGGTTTATACTGGAGACAAATAATAATAAATGAATATTGTTATAGAGGGAAACTTTCGAGGTGATAGATCAGCGAATCATTTCAGAGAAGGAGGTAGTTTACAGCACTTGGAAAAAACATCACAAACAATCAACAAGAACAAAAAACAAAAGAACAATATATGGTCCGAAGCATGATCGAACCCATACTCCTTGGCACAGCGCCTTGCCACGAGAACCTAAATGCTAGAGCACACAGCCAACTCAGCTAGCTAAAAAATTAGTTAGCATTGGCGATAAATAATACATATGTCGATAAATAAGATAAATTTACTGAATGGACTGAACAAATGAACCGCAGGTACGAAGAAGTTGGTGTACTCGTTTGTTGACCACGTGGTCGAGTTTAATTTTCAACAGTGACTTTTTTAAAATCCAAAATAATTCAGACCCAAAAATTTCTTCAAGGTACACCCAAACTCTTAAAATTAGTACCAGAGATTTTCTCTTGGACAGTAGGGCGGCCTGATGTGATATTGGCCATATTACCTAAAATTGCACTGATAGTCGTGGATAAATATTATAAACACTAACGTTATTTTTCCTATATACCACAAGGTGTGATGGGTATCATTTATATTTGCAGCTCACAATGAACTCACAATTGGGGGGAAAAAGGGGGGGGGGGGGCGGAGAGAGAAATTCAGTCACAACTTCAAAGAATGCTCATGTGCTCAACACAAAATAAATCCTCCTTTAGGATGTTTCCACATTGCATGTGCAAATTATCTTTTAGAATGAACAAGATAAATAATTTAAAAGCTAAAAAAAAAAAAAAAAAAAGTGACAGAGAGCAACAATTAGAGTAGTATTAGCAAATCACTCGACAGACTGGGTCACCATATAAAGAATCTCAAAAGCAATAAACATTTTTATTCTGCGTTCACAAGCTTATAGCCTCTGGCGAAGTCTCTCCCGTAGATGTGTTGACCCCCTTCCTTTTTCCGGAACTGAATTTTATGTGAATATCTTGTTTGTTCCTGGCACAAACTGACATCATCAGCTGCGATTGTCATCATCGTGAGCTTTTGTCCCTCCCCAAAGAAGCAATATTTTCCGTTTATCGCCGAGAGTCTGTGGTTTTTGGTAGATTTCTTTTTCTAACAATTGTACCCGGGCATCGACCTCTGGCCTATCTTTATCGTAATTCAACTGCCAAGAGTTATTTGAACGTGCGCAGGATGCACATTCTTTTGACAGGATACACAGAGACAGTAAAATTAGTTTCTCTTCCTCAACTCTTTCTGTTCTGTTGTTCAGTGTTAACCTATCCCAAGTACCCCCGTCACGCCAAGTGGCGTATAGGGAATATGGTGTTAGTGACCATAAATTTTACAGACCTTCGGCACATGATTTTTAGGGTAATGTGGTCGGTATTACGCCCGTGCCGCTTCACTTTCCAGAAAAAAAATCCGGTACCCATTAAAGGCTGGGTGAACCCGGAAGCCGTCGGTTGGGATCGAACCCTACCCCTTGTCCTTTGTAGTCCAGTTCACTAACCACTGAGCTATCGCGGCTCCCTAGTGTTAACCTATACTCCCTTGTAACTCTAAAGTAGGTACGGTTGTTTTCTTTCATCCATGTCAATTTATTTTCAGTGTCACTCACTATTCACTGTTCCCTCCCTCCCTTCCTTTCTTTCCTTCTCTCTCTCTCTCTCTCTCTCTCTCTCTCTCTCTCTCTCTTTCTCTCTCTCTCTCTCTTCTTTCTTTCTTTTAAAAGGCATGCCCATTTTGCGTGCTTCATTTCTTGACAATTTCGTATTAGTCATTAAGAAATTAATTTATCAATGTAGTTTACTGAGAAGAAACGTGCTTAAAGGCAACCGCGATTTCACAGACCGTTTAACTCAAGAAAGAGGAACACAAACGAGGTCACTGATACAAGAAACCGTATACCTAGAAAACAAACATATTAACTCAGAAACCACACTGGGTGGCGTAGCAATAACTGGGACAAGAATTCGCATATTTATTATCTATTGCCAATCAAACAAGTGCATTATATAATCAAGAAAGAATAAGCTAATTACAATTGCTAAGCAACTAGAGATTTCACATACCAATGTTAATGATTTAGACACCTGGATACAGACAGACAGACAGAGAAAATACAGCCAAAAAAAAAGTTTAGGATTTATACAAACCTCAATCTATTAGACATAACACGATAAGCCAGCCTCTTCTCTACAAGATACTTTATGAAACATATCCAAACCATTCTCTAATTAAAAGTGAACCTAGTTGCCAAAATTGATAAAGAAGTTAAAGAAGTAAGTACTCGACCAACTAGAGTCAGCCGTTACAAACCAATAAATAATAAGAGGATTCTTAAGAACAGTTTACCAACAAGCAAATATCATTAACTATCATCCCTTGGGAATTACAATATAGAAGACTGACACAATAATATAATGAAATGAATACATTTTTTGCGACATCAAAAACACTATAGCAATATTAAACCATAGCCATCTATAGTTTTACTAATGCCTTCAGACTGAGAGGGAAATTTCGGATAACCCAAAGTATGTGACGCCATCAGCTAGGCGAGATATGGACAGCTGACGTAACTTACCCACAACCACTCCTGCTCGCAAATTTGAGATCGTCACAAACTTTGCGTGATTGCTTTTTAGCCCGCGGGCCTTATTAAAAATATAGATGACTATGATTAAACCGAAATGAAATATTAACAGAAGAAATTATGACATTTTATTCTATGATTGCAAAGATTATTTGTAACCTACTACTGAAATAAACAGCTACAAGTACATCAGAATCAATAAGAAATTCTTGTTGCCACAAAGAACACAGAGAACATAAGTTAATGTTTCATTCGAAAGCAGTATAGACAAGGCAAAACCAACGTTTTCAATCTTAAAGGGTCTTTCACGAAAACACAAACAAAACAATACAAATCTCAAGATTATGTTTGAAAACGACCGAATGCAAAGTGTCTTCTTCTACCTTTTAGCTCCCAGTGGAGCATACGTCTTCAACAAACACTTTCCAAGTCGTTCTGTTTTTTGCAATTCTTTTAAGATCATTCCATATATTCCCCATCATCTTCATCTCTGCTTCGATCTGTCTTCTCCAAGAATTCCTTGGTCTTCCTCTTTGTCTTTCCCCTGGGGATTCCAAAAAAGGGCCTGTTGTGTAATACTCTCAGTTGGCTTCCGTAGTGTGTGTCCTATCCATCGCCATCGTCTTCGCTGTATCTCTTTATCCACTGGTATTTGACCGGTACATTTCCATAATTCCACGTTAGTGATTTTGTCCTGCCATTTCCATCCCTTTATTCTGCGCAAGCATCCATTAATGAAAGTCTGTACCTTCGTGATTGTCAATTTTGTTATTCTCCATGTTTCACAGCCATATAATAGGACCGACTTAACATTTGAGTTGAAAATTTTTATTTTGTATTTAGCCTAATTTCTTTGGATTTCCATATGTTTCCCAGTGCAATGAAAGCTCCTCTTGCTTTTGATATCCTTATTTTGGTATCATTTTCTGTTCCTCCCTCTTTATCTATATTACTGCCCAGATATATGTAAGATTGTACGTCTAGTAGAGGTATTTCTCCTAGTTTTATTTGGTTATTGCCAGCTGCATTAATTCTCATAATGTTGGTCTTATCTCTATTAATCTTTAGTCCTAGCTGTTGTGATCTCTCATCTAATATACTCATTTTATCCTGCATCTGTTGATGGCTGTGTGATAGGAGAGCTATGTCATCAGCAAAGTCTAAATCATCAAGTTGTTTGATCAGTGACCAATGTAAAGTGTGGGAGACACTAAATGTAAATACAGAAGAAATGAAACTATATATACAACACTAAATGTGAAGACACACATACACAAAACACTTATAACGTTTTGTTTCTTGTATATCTATATTTAGCGTCACATCAGCAAACTCATTGATATAGTTGAAAATATTGAGGTGTGTTTTACTTTACTTATGCTTTTCTCCCAGTTGAAGGTCTTTTAAAGTCGACACATCGGCTTCTTTTGCCTGTTTTTCTGCGAAGTTGTAAAAACAAATATTCTGTATCATTTTACTGTATTTGTGTTAGCTTTGCCGTTGCTCCACACGGTTCCCATGTCTATTTTCACTATATCACTCAATCGTCACTATTTCAACATGTACATAAGATTACCAACACACAGGGAATTATTCTTCTTTCCTTCCTCATTTGCCTTTCAGCGTTGAAAGAAGATATAATTTGCGATCTTTTACTCTTATGTTGGCCTCTGCTGCTGTTATGTTTCTTAGTGTTTCTAATAATGTATCAATCCGTCTTTTTCGTACTTGACCCTTCAATTCGGAGTTCTCCCGATGTTTATTAAAGGCTCATTGTGTTGTGTTTTGGTTCTTCTGTCTTACCACATGGCCAAACCATTGTATCTGTTATTTCTTTATGTATTCTATGGCGGAAATTATTCCTAGCTTTCCAAATGGAATTGACGGATGGAAAAGACGCAGAAAATCGTATCAAAGCTAATGCTATAAAAAAAAAAAAGGTTGAAATTTAATCAGATTTTTTATGTGCACAAAATGTTCTACGAATATGAGGATGTAAATAGATAGATAATGTAAAAATAGTATAGTCAAGATATTGAAAAAAAAAGATAATCACTGTCTAAAACAATATAAACGTATACTGTAAAGACTGATGCTAAAAAAAAGAGGTGCGGGTGGGGGGAGACATACAGTATTTATACATAAAAGAAGATGCAATGATAAGAAATGGAATTGAAATGATCAGGAATTACTAAATGCTTATAAGTCACACATACAAAATAACATTTCTAACCCTACAAAATTATAGTTGAGATGCGTTAGAACCACAGTCGTGGAAGATACCTCATTAAAACCAGTACACACCAAAAAAAAAAGACCGTCAGACAGAAATGACAACAGACAATTAGCGTACGCCGCTGTGAAGAGTAACTAATGGAGAACATTATTAATACAAGACTGAAGTCTCACAATCAGGTGGGAAAAGTACTGTTAATTACCAAGCAAACAAGATTTCAACTGACCTTAAAAGGAGGAAAAAACTGAAGATCAGTCACCAAAATAGAAAATGAATCCGAGATAACTGACAGGATTCACAACATACTATAATGGTTTGATTTATAGAAGGAAAAAAATTGGTGACAACGTAAGACATATGGGAACTCAAAGTTTAAGTTGCAACCAAAGGGACTGTGTGGAAAGTGCATATATAGATTAGATGATACATGACAAGTGGATTGACCAGCAGAAAGATGACGGTATGGCAACACTTTTCAGAATTTTGCCTTCGAGAATGTAATTCATTTGCACAAAGGTCATAACAAATCATTTTACACACGCGCGCAACTACCGAAGTGTCGATAAGTGAGCCAATGATGTTGCTGACGAAAAATAATGGGTACCTGCAGCGTTAAGTTGATTTCTGTGTACTTATAAAGTTTTAAAGTAGGAATGGGAGGGAGGTGAAAGCTATTCTGCCAAAAATAGCTCGATGGGGAAGAGTAAGGCTGGCAATTTAAAAACTCTAACCTAAACACAACATATCCCTACTTTAGATGTAGCGTTACAATTTTGCTTTCTGTACTTTAAAAGTTTAAATATATGAATGTTTTTTTTTTTAATCGGCTGATATTATTGGCAGATGTGGGTTCGATTTGTGGGTTTCAACAAAGGTTAAATACAAAGGTGTGTGTATCCTGGTAGAGGAAGGTGGATGGTTACACCCTAATTTGTTCACTATGCTGCCAGTTAGAGTGCATAAAAATGTAAACGTGTGCAGCTGACGCAGCTATGTGGGCAATGTACAAGAAAACGGAACTCCAAGACGGTAATCACTATCATTTGAAAAATGGTCTAAGTGAAGGTTAACATAAACAGAAGAAGAAGAAGAAGAAACAAGTGCACGCAGTTCTCTCTCTCTCTCTCTCTCTCTCTCTCTCTCTCTCTCTCTCAAATAAACCAGAGTTTAAAACTTGTAATAACCAGGAAAACTCTACGTCTGAGCGAAAACCCTAAACCCATATATTACCGTTGACCGTCATCTAAGCGAAAAAGAGTAGAGACAGATGGAGTCAGACTGAGGAAAACTGAGAATGGCAATTAAGTAAGATCTGTACGCACAACAGGAAGCAGAAGATAGTGTGCTTAAAATAATCTACAACTCGCCTAATAATGTCAATCGTATAGTACGGATCGTAGGAACAGCTTGAAAACGGATGTAACTATGAAGTAGCAGGAAAAATTAGATCAACACTAATTTGGTAACTTTAAAGGAATGTGTACCTGTAGCTTTAAGTAATGGAAAACTAAGAGACCATACCACATAAACAAATAAATAGGATTGGGGAGAAGAGAACTTACACACAATAATAAAAATGAATCCGAGCTATTTTATAGAATAAATCACAAAACTGTGCCATGTCATCAGCAACAAGTTATCAATTATGTTTTACAAACAAAACGCATGAAAAGAACAAACAAAACGTTTGCAAAGAAACATCTAGAATTTCATAGCTCACTCGTGACATTTAGAGAAATAACTGCAAATATGATGCTTCAAAACAACAGTAATTTTAAACAAACAGAAAAATAATATAAATGAATTATTTATAGCAGCGAGAATCTTTAACACACATAGGAGGTAGAAAGTTGACAAGAAAAAAAAACCTCGTTGAGTTTAATGTGGTGTAGGGTAGGGTATAAACTCTAAACAAAGACCAGAGCTAAACAATTCAAACAGAGACACAGGACAATAATGCAGAGTGCGGTGGAGGACGCAATTCAACACATGAAAAGAGACAAAGCTCCAGGTCTCGATAATATAACAATCGAAGAGATAAATGCATTAGGAGAGCTGGGAGTACAAATCATAACAAAACAAAGAAGTCAGGAGCCACTGATTGTGAAGACCATCGCACTATTAATCTCATGAGCCATATGACGAAAATATTACTAAGAATCATCATGAGACGTCTTAGGAACAAAATAAAACCAGAAATAAGTGAGGAACAATGTGGATTTGTGGAAGGAAATGGCACCAATAATGCAATATACATCGTAAGAACATTGATAAAAAGATGGGATTTCTCAGAAGAATGTTGAAAGTTCCCTGGACAGCTAAAAAGACCAATGAAGAAATTCTCAAAGAGGCCAACACAAAACGGGAACTCCTAAAAAAACATCAGAAAGAAACAATCAACACTTTTTGGGCACTTCATGAGAAGAGGAAAGTTGGAATACTTGGTTACAACTGGCAAAATAAAAGGAAAGAGAGATCGCGGACGACAAAGAGAGAAAATACTGGATAGCTTGGTGTCATTGCATGGAAAACAGTCAACAACAAAACTGATACGATGCACTGTGGATAGAAGATTGTGGAGGGACATGATCGCCTACTCCAACCGGTATGGCACATGATGAAGGTGATGAGAGTATAAACATAAAAGAACACCAGTTACGTAAGTATAAAGTAAATGGGCAAGATAGGTCTTCTACGTTCACATGTTAAGTGACCGTGAATGAATTTAGGTGGGCGTAGATGAATTGTGTCTTTAGTTTATGCCAAGCTGCGATATCTGCGACTTTCGTCCCGACGCTGCCGACTTCGGCAAAGGTAGATTTTTAATTGCTTAATAATGCTGTCCAAACGGCGGTCAATTTTGGGCGTATTCTGTTCGATTCTTTAGTGCCAAAGGTTCTTTAATAAACGGAACACTAGAAACACTCGAAGGTATAACAGAAGAAGTCAATAGAAGAGCAAGAAACCGTGAACCATATCTCCTCTCGACGCTGAAAGGCAAATGAGGAAAGAAAGAAAAAGAGAAAAGATTTTTAATGTGCGCACAGTGCACACGGGATCTTCTGTTGTTCACAATTATCCGAAAAAGCTAGCCATCATACCTCACTACCCAGAGACCGGGGAATGGTAAAGTCACAAAGAAACAATAGATTCTAAGAGAATATTTCCATCATCTGTGGTGGGATTCGATTCCACGACTTTTTTATTAATAGGTAAATTGGTCAACGTCTTATATCGTAGCCACCAAGTTCCCGGCAAAAGAAATAACTCATATGATCAGAATTACTTCAGGCATATTGCCTTTAACATATTCCGATTGACGTTAAATAATGTTGAAAGAATTAATTTAAACAGAATAAAATAAAAGCAATGTTGGACGATCTTATTGCTACCAAGAAACAATGTTACAATCACAACCAATACAAAAATGTTTGCACTGAACTGTTCAAGATATTCAGAATGATGCGACATGGCGTTAGTAGTAGCGGTGGCTGTGAATGCAACAGAAAAGTGGAATAACATGCACCGAAATACAATAGATTTGGCACCGACTTTGAACCGACTTTGCACCAAAACGGTGCCAAAAAAAAAATTATTTTTTTTTTCGAATTCGCGATTTTTTCGAACTTCATTATTTTTTGGGGGAATTTTTTTTTGGTGTTCGTCAGTTTGTCGAATCACTGAGAGCTTAACTCAGGTAAATTCAATAGAGACTCGGTGCTAATCCGTGTCCGGTGATCGTCGCTCGCTGTGTGAAATTTGTGAAAGAGTATTTTAAAAGAGTATGTGAAAGTAAACAGAATTATTTAAAAAATATGTATTTGTGAAAGTAAACTCAGAATTATTAAAAATAAAAAAAAATAAATAAAAAAAACAGTCTCCCTTCAGGATTCGAACACGGGTCTACTACGTGACAGGCCAGGCAACATGTAAAAAAAATGCTGACAAGCAATAACATTGAAAGGTTAGTTTTGTCGAACGGTCTCCTGTGTTTCTGAGAGCTTAACCGCAGGTAAATTCAATAGAGACTCGGTGCTAATCCGGTGATCGTCGCTCCGTGTCCGGCCGTGTCCGGTGATCGCCTCGCTCGTGTTAGAAATTTGTGAAAGAGTATTTTAAATTCCGTTAGCCAACTCAGGTAGAACCCCGATTGAAAAGAAAACGGACTTATGTTAAAAATAGTAAAATATAAGTGGTCGTGTGTGTTATCGCTACCAACATCATCATGTGTCGTGTAGTAAGGTGTGCTAATATTAAATAGTGACGCTCGCTCTTTCTCATTCAATGAAAAGCAAAACAAAATTCTATATTTCACAACTTTATTAATACATCATATATATATTACTGTCCGGTCGTTGATAATTTTAAGCGTCTGGGTTTCCTCCCTCCTGTTTGCGCCACCCCCAACACCAGCCCTTCATGTCCTATCATCATGCGCCACCCCCAACACCAGCCCTTCATGTCCTATCATCATGTGCCACCCTCAACACCATCATCAAACCTTCATGTCCTATCATCATCATGTGCCACCCATTAGTGTTTCTAATAATGTATCAATCCGTCTTTTTCGTACTTGACCCTTCAATTCGGAGTTCTCCCGATGTTTATTAAAGGCTCATTGTGTTGTGTTTTGGTTCTTCTGTCTTACCACATGGCCAAACCATTGTATCTGTTATTTCTTTATGTATTCTATGGCGGAAATTATTCCTAGCTTTCCAAATGGAATTGACGGATGGAAAAGACGCAGAAAATCGTATCAAAGCTAATGCTATAAAAAAAAAAAGGTTGAAATTTAATCAGATTTTTTATGTGCACAAAATGTTCTACGAATATGAGGATGTAAATAGATAGATAATGTAAAAATAGTATAGTCAAGATATTGAAAAAAAAAGATAATCACTGTCTAAAACAATATAAACGTATACTGTAAAGACTGATGCTAAAAAAAGAGGTTGATGAATTGTGTCTTTAGTTTATGCCAAGCTGCGATATCTGCGACTTTCGTCCCGACGCTGCCGACTTCGGCAAAGGTAGATTTTTAATTGCTTAATAATGCTGTCCAAACGGCGGTCAATTTTGGGCGTATTCTGTTCGATTCTTTAGTGCCAAAGGTTCTTTAATAAACGGAACACTAGAAACACTCGAAGGTATAACAGAAGAAGTCAATAGAAGAGCAAGAAACCGTGAACCATATCTCCTCTCGACGCTGAAAGGCAAATGAGGAAAGAAAGAAAAAGAGAAAAGATTTTTAATGTGCGCACAGTGCACACGGGATCTTCTGTTGTTCACAATTATCCGAAAAAGCTAGCCATCATACCTCACTACCCAGAGACCGGGGAATGGTAAAGTCACAAAGAAACAATAGATTCTAAGAGAATATTTCCATCATCTGTGGTGGGATTCGATTCCACGACTTTTTTATTAATAGGTAAATTGGTCAACGTCTTATATCGTAGCCACCAAGTTCCCGGCAAAAGAAATAACTCATATGATCAGAATTACTTCAGGCATATTGCCTTTAACATATTCCGATTGACGTTAAATAATGTTGAAAGAATTAATTTAAACAGAATAAAATAAAAGCAATGTTGGACGATCTTATTGCTACCAAGAAACAATGTTACAATCACAACCAATACAAAAATGTTTGCACTGAACTGTTCAAGATATTCAGAATGATGCGACATGGCGTTAGTAGTAGCGGTGGCTGTGAATGCAACAGAAAAGTGGAATAACATGCACCGAAATACAATAGATTTGGCACCGACTTTGAACCGACTTTGCACCAAAACGGTGCCCAAAAAAAAATTATTTTTTTTTTTCGAATTCGCGATTTTTTCGAACTTCATTATTTTTTGGGGGAATTTTTTTTTGGTGTTCGTCAGTTTGTCGAATCACTGAGAGCTTAACTCAGGTAAATTCAATAGAGACTCGGTGCTAATCCGTGTCCGGTGATCGTCGCTCGCTGTGTGAAATTTGTGAAAGAGTATTTTAAAAGAGTATGTGAAAGTAAACAGAATTATTTAAAAATATGTATTTGTGAAAGTAAACTCAGAATTATTAAAAATAAAAAAAAAATAAATAAAAAAAACAGTCTCCCTTCAGGATTCGAACACGGGTCTACTACGTGACAGGCCAGGCAACATGTAAAAAAAAATGCTGACAAGCAATAACATTGAAAGGTTAGTTTTGTCGAACGGTCTCCTGTGTTTCTGAGAGCTTAACCGCAGGTAAATTCAATAGAGACTCGGTGCTAATCCGGTGATCGTCGCTCCGTGTCCGGCCGTGTCCGGTGATCGCCTCGCTCGTGTTAGAAATTTGTGAAAGAGTATTTTAAATTCCGTTAGCCAACTCAGGTAGAACCCCGATTGAAAAGAAAACGGACTTATGTTAAAAATAGTAAAATATAAGTGGTCGTGTGTGTTATCGCTACCAACATCATCATGTGTCGTGTAGTAAGGTGTGCTAATATTAAATAGTGACGCTCGCTCTTTCTCATTCAATGAAAAGCAAAACAAAATTCTATATTTCACAACTTTATTAATACATCATATATATATTACTGTCCGGTCGTTGATAATTTTAAGCGTCTGGGTTTCCTCCCTCCTGTTTGCGCCACCCCCAACACCAGCCCTTCATGTCCTATCATCATGCGCCACCCCCAACACCAGCCCTTCATGTCCTATCATCATGTGCCACCCTCAACACCATCATCAAACCTTCATGTCCTATCATCATCATGTGCCACCCTCAACATCAAACCTTCCGGCTTGGACGGAGGAACTGTTTTCCATCAGTCGAGTAAATGAAACAAACCCGTTACATATGTGTTGAAAGACGATAAGGGCGATGAGATAGAGGGGTCATTCTACACACCGAAAATTCAAAAAAGTTGGAGACAAACTCATCATCCCTGCATGTCCTATCATCAACCCACACAAAGTATCAACAAGCGAAATTCTCTCTCTCTCTCTCTCTCTCTCTCTCTCTCTCTCTCACTCTCTCTCTTTCTCTCTCTCTCGCTCTGTCTCTCTCACATTCATGATAAACCAAAACAAAATAGGCTCATATTAAAAAAGTCGACCTAAAACCGTAAAATATTCCACTACAACACAGACCGCTAGACTGAACAGTACTATGAAAATAAACGTCCGTGAATCAAGCGCGCTTATAACACGAAGTCTCACATCCGACTAGTTTAAATATAATCCGGTAAATCAAAGTTAGGAGGCAAGGGCAGAAACTTAGGAGGTAAGGGCAGAAACCAAAGAGGCAAGGTCAGAAAACAAGGAGGGGAGGTCAGAAATCTAGGAAGCTGTGTTAGAAAACAAGGAGGGAAGGTCAGAAACCTAGGAGGCATGGTCAGAAATCTAGGAAGCTGTGTTAGAAAACAAGGAGGCGAGGGCAGAAACCTAGGAGACAAGGGCAGAAACTTAGGAGGTAAGGGCAGAAACCAAAGAGACAAGGTTAGAAAACAAGGAGGGAGGGTCAGAAATCTAAGAGGCAAGGGCAGAAACCTAGGAGGCGAGGTCAGAAACCTAGGAGGCGATGTCAGAAACCTAAGAGGCGAGGTCAGAAACCTAGGAGGCGATGTCAGAAACCTAGGAGGCGAGGTCAGAAAACAAGGAGGGAAGGTCAGAAACCTAGGAGGCGATGTCAGAAACCTAGGAGGCGAGGTCAGAAAACAAGGAGGGAAGGTCAGAAACCTAGGAGACATGGACAGAAAACTAGGAAGCAAAGGCTGAAAACCAAAGAGGCAAGGTCAGAAATCTAGGAAGCTGCATTAGAAAACAAGGAGGGAAGGTAAGAAACCTATCTACTTCCATACTGATACTAGTTAGACACATCGATCAGATAGTTACATCCAAATCGCAAACATTTTACCCCAGAACACAAAAATTTAGGGTCATACTCAAAAGTCGACCTAAAAATCCCGAAAGCTACTCACATAGTCATACTAGTTAGACACAACGAGCAGGAAGTTATATTCTAGGTCCAAAATGTTGGACCAAAGCACAACGAACCACGAACCACAACCCCACGAACCATGGACTTAACGAACCATCAACTCACGAACGCGCCGATGAACGCATCGGGTTTCGTGTATAACCCAGGCTCCAATGTCACGTTGACATCAAATCTAGCGTCGCAAATATCGTCGTTATCGAGAGATTCGTAGCGAATCCAGACATCACCCTCTATTACATTGAAATAATTTAGTGGAAATTGTATCTCCACCAGTGCGATCTCATACTGCGTCGAAAATTGCCTCCAGCGTTCTCTAACATTGCCTCGATCGTTCTTTAACATTACCTCCAGCGTTCTCTAACATTGCCTCGATCGTTCGTTAACATTGCCTCGATCGTTCTTTAACATTACCTCCAGCGTTCTCTAACATTGCCTCGATCGTTCGTTAACATTGCCTCCAGCGTTCTCTAACATTGCCTCCAGCGTTCTCTAACATTGCCTCCAGCGTTATCTAACATTGCCTCCAGCGTTCTCTAACATTGCCTCCAGCGTTCTCTAACATTGCCTCCAGCGTTCTCTAACATTGCCTCCAGCGTTCTCTAACATTGCCTCCAGCGTTCTCTAACATTGCCTCCAGCGTTCTCTAACATTGCCTCCAGCGTTCTCTAACATTGCCTCCAGCGTTCTATAACATTGCCTCCAGCGTTCTATAACATTGCCTCGATCGTTCTTTAACATTGCCTCCAGTGTTCTCTTCACAAGTTTCGTAAGGGAAACATTTGTCGTACTGGGAGAAAAACTCGTTTACCCTATCCATTTTAACGACCCCTTCTAATGATGACTCGCTGAGTGCCAAGTACAGACTATCTGTATCCATTTCACAGAGTCGAAAGTCGGACCTCTCTACGAATCTATCCAGGAAGTCATAGTAAAATTCCAACATTCCCAATTTGGTGTACTGGTAGACGAAAAAAAACCAAGCTGTGAAGGAAGATCCCACAGGATACTTCGATTTCCAAGCGACACCTCATACAGGTCTTCACCAATAGGCGTCATGGTTTTAAACAGGGGGTTAATTACCAACTTTGTTGTATTGGCCCCCTCTTTAACATAGGTCACGTTCACATGTTTCCCTAAATTCGTCAAGGTCTTCCCATAGGCCGAGAAAAATATTACCACCAGATCACAAAAATGTAGGCAGAAACCTAGGAGGCAAGGTCAGAAACCTAGGAGACAAGGTGAAAAACATAGGAGGCAAGGGCAGAAACCTAAGAGGCAAGGGCAGAAACCTAAGAGGCAATGATGGGGGCTATTCCTAACTTTCTTCTCAGTTCTTCATTTCTGAGCTTATCTCTCAGACTGTTTCCTGTCATTCGTCTAACACATTTCATCTCTGAGATCACAAAAATTTAGGCACATACTCAAAAAGTCGACCTCAAAACCATAAAAAGCTACTCCCACATTCATCTAAAAGTTACACCAAAACCGCACCAGTTTGGCACAATGCACCAATAGACATCTCCATACCAAAAGTTTACTTTGATAATCACTTTTATGATTGATACGCCCCTTACGAAGGCTGATTGTTACGCCCCTTACGAAGGCTGATTGTTACGCCCCTTACGAAGGCTGATTGTTACGCCCCTTACGAAGGTGCATTGTGCCAAACTGGTGCGCGTGTCAAACTTGTGCATGTTTTTGCACGGTGCAAATCTGGTGCGGTTTTGGTGTAACTTTTAGATGAATGTGGGAGTAGCTTTTTATGGTTTTGAGGTCGACTTTTTGAGTATGTGCCTAAATTTTTGTGATCTCAGAGATGAAATGTGTTAGACGAATGACAGGAAACAGTCTGAGAGATAAGCTCAGAAATGAAGAACTGAGAAGAAAGTTAGGAATAGCCCCCATCATTGCCTCTTAGGTTTCTGCCCTTGCCTCTTAGGTTTCTGCCCTTGCCTCCTATGTTTCTCACCTTGTCTCCTAGGTTTCTGACCTTGCCTCCTAGGTTTCTGCCTACATTTTTGTGATCTGGTGGTAATATTTTTCTCGGCCTATGGGAAGACCTTGACGAATTTAGGGAAACATGTGAACGTGACCTATGTTAAAGAGGGGGCCAATACAACAAAGTTGGTAATTAACCCTCTGTTTAAAACCATGACGCCTATTGGTGAAGACCTGTATGAGGTGTCGCTTGGAAATCGAAGTATCCTGTGGGATCTTCCTTCACAGCTTGGTTTTTTTCGTCTACCAGTACACCAAATTGGGAATGTTGGAATTTTACTATGACTTCCTGGATAGATTCGTAGAGAGGTCCGACTTTCGACTCTGTGAAATGGATACAGATAGTCTGTACTTGGCACTCAGCGAGTCATCATTAGAAGGGGTCGTTAAAATGGATAGGGTAAACGAGTTTTTCTCCCAGTACGACAAATGTTTCCCTTACGAAACTTGTGAAGAGAACACTGGAGGCAATGTTAAAGAACGATCGAGGCAATGTTATAGAACGCTGGAGGCAATGTTATAGAACGCTGGAGGCAATGTTAGAGAACGCTGGAGGCAATGTTAGAGAACGCTGGAGGCAATGTTAGAGAACGCTGGAGGCAATGTTAGAGAACGCTGGAGGCAATGTTAGAGAACGCTGGAGGCAATGTTAGAGAACGCTGGAGGCAATGTTAGAGAACGCTGGAGGCAATGTTAACGAACGATCGAGGCAATGTTAGAGAACGCTGGAGGTAATGTTAAAGAACGATCGAGGCAATGTTAACGAACGATCGAGGCAATGTTAGAGAACGCTGGAGGTAATGTTAAAGAACGATCGAGGCAATGTTAGAGAACGCTGGAGGCAATTTTCGACGCAGTATGAGATCGCACTGGTGGAGATACAATTTCCACTAAATTATTTCAATGTAATAGAGGGTGATGTCTGGATTCGCTACGAATCTCTCGATAACGACGATATTTGCGACGCTAGATTTGATGTCAACGTGACATTGGAGCCTGGGTTATACACGAAACCCGATGCGTTCATCGGCGCGTTCGTGAGTTGATGGTTCGTTAAGTCCATGGTTCGTGGGGTTGTGGTTCGTGGTTCGTTGTGCTTTGGTCCAACATTTTGGACCTAGAATATAACTTCCTGCTCGTTGTGTCTAACTAGTATGACTATGTGAGTAGCTTTCGGGATTTTTAGGTCGACTTTTTGAGTATGACCCTAAATTTTTGTGTTCTGGGGTAAAATGTTTGCGATTTGGATGTAACTATCTGATCGATGTGTCTAACTAGTATCAGTATGGAAGTAGATAGGTTTCTTACCTTCCCTCCTTGTTTTCTAATGCAGCTTCCTAGATTTCTGACCTTGCCTCTTTGGTTTTCAGCCTTTGCTTCCTAGTTTTCTGTCCATGTCTCCTAGGTTTCTGACCTTCCCTCCTTGTTTTCTGACCTCGCCTCCTAGGTTTCTGACATCGCCTCCTAGGTTTCTGACCTTCCCTCCTTGTTTTCTGACCTCGCCTCCTAGGTTTCTGACATCGCCTCCTAGGTTTCTGACCTCGCCTCTTAGGTTTCTGACATCGCCTCCTAGGTTTCTGACCTCGCCTCCTAGGTTTCTGCCCTTGCCTCTTAGATTTCTGACCCTCCCTCCTTGTTTTCTAACCTTGTCTCTTTGGTTTCTGCCCTTACCTCCTAAGTTTCTGCCCTTGTCTCCTAGGTTTCTGCCCTCGCCTCCTTGTTTTCTAACACAGCTTCCTAGATTTCTGACCATGCCTCCTAGGTTTCTGACCTTCCCTCCTTGTTTTCTAACACAGCTTCCTAGATTTCTGACCTCCCCTCCTTGTTTTCTGACCTTGCCTCTTTGGTTTCTGCCCTTACCTCCTAAGTTTCTGCCCTTGCCTCCTAACTTTGATTTACCGGATTATATTTAAACTAGTCGGATGTGAGACTTCGTGTTATAAGCGCGCTTGATTCACGGACGTTTATTTTCATAGTACTGTTCAGTCTAGCGGTCTGTGTTGTAGTGGAATATTTTACGGTTTTAGGTCGACTTTTTTAATATGAGCCTATTTTGTTTTGGTTTATCATGAATGTGAGAGAGACAGAGCGAGAGAGAGAGAAAGAGAGAGAGTGTGAGAGAGAGAGAGAGAGAGAGAGAGAGAGAGAGAGAGAGAATTTCGCTTGTTGATACTTTGTGTGGGTTGATGATAGGACATGCAGGGATGATGAGTTTGTCTCCAACTTTTTTGAATTTTCGGTGTGTAGAATGACCCCTCTATCTCATCGCCCTTATCGTCTTTCAACACATATGTAACGGGGTTTGTTTCATTTACTCGACTGATGGAAAACAGTTCCTCTGTCCAAGCCGGAAGGTTTGATGTTGAGGGTGGCACATGATGATGATAGGACATGAAGGTTTGATGATGGTGTTGAGGGTGGCACATGATGATAGGACATGAAGGGCTGGTGTTGGGGGTGGCGCATGATGATAGGACATGAAGGGCTGGTGTTGGGGGTGGCGCATGATGATGATAGTGTTGAGGGTGGCACATGATGATGATGTGTCAATTTGTGTGGCTTGGTGATGATTTTTATTTGACTTGAGTTAGCTTGGATATTCGAGAGAGAGAGAGAGAGAGAGAGAGAGAGAGAGAGAGAGAGAGAGAGAGTGAGGGTGGCACATGATGATGATAGTGTTGAGGGTGGCCTATGATGATGATGTGTCAATTTGTGTGGCTTGGTGATGATTTTTTATTTGACTTGAGTTAGCTTGGATATGCGATAGAGAAAGAGAGAGAGTCACTATTTAATGGTAGGGCACAAGATGATGATGGGATATGAAGGTTTGATGATGGTGTTGGGGGTGGCGCATGATGATGATAGTGTTGAGGGTGGCACATGATGATGATAGTGTTGAGGGTGGCACATGATGATGATAGGCCATGAAGGGGTTGATACTTTGTGTGGCTTGATGATGATAGGACATGAAGGGGTGATGGTGTTGAGGGTGGCACATGATGATGATAGTGTTGAGGGTGGCCTATGATGATGATGTGTCAATTTGTGTGGCTTGGTGATGATTTTTTATTTGACTTGAGTTAGCTTGGATATGCGATAGAGAAAGAGAGAGAGTCACTATTTAATGGTAGGGCACAAGATGATGATGGGATATGAAGGTTTGATGATGGTGTTGGGGGTGGCGCATGATGATGATAGTGTTGAGGGTGGCACATGATGATGATAGTGTTGAGGGTGGCACATGATGATGATAGGCCATGAAGGGGTTGATACTTTGTGTGGCTTGATGATGATAGGACATGAAGGGGTGATGGTGTTGAGGGTGGCACATGATGATGATAGGACATGAAGGCAGAGGGGGTAGTTCCATTGTCTATAGATGGCGTTAAGGCAGTCTCGAAAACGCTTATGGTAACATCAACTACACGCCCTTTTTTGTTAACCAAGGGGACCTCACTCTTGTTAATCAGACGACAGCTCCGGCAGCCAGTATGGATGCCCAGGATGTTTCAGCAAAGTCACCGATTACCTATTCCAGCTTTGATCAAGGTTTTGTCAAAATGGAGGGCGGTTGTGTTTTGAAGGCTAATGAAACTTCCTATGCACCCGTGTTTGATAGACATTTAACAAACAGTACCACCAAAACAGGAGGGAGGAAACCCAGACGCTTAAAATTATCAACGACCGGACAGTAATATATATGATGTATTAATAAAGTTGTGAAATATAGAATTTTGTTTTGCTTTTCATTGAATGAGAAAGAGCGAGCGTCACTATTTAATATTAGCACACCTTACTACACGACACATGATGATGTTGGTAGCGATAACACACACGACCACTTATATTTTACTATTTTTAACATAAGTCCGTTTTCTTTTCAATCGGGGTTCTACCTGAGTTGGCTAACGGAATTTAAAATACTCTTTCACAAATTTCTAACACGAGCGAGGCGATCACCGGACACGGCCGGACACGGAGCGACGATCACCGGATTAGCACCGAGTCTCTATTGAATTTACCTGCGGTTAAGCTCTCAGAAACACAGGAGACCGTTCGACAAAACTAACCTTTCAATGTTATTGCTTGTCAGCATTTTTTTTTTTTACATGTTGCCTGGCCTGTCACGTAGTAGACCCGTGTTCGAATCCTGAAGGGAGACTGTTTTTTTATTTTTTTTATTTTTTTATTTTTAATAATTCTGAGTTTACTTTCACAAATACATATTTTTTAAATAATTCTGTTTACTTTCACATACTCTTTTAAAATACTCTTTCACAAATTTCACACAGCGAGCGACGATCACCGGACACGGATTAGCACCGAGTCTCTATTGAATTTACCTGAGTTAAGCTCTCAGTGATTCGACAAACTGACGAACACCAAAAAAAAAAAAAAATTCCCCCAAAAAATAATGAAGTTCGAAAAAATCGCGAATTCGAAAAAAAAATAATTTTTTTTTTTGGCACCGTTTTGGTGCAAAGTCGGTGCCAAATCTATTGTATTTCGGTGCATGTTATTCCACTTTTCTGTTGCATTCACAGCCACCGCTACTACTGGCGTTGACAGTACTGAAGATTATTTCTGTCAAGAGCCAAATGTAAGAACTCCGCGCAAAAATGTAAGTTGATCGATGCATAATATAATTTTTCATTTTAAAAAGAGAATGCCATAAGTGCTACTTTATCTCTATGCATAGCACCATTAATACTTTGATGTTGGTAGCATAAATGGAAGTAGAAGACACATAGAAACATAAAGTCTGTTATTATGTTACTAATGGCACACAGGAGAGGCGGTGAAGATCTGGATAGATCTGGTTCACCTTTCCTGACCCAAGCCAATGTGTCAACATAAAGCATTTATTACTCAATAATCTCGACACAACATGTAAAACAATCTGATACAAAAGTGCCTTCTTCCCACTTTTGTTGGCCACTCACAGACGGTGCACCTGTCTAATGAATTGAGATGAAAGTGTTTTAAAGCTACTATTAGTGAGCCCTTCCTATTAATTTTGTTAGTACTTAGAGGTCTTAAAGAGGTCAACTTACCATCAAGTAAACACCATATATCATATTTATTATAAAAGAACATTCAAAAACAATTATTGCCTATTGTGTCACTTAGAAAAGTCCAAAACAATTCGATTCGCATAAAATACAAGTGATAAAGCACCGAAAGAAATTAAAAGTACTGTAAGTAGAAGAAATATAAGGATGAGACTATTTTTCAACAACTAAAGCTAACCAAACAAAAAATATCGGGGAGAATAACTCAGAAATATAATGCTCGAGTTAAAGGCACTATTGGTGAAAACCACGGGAAAGCGGAGAATACAAGTTATCACACATAACGCAGTATATAGATACTTCTGCGATAAATAGTGTAAACTAATACCTCGTGAGAGTAACACACAGTGATAACTCCGATGTCAAAAACAAAACATCAAAGTGAATATGAATTGAGGTCACTCGAATGAAAACCGCAAGAGAAAGTGAGAGACAAAGGATCACTAAGAAAGAGTAACGAATAATGTAACGAGCTATGTAAAAGTAATCAGACAGCGTGCGTGAAGCGTTACTCAAAAGTAATATACAATGTCTGATAAACAGCGTTAGAGATCTCCTTATGCAGATGTGTGGTATACTTGACGAAACATTTAGATGATTTGAACAAAAGAAAACAGTCATGTTAACATGGGCTTGAAAGTCACGTACACTAAAGTAATATAAATAATAAGTAAGGGGAATGCACACAAATTCACTTCTTTTTTTTTTATTTTGCCTGTATTGGTATCAAACAAAAATTGTCTTGAGTTTGTAAATATTATGTTTTTACCTTGCTGATATCAAGCACTGATCGCGGCTATACATAATGAGAATAAACAACAGACAATAATAACAATGCTTCATCTTCTTTCGTTTTGGTTTGTTGGGTACACTACGGCTTCTCCACTTATCAACAAGACAAAAAGAACTAACAATGACTCAAAGAGCCATAAACAAACGCTACGAAAACGCCAGATTAAGAGGAAGACCGAGAAAGATATGGATAAAGGGAATATTAGAGTCACTAGGAGGGATAACACCAGAAGAGGCCAACAGAATAGCAAAGAATCGCAGATTGTATCTCCCCTCGACGCCAACGGCAATGGAGGAAGGATAGAAGAAGAATGATCTCCTAGACAGTTATATCTCTTCCTGTCGCTCCTGCTGCGACATCTAATTTTATAGCGATCCGCTTTCAAGTGACTACCATTGCCAATGGCAGCATTGATTGGAACGGAAATATAAAATAATTTGCCAATTTGTGTCAAGTAACCTACAACGCATATACAATATGTAACAAATCTGTGATATTTTCACCATATCCTATGACTAGGATCAGAATTTGCCTTTCCTCTAATTCTCCTAATCATGAGTGTGAGCGTGTGATCCTACTTCTTGATGACATTTATCACCTAATCGTGTTGTTCATGTCAAACTTACTGCTGTTGCGTTCATGTTTACGTCCCGTCCCCCCTCCCCAGTGTTTTGTTTTGTGTAATGACTCATGTTTTCTGAATTCTCGTATGAAGTGTAAATGGTTATGGAAGGCCCCGGTATCACTGCAAACTAATTAAAATCCATAATTGCTCAACCGCCCGTGCCAGTGGAATCATCCGAATTACTATTTCATCTCCCAAACAAAGAAAAGTAGCTGTAGTCCCCATCATAGCAGTCTCAGCACACGCCAAAAGACATAAGGTGAAACCGCACAGAAGGTGAACACAGCCATCTGTTCTCCATCATACGATATCATCATTCATCGTAAACAATCGGAATATAGAAACACAATCAAAACATGAAATGCATAGCTCACAGCGTGCACAAAGCACTTAACTCAGTAGCTCCTGCAACAAGCCGGACTTGGAACATCAGGAAACCTTAACAAGGAACACTTTTCAGACATAGCCTTAATGGTTCCTGCTGCCTATCCACCATATTGACCGGAAGATCACGTCCTCCTGAAAATGATGATCGTCATTTTTATATATATATATCGCTTGCTGATGCTAGGACATCACCCTGACTCCAAATCCGAACATATGAAACACAGTTAGTCCACGGACTATTCCCGTCGCACATCAAACAACAGACTGTAAGATCTCCCTGCAATGTGAATTTGTGAAATTATTAATCCCTCCTGAATAACATGAACCTCCGGGAGTGACTCCGGTGCTGCAAAGTCATAAACGAAACTCCATTTCGCCTTTCAATAGCGTACGGCCGTTTTAGGGATATACAATCAGCCATTGTGATGACGTAACACACACAACAATGGCTGCGCCCATAAAATCCCAATTACTCTAATAAATGCAGCCAACAACGCACGAAAAGATGATGCACAATCTCTAAAGTGAAACTGCGACTGACTTGGCAGAAAAGTCCATATTAATGAGTTGTAACATGTAAATACTTGGCGTCAAACAATTCTAAAAACGGCCTTGGAACAGCACTCAATGTATTGATGTAAACCGCATATCAATTCTAGATAGGGGAAGGTCGCATTCACAAACTTGGACTTGACAAAGAGAAGCATTGAGGTGTGTACGACTCTGCATTATAGGTGAAATTTGTTAAGCGGATCATCAGATTGACTTTAACGCATAAAATTGCATTGAAGAGCCGAAACTAATCAGGCCACAAATGCAATTTCTGCAGCGGTCCAGAGAACATGAACCATGTTCCACAATGTTGGAAACGGAAGTGTAAATGCTAAACACCAAAAGCAACATATATGCTTAATGTTTATTTGGTGTTTTAAAATCCTAAGCTGGCAAAATGCACCTAATATTTTAGAGGTATTTAGTGTCCTAACGACAACAGAGTTCAGACTTATATTATGGGATTGTCTTGATAAAACACAACCACATAAAACCACGGAGTTGTATCCACGAATTTTTAAACTGCAATCAGTCCAGGCCAAAGTGTCAGTAGTTCTTTGTTTTCTTTCTCCTTCTTCTCTCCTCCAGGGGACTTTAGGAATCTAATTGCTAATTTCAAGAATACACTGGTCCGCAGGTCCTCCGGAGAATCAAAATATCATGTCAGTTTGAATCGTCTCAGACGGCCAGAATTAGTTTCCAGTAGGAATTGTACTACAATCTTTCTAAAAAGAAAGATCAAAGTTAGATTGAGGTATAAAGACAGATTTAAGCAACGAAAGTTTCAGAGGCGAAGCTCAGAAATAATGATGACTGTTAAATTAGTTCATCATCAGAGATTGCAGAACATGTTATCTTGTAGTCTAAACTATTAATATTTATTATTCAAATTATCTAGGGGTACTAACTCGGATCAATTCTTTAGGCATCCTTCCTCTGGTCTACATGCTTTGCAACAAACCCGTGTTCGATTCCTGCTGGAAGCAGTGTGAATTGTACTCGTGGTTAGAAAAAAAATCTATCCCTGTGGTCAATTCAGTTGCTGGGAGAAATGGGTACCAGTGTAGGACTCTGGGAAGGTGAGAAAAGCCGCTTCGCATCGTTAGTTTCGATGCTTGAAGCGACACTATTCATAAGTCTCCGAATACTTCTGGATAGGCCGCCGAGCACATATGGATGAAACCTCGCGTGCTAAGACGTCGATTCAAGTCTTGTACTTTACCTTTACTTTACCTCTATATCCTCCTTTAGCCCCTTCTCTTGTTGTTTTTGAGCGCTAATGCTCTCTAGCGGACGATGTTTATTGGTGATAAAGTGCCATATGGTTTGTTGTTTCCAACTGCATTGAAGTGAAGCCTCCTTGCCGAACGGTTAGTACACTCGCGACTGATCACAGACGTCCGAGTTCATTTTCTTAATTGTGTTACGGACCGACAATGCTTCGGGATTAGCCAGCCTCTTTAAAAAACAGATACTAGAGATTATTCTTTGAAGTAACGGTGGCATTGCATGCTGCTGTACACATCACCAAAATTGTGCCACTGGTCTTGAAAAACATGGTAACTAACACCATATTCCTTTATAAAGCGTAAGCGGGCATTTTCCCAGTATTTTGTAGGCCCAACCCTTTTCCTTATGTCCAAATTTCTGATTCTGTCTCTTTTGGTCACAGCCAGTACTCTTCTCAATTTCATGCGTCACGCTAATCTTAAAATCTTCTTTGTTAATGTCTTGATAACAGAAAGTGATGAGAAAGTTTACGTTATATGACACTCTCTTCGTAACTGATACTGATAATTTGATTTGTAATATACCAGCCAAACTAACTATTCACTCTGCATTCAAAGTCAAATTAATTACGCAAATTATATTTTTAGAAACAGTCAAATAATTTCGAACATTTTAAAGAAAGAAATGATGTGTTTTTAAAATATAAAGACATTCTATAACGGCAAATAGAATGTGAACACAAAAGAATTGACGAATGTGACAAATAAACGCGCTTCATAATTAGCTGGAATTCATTCTCTAAACAAACATCGTAGTATAAAGGCATATATTAGGCTAAAGCCTTATAAAAATGATTTCATACATAGTCACAATTTGTGTCATGTAAGCAATTGCTAACATAAAATTATGTTGAAAACAAAACCAAAAAACATGTAACCAAAAAGTGGCCTTGCTGGCATTGTCTTCGCTTATCCACACATTTCTACAGTTTGTTCAGAATTTCGTGCCCACAAAGTTTATTAATTATCTCGGAAACTGTTTGATGAATTTCTGTAATTCTTTTTCGTGAGTTTTTTTTTCTTTGACCTATGTCTGATTTTTTACCCTACTGCCATGCATTTAGGAAAGATTTTTGCCTATCTGAGATGTATAAAAATATTAATTTCTTGTTTGTCCTAAATTGTAGGATTTTACAATACCCACATTCGTTGTAATCAACTCACCAATTAAAAAGGCAAATTTCACGTGCACACCACACAATCTTAGCGCCATTTCGCACTCTTAACTTGTAAGACGTGTGCCACTCCGAGGTTTTTTTTATTTTTTTTTTTTTGTGATTTCATTCCCAGTTTCTTGTTAAATTGGTCCAGAGGCGTATTTTGACAAAATATTTACTATTAGTGAATATTCCTGTATGTGTGATAATTTGTAAGCTGTTGTGAAGTGACTACTTTATTTTTAAAACCATGAAGAATTTAAAGTGTAAATTCATCACTATGCAAAAGGTAACTGTGTTATTTTGTATATGCACTTTTGCAAGGAATCTAAAAGGGGTCGGTTATATATCTATTCAATGTAATACGGATACGCCTTTGGCTTGCATTGTTAGAAAATTAACATAATTTACAGTAAAATCTAATGTTTAGAGCACGCGGTTTTATATTTTCCTAAAATTATATAACAAAAACCTATATGTGCAAAATTCAGACTACCTTTGTACTTAAATGTTATAAAATCTGAAGGTCGGTCAAAAAATAAGATTTCACGAAAAAGAATTACAGAAATTCATCAAACAGTCTGCAAGATCATTGATCAACTCTGTGGGCACGAATTTGTGAACGAACTATAGGTAAGGTTCGCTGTATTGTTGAGACAAATGTGATTGTTCCACTTTTAAAACAAGAAAAACATGATTCGAAACACCCATACAACTATCCAGATATATTAACCTGTATCTGAGTAGGTATGAATCGAGCGTCTAATTCTATCGGAGACGGAAAATTAATCGCATATCATGTATTCACTTGTATCTTTAAAGAACCAGTGGCACTGAAAAGAAAATAAATAATAATATGTTGCATGTCGTTGTTCGGGCATATAAAAGAAATAGCATGTCATGCATATCATCATTCAAACCAACCTTCTGAATCTGTTCCAGGAATCAACGACTCTGATATGGCAATTTTTAAAAATTTTTTACACAATGTGTTAATTTCCGGATAATTTAAAAACGTTTCTTTTTCCTTTGTGTGTGACGTATTTTCTGATCTTTGTGCTCTGCTTATATGGAGTGAATGAATTATTTACTATGATAAGAATTGTGTGAATGCACGTGTCGTCTTCTTTCCATCCTCTTTGTCTTTCAGCAAGGAGGGGTGATATAATTTGCGGTCTTTTGCTCTTTTGTTGGCCTCTGTTGCTGTTATGTTTAAGTCTTTCTAATATTCCGTAAATCCATCTTTTTCATGCTCGGCACTTGTTCTGGCAACGTTTATTGAAGGTTCGTGTTGTATTTTGGTCCTTTTGTTTTACCACGTGCCCGAACCATTTTATCTGTTGTTTCTTTATGTATTATTTGGCAAGAATTATTCATCCTTTTTTTCTCAGATTTTCATTTAGAATTTTATCTATACCGCTGATTAATATAATTCGTTTAACACATTTAATTTCGGTACTGGTTATTTTTATTTTTCTTCTTGCAGCTAGGGTCTGGAGCTAGTCTGGCATTGGTGGCACAACGTTGAAATGAAAATTGTATTGTAGAGTGCCAGTTTTTGCCTCTATAGTTATTTCCTTGTTGGACAATAGTGGTGACAGCTGTCCAATGATTTGACAAGCTCTGTAATATCTTGAGTCTATTTCTGCTGTTTGTGAATTGTTGTTTGTCACTAGACTTCCTAGATATTTGAATTACTACACATGTTTAAGTTCTCTGACATCCATTATCTTGATGTTCCTCTTTTCACGACTTCTGTTTGTTGATTGTTGATTTTCGTGTTGTGCTGTGTACCTGAAATGTTAGGTGCTCTTTTAGGTCCTTCTGTTTTTCCATGTATAAGTGCCTGATCGTCTGCAAATTGAAGTTCGTTAATCTCCTCTATCGGTTATTGGTTGGCAAACTGACATATGTAGTCCATGTAGGTAACAAACATTTGAGGAGATAGTATGCACCCCTATCTTACTCCTGATCTAACTTCAAAGCGGTTTGTTTAGCCTGCTGCTGTTGATGTAGAAACTTTTATTAGGTTGGTCAGATCAGACTTTTATTAGATTGGCTTACTCTGTATTTTGTTAATATCCCATATAGTTGTTCTCTGATTAATGGATTTTATTGATTTTCTTGGCCAATGAAAACTATGTACAAGTGTTTATTCTGTTTTGTCGCTTTTTCTGCTTGCTGTTTTAGGGTAAATAGTGAGTCAGTATATACTCCAGTTTTTTGTTTTTTTTTTTAATTTCGAAACTCCATTTCATAACCGCTTAACTGTATTCTGTTATCAACCTGACACTTTTTGCATAATTTTAGCGTAAAACTTTCCCATTCCTACACGGTTGAGAAGGGAGATACCTCTATTTTGATTACAGTCTTTCTTGCTACCTTTCTTTTACCGTCTTGGTATGATGATTGTCTGTTGACAGTCTTATGGGGATTTGTTATTGGTAGGTGGTGCCGCGTGTAATGGGTTTTCGAAATATTGCTTCCCATCTCTGTTGCATACGTTGGCTATTTGGTATTGGCTGTCTATCTTTGTCATTTATAAGTTTAGTGGGATCGTGATTGTCTTGTCTCGCTCTTGTTGCTTTTACTGCTTTGTAAAGTCTCGTGTGGTTGTCTTGAAATCCATGCTCATCTTTTGTCCAAATTCTTTCGTGGTATTTGGATTAACTTCTTTCTTCAAAATTTCAACTTTTATCCTGACTAAGTTTTACTAAGGCATATTTTTAAATACTCTTCTTTGTTCTTCTTCTCCCTCAATTCTTTAAATAGTTTCTTCTGATCTTTAGGTGCTCCTTTGATTGTGTCGTTCCATCATGGGCTGCTCTTCTTTTGTCCTTAGTTCTGTTCCACATATTATTGTTGCGATATTGGTTATTGTTTTCTTAAACTTCATCACTCTTTTTCTACTGTATTTATTCCATTAGGGAGTTTCTTGAATTCCTCTGTTAGTTTTTCTTCTATAGTTTTCCGTTATTCTTGATCTTTTGTGTTTTTTTTTTTTTGGTCAGTTCTTTTTGCTTCTCTTTTTTTTTCTGTCTCTTTTTTTTTTTGGTCTGTCTCCTCGTATCTGACTGTCTCTAATCAAAACCATGTTACCGTCTGTGTCGTTTGTAATATTAGAGACAGCTCTGCTATGGGTTACTCTTTTCTTTTTTGTTTTGTTACTATAAAATATGTCTCCTACAGGTTGTGTCATTCCATTTGTACCAGGTGTATATATGCGATTCTCTATGTTTGAAGAATACATTGGTGATAAACCAGGTCATTTTGGTTACATAATTCAAGCAATCCACTTCCAATTTCATTTCTATCAAGTACCTTATCGACAAAGGGTCCCAGAACATTTATGTTCTCACTGTTGCGTTTCTCAAGACTTCCATTACAGACTTCCAATAATTCCATGTGGTCGCTTTTGTCAGTCTAGTTGACAATTACATTTAGTGTCTCATATAATTATTCACTCATATTGCCTCCTCACTCATGTAATTATTCAGTCTTTTTCATTATTGTTACATAGTGCATAGATGTGTATGTAAGTTGTTTATTTTTTTTTGTCATCTTCTCTAGTAATCAAGTTTTGATTACTCTTTTATTTCTATTAGTATATTATTTCTAGAATATTCTTAGAACCTTCTTATAGAATATTTTTGGCAGTAACAAAGAAAAAGATATCTCTGCAATGCATAATAAAGATAAGTGGAGCTATAATAAAACATGCAAATGAATTTAAATAACTGGGAACAATGTTAACCTCAGATGGTAGATGTACAACAGAGGTGAGAAGCAGAATAGCTCAGGCAAAAGCAGCTTTCAAAAAAAATAAGGAAGACACTGTGCAATTCATTTTTTTACAACAGAAACAAGAAAAAAAGGAGTTCTTAAATGGTATTTAGAACCAGTCTTAAAATATGGATGTAAATCATGGACAACAGGACAACAGACAAGAAAATCAGTAGAGGCTGTAGAAATGTAGTTTTACAGAAGAATGCTGAGAATATCATGGACAGCTAAGAAGAGTGATGAAAATGTTCTGAAAGAGGCCAAAGCAAGAAAAAAGAGCTAATTTCCAATATTAGGAAGAAACAATCATCATTTTTTGGCCATGCAATGAGTAGAGAACAGCTGGAATATACTGTGACTACTGGAAACATTGAGGGAGGCAGAGATAAAAGGAAGCAAAGAGAAAAGATACCAGACAGCTTAAGAGAATGGCTTGGCAGAAGATCAACAACAGAAATGGTAAATAACTGTCGAGACCGCATGTCAACTGTCGAGTCGAACACTATCGACTCCATAGCCAAATATATAAAAAATTCAAGATCGGCACCTCAACTAGATGTACATGTGGATAGACGCCCCAGACTGCTGAACACATACTTCAAGACTACAATGAATATAGTAGACTGAGGAAAATCCATTGGCACATAGATACAACACTACAGACAAAATTATATGGGCCACTGCAAGAATTACAAAAGACTAAAATTTATACAGGAAACGGCATTGCAGATATAGACAATATTTCGGGTGAACGAAAGATAGATATATAACGCTACTGTCCTGTTATGATGAGTTGCCTCTAAGTTCAATCAGACAAGAGTCCTATATTTGCCTATATTTTTACTACTGATCCGTCAAAACCCAACAACACAATAAACTCGCCTTCTCACGAAACTTTATCTTTGCTCAGTGTTTAAATTCAATGTTATTCACATTCAATGTCTTACTCATTATATCTGTCGCTGTAAGAAGCTCACAACTGGATAAACGCCGCCGCCTTTCCTCTACTCTGTTACTCCCATTCGTTTCCATTTCAAATATATACTCTACTTATATTATTTATTTTGCTTTATCTACATACACTATATATCCCCGCTGTTTTTGTTCACTTGTTTTTATTTTACTCCTCATCAGTACATAATTTCCATTAATGTATATTTGATGTTATGTTTCATAAACGTTACTTCTACATACGTCTGTTTTCCTGTAATTCTATTGCTACTTTTTTTTTGTTTTGTTTATAATCTTTACTGTTTTTACTTCCTTTTCACTAAAATAAGGTGCTACTGTTTCACGCACTGCCTTGTGGGTGCGACTTTTTAGTCAAAGGCTAACAGAGCCAACCGTAAACAAACTCACAGAAGGCAACATAAAACCACCGTCGTAATTTTTTTGTATAATCATGAATTGCCACAATAACAGAAACCACTACAACAACATTAAGGGGGATTCCAAAGGAAAACCCTCGTTCAGTAAAGGACATCATGTGTTACAGGTGATACTCGATCGTCATCAAACTACTGTAAGCAAAATAAATATAAAACAGACTCTAAAGATAGGTACTTGGAATGTGAGAACACTCATGCAGAAGGGTAAACTGGAAAACATCAAACAGGAAATGAAAATAATGGGTTTACATTTAATGGGACTTTGCGAAATGAGATACACCGGATCAGAGGAGATGTATTCTGATAAACATAAAATAATCTATTCTGGAGGTACTGAACACCAAAGAGGAGTAGGTATCATCTTATATGCAGAAAGAGCAAGAACAGTGAAAGGCTTTAACCCAATATCTGACAGAGTCCTTTTAGTAAAATTGAATGGAAAGTCAATAGATTAAATCTTATACAAGTTTATGCACCAACAGCTAACAGTCTAGAAAAAACATGTGATAAATTTTACGAATTAAATAATGCACTTCGTGAATGCAAAGCACATTTAAAAAAACCATAGTTCTAGGGGATCTTAACTCAAAAGCAGGATAGGAAAGAGTTGAGGAAGTAGTTGGTCATTATGGCTTAGGCGAGAGGAATGAAAGAGGTGACAAACTTTTTGACTGGGCAAAAATAAACATGATGATTTGAAACACCAGGTTTAAGCAACATCCAAGACGTCTGTGGACTTGGAAAAGCCCTGGAGACAACGCACGTAATCAAATTGATTATAAAATGATAAGCATAGATTTAGAAACAGTTTGGTGTGTGTGAAAAATAGACCAGGGGCAGATTGCAATAGTGATCATGTACCAGTTGTGGGAAAGCTTATAGTAAAATTAAAAGCAACAAAACGAGCATCAGTTAACATCAAGTTAAATTTAGATTTACTCAAATCAGTCAAGAAGTTACAAGACAAGTATAAAATCACAATTCAGAACCGGTACAATGCAATAGAGAAGATACAAAGCATTGATGAACAGTGGGAAATGCTAAAAGGATCAACGCAATAAACATCAAAAGAGTTCATACCATCAGTGAGGACAAATTCAAGAAAGAAATGGATGTCAGATGACATTGTTCATCTAATGGATACAAGAAGAAGAAAGTAAGAAAATAAAGATGAGTATAAGAGATTAAATAAAGAAATTGTAATAAAATGCAATGAAACAAAATAAGCATGGCTAAAACAGAGATGCAAAGAGATTGAAATGCAACAAAAAGGAGATGCCGAAGCTATACACAAACAAAGTGAATAATTAATAGGAAGAAAAACGCAATCAAAAACAGGATGTTTAAGATCAAAGGAAGGAGAACTGTTGATTGAACAAGAAAGCATAAGGGAACGATGGACATAATACATTAAAGATCCTTATAATGATGAACGAACAGAAATAAATATTAAGGATAAGGGAGAAAGACCAGAAATACTCAAAGAAGAAGTGGAAGATGCCTTGCGCAATATGAAAGCAGGAAAAGCTCCTGGAACACATAATATAACTAAAGAAGAGATTCAAACCATGGGTGATTTTGGAATAGAAATTATAACAAAAATATTGAATGATATCTACAACAGCGGATATATACCAGATGGCCTGCTCAAATGAATATTAATAGCCCTACCAAAGAAATCTGGTGCGATTGAATGCGATGATCATCGCACAATAAGCCTTATGAGTCATATGACCAAGATATTACTAAGAATCATCATGCGAAGAGTGCGAAACAAAATCAGTCCAGAAATTAGTGATGATCAGTGTGGTTTTGTTAGAGATAAAGGAACAAGCAATGCCATATACATCATAAGATCTTTAGTAGAAAGAGACATAGAGGTGAAAACAGATCTATAACTATGTTTCATAGATTATACCAAATCATTTATCAAAGTAAAGCACCAAGAAATAAAAATTTTAGAAAGCATAAACGTAGACAGCAAAGACCTAAGAATAATAAAGAACATGTACTGGCAACAAACAGCGGCCATAAGAACTGGAAACCAATTGGGAATGTTTCAATAAATAAAACAGGGCGTTAGGCAAAGTTGTGCGCTGTCACCAGATTTGTTTAATATTTATAGTGAGATTACTTTAAAATCCATAAGGGGTATGTCTAGAATAACAATCGGAGGTCATAATATAAATAAACTAAGGTATGCTGATGATACAGCCGCAATAGCTCAGTCGTTAGTGAACTGGACTACAAAGGACTAGAGGTAGCGTTCGATCCTGATCGACGGCTCCAGGTTCACCCAGCCTTAAATGAGTACTGGAATTTTTCTGGGAAAGTAAAGCGGAACGGGCATAATACCAACCAGATTACCCCAACAATCACGTGCCGAAAATCTGTAAAAAGTATGGTCACTAACACTATATTCCCTATACACCACTTGGCGTGACGGGGCTCTTTACTTCTTTTTTTTTTTATGCTGATGATACCCTCTAAATCGCTAAGAGTGAAAATGAGTTACAAGAAATGTTAGACATTATAGTGAAAGAAAGCAAAAATAAAGGACTCAGCCTTAACAGCAAAAAGACAAGTAATTGTTACAACAAAGAAAAAGACATCACTTCAGTGCAAAATAAAGACAAGTGGAACAATATTAAAACAGGTAAATGAATTTAAATATTTGGGAACTTTGTTAACCTCAGACGGAGGATGTACAACAGAGGTGAAATGCAGAATGGCTCAGGCAAAAGCAGCTTTCCAAAAAATAAGGAAAATACTATGCAACCATTTTTGACAAGAAAAACAAGAAAAAAGAGTTCTTAAACGTTATGTAGAGCCAGTCTTAACATATGACTGTGAATCATGGCCAATAGGACAACAGGCAAGAAAATCACTGGAGTCTGTAGAAATGTGGTTTTACAGAAGAATGTTGAGAATACCATGGACAGCTAAGAAGAGAAATAAAAACGTTCTGCAAGAGGCCAAAGCAAAAAAGAGAGCTAATTTCCAATATTAGGAAGAAACAATCATCATTTTTTGGCATTGTAATGAGAAGAGAACAGCTGGAATATATTGTAACAACTGGAAAAATTGAGGGACGAAGAGATAGAGAGAAGCAAAATCAAAAGATACCAGAGAGCTTAAGAGAATGGCTTGGCAGAAGGTCAACAACAGAAATGATAAATAACTGACGTGATCGAAAGTTGTGGAGAGACATGATCACCTACGTCAGCAGGCTTGGTACTTGATGATGATGATGATGTTTCACGCAGGTTGATATCTTCAGTGATGTTTTCATAAAGTATATGTTCGTTTGTGTTGCTTTGTAGACTCTTGAAAATGAAATACCACCTAGTCACTAGTTAAGTCACAGCGCTAAACACAAAACCTCAGTGAGGTTAGCCGGCAGCGTTTTTTTTTTTTTTTGGGGGAAGCTGGCAAAGAGCCATCATAGCTCTGCACTCTATGTAGCAACCATCTAGTTACTAGAAGTACTATAGCTCGTTTCAAATCATGTTCCCAACTTCAAAACGCTATTACTCAGTAACCGTTTGTTAAAAACTGTTGAAATTTTCCAAATGTTATTAGAATGCAAAAGACCCTTTAAATGTATATTTAACAAATATCTTGCAGCTGCAGTTTTCTTAAAGCGGCGAATTTCTTTGATGTTTGTCAAAATTGTAAATTGTGAACCCCTAAAGAATAGAAATTACCGTAGTTGCTGGTCTGTGATTAATTTTCACTAGGTAAAGGCGTGGCCGTAATGGGGAAAAAACTGGATAAGACAAAACACCAGGAGAATTATTGTCTTCTCAGTTCGAGGACGGACGATAATATCAAGGTATACCTGTATGTCCAATTTTCATGGTGGTGTGGTCCTGAAAAGGACCGTTTGTTGAACTAATTTAAGGTAATATAGGGGCCAACATTGTGGGGGCTATATACTTTCATTCTGAATCAGACGAGTCTAAAAGATTAATAACTGTTTGGGGTTGAACATTCCACAAACCATCATTTTTTAAATATCCCTCTTCCTGTTTTAAGACGTGGTCTTCACATTTAGGCCAATAATCTTTGTCTATATTTAATAAAGCGAGATTAGCAAGAGTCTTTACATCGCATATTTTGAATGTTGTATTTTCATCTGCCACTTGTCCTTTTAATTTTGCTCAGATTAGTTCTATTGGATTTAAATGAGCATGGTAAGGTGGCAGCCTCAAACTTATATGACCGTGCTCTTGGATAATCTTATCTATATGAAAAATCTTTGTCCTTAGTTTTTGCTTTACTAGAGATAGTAATTCAGGTTTTAAGTACATGTTATTAAATTGTATGTGCTCCTTTGTGAGCCATATCTTAACCGCATCTTTTGTACTGGATGACGTCGGGACTTTATCTTCAAGTGCAACGATGTTGTGGTACGCTGCATTGTCCATTATTAGGCAAGATGGTCGATCTAGTGATGGGAGAGCAGAATTTTCAATCCAATGTCTAAATATGTGACCATTCATCTCAGAGTGATAATCCCGATTGTCTATGGATTTTGAAAGAAAAATGAGCTCCGCATTCTGTATTAGTCCATGTTGTCGACTACCTGCATGCGCAATTATCAAGCACTGTCCTTTGCTGCTAGGTATTAATCTCTTAATCTTTCCATCTGATGACTGCCATTCCCTTTGGTTAGTGTGGTGAGCATTGATCCATGTTTCATCCAAAGACACAATATCATAACCTTGCTTGCGCACCTCTTTTACTTCACGTAAGTACTTGCTTCTCATGACTACTATATGTGGCTTCTCACAGATGATGTTTCGTCCATTGGAATACTTTCTGAATGTAAAGCCTGCAGCTCTCCCATTCCTCCATAATGTAGACTTTGATATTTCAATACTGTTGTTCTTTTTCAGCGATACTTTTAATTTTCTTATTGTATCAGTTTCATTCATACCCAACATTTTGTGAATTTCACTTCTAATAAGTTCACTGTCGAAATTATCCAACATTTTTGCTCTTCCTTGTGATTTTGTATATTTTGAACATTGACGGTCACGTGCTTGAATCCAGCGATTAAATGACCGTTTAGATAAATCCAAAATGTGTCTTGTCCTATTCTCAGGGTTTCTAAAGAATGAAATAATCTTCCTCGTTTAGCCTCTTTACAAAAATAGTCATACATTTTTATTGCGATGTTTTGTAAACTGCAGAATTTCATTTTAAGACTCATGATAAATGTTATCGTTCCACGTCCTCGCCGCTGAATGAACGGAAATGGAACACACAATGTCTCGTGTTTTTTACAAGTGTCTAATTGTTGAAAGCGTGCAAACACGTCAATTTGACCGTGTATGGATTTTTACTCGCTATTTTTAACTTAAAATACTGTAAACATTAAGTTTTGACTACATCAATGGGTCGTTATAAATTTATATAAATGAAATAAGCAACAATAATAGCCAAATGTTTTTTTTTAAATGAAATTAATTCCCTGTTGGGTTCTAATCATTATAACTTTACATGCCAATTTTGAACAACTTACAAAAAGCGGTTAAAAAGATATCAATTTTAAAAGTTGGGCACGAGTTATGAAACGGACTATAGCATGAATTCAAGAATAGTAATCATTAGCAAATCATGATAGATTGGTGGCAGGCCAAGACGGCCACCTGGTCAAACAGGTTTAGACTCGATCCTCCAGTCTGCCCTCAGCGGGTCCTCCTTATCTCCCGTCCCAAGGCACTCACTCCTTCCAACCGCCCCCCTTCTGAGAGAACTATACTCACCCTCACAACTTAGCTGCTGTGAAGATACTCAACCGCTACCGTTCCATTCTCCTCTCTGATCCCACTACCCGTCTACTTTTTAGTGATCCCCCGATGATCGCCTTCAAGCGCGACAGGAATTTGGGAGATATTCTGGTTAGGAGCCATCTCCCTCGCTCCGGCGACCCTCAACACTTCGGTACGGCCCCTTGTTGTCGGAAATGTATCACCTGTGCCTATGTACTCCCTACTGACTCGGTCTTATTCCCTAATGGACGGTTCGAGATCAAGCATAGCTTCACATGTGTGTCCCGTAACATCATTTATGCCATCATATGCCAACGATGCCACATGACCTATATTGGCGAGTCTGGGAGAAGATTTGCGGAAAGATGTTGTGAACATCTAGGAGATGTTCAACAGAATATTGGCACTCCAGTGTCTTCCCATTTCAACTCCCCAGACCACAAGGGCAAAGACGACATCCGTGTCACTGGTATTGTCCTTTGTCACTCTGGCGACCGCAGCCGATTTGCTTTGGAGAATCGCCTCATAGTCCAGTATGGTTCGCTGACCCTACGAGGCATGAATGTATCACACTCGTACACATAGTTTCCTTTCGGTTACTCCTTCCCTTTTGCATAGCCTTCTCTACCCGCCCATGTTTGGGCTCTATAGTCTTTCTAATATGCCATGATATTCATAGTTCTCCACCACTAGTCCCCATTGAGACATTTCGGCGTTCTCCTATACCTCTTTTTTCTGTGCTACTTACCCCTCATATGTTTTTATTGTACCCCACTCTAAGACATCTCACTCTTTCCGCCTTTTGAGTACCTGTTAGTCTACTGTTCTATTCTTTCTCCTTTGTGTTTGCGCACTGACCCCGGTGTGAACTCCTCTGGTTATGTGTACGTTATGCACACATTTCTGCACATATATGATTGTCCCCGTATGGATGTGCATATGCATGTATGTGTTTATATGTATGGGCATTGGTATATATATATATATATATATATATATATATATATATATATATATATATATATATATATATATATATATATATATATATATATGTATATATATATATATGCCCATATATTTTCATATATATATGCATGTATATGTGTGGTTGTTGGTATGCATATATATATATGTGTGTATGTATATGTGTGTTGATATGTATAGATATGTGCATGTCTGTTTGTACGTGTATATATGTATACACGCATCTGTGTGTGTATACATGTATTTATGGCCCCTTAGATACTTTCAGACATTGTCAGTGTCTTTGCAGTCGAGGTAACCTAGACAGCGTTCCCCTCACTCGTGTATTTTTAGAACCCGTCACCTGACCTGAGGATATAATTACAGCTACACTCGTGTGACGCATTCCTTTTCCATTCTGACCACGGTCCACGACACAGGGAAGTCATTTTTATTTTCTTTAACCAATTTCGATTATTTTTGTTTCGGATGTTTCGTTACCAGTTAGCTATGTAGGATCCATTTTATTTACTTACATATCTGTGTGTGCGTGTTGTTTGTTTGTTCCTGCTGAAGGCCTATTGAGCCGAAACGTCGTTCAAATCTGTGTCGTCTACTAGTCACGTAAAGCTTTTAACATACCATTTTTTCTATTTTTTTTCCAATTTTCCCTCACATTCAGCTTTACTGCAGCCTCGCATTTTTATGCATTCATTTGCATTTCTTTGCCTTAACCCCTCAAACAGGCTTAGGGCTGGTGGTGATTTTTCTGCAATTGCGTTTTCAAACGATTCTTTCTAGTCTGGGTTTTTGTGTACGGTGATAGTGGTGGGTAGGTGGCATTTCACCTGACCACAAAGTCGGCACGATTGTGACGCCCGCTGTAGGCGACTTTCCCGTGATTAAAGTGGAACGGCACTAGGCCCTGGGACATGATGTGAGATCTGTGTTCGACTGCAAAACTCGCCACCAGCTGGACTACGGAGGGATCTAGTGTTTCACCGAAATGAAGGCCTGACTTCATTTGTTGAGCACGCTCAATAATCATGAAATATACACGCGGGCGCATGAAGGTCGTGTCGCCGTTGTTTATCAATATAAAAAGAGAACATTTAAAAAGAAATATATTACGCGATGTGAATACTGTGAAAGAAAAATTAACAATACCAAATGGTTGGTAACTTAAATTAGTATAAACATTTTAAACAGCTGAATTATATAAGCGTTTACTAATCTACAGTGCTACTCACATTCTTGCAAGAAGTCCGTCACATTAACTGGCAAAAAGAATTCTGAGCTTTTGCATAATTAATATCCCTACGGTGGTAAATTTGTCTTTTTCTTCTCCCCCCCCCCCCTTTGTAGATGAGTGTATTTGTGTGGGTATATGTATGTGTATATTAGCTCTAAGAGAAGAGGAAGTGTGAATTGTTGAAGATATAAAGTTAAATATACACTTCATGTTACCCAGTCACATATTTATATCAGATAATGTTTTCTTTCTAAAGTCTGCTCCTATATAGTAAGCAGAGTTGCTATTTTTTTTTTAAGAAAAAACATACATGAGTGAACCAGTGTGCAAGTTCGCTTGTTTCCCTGTCTATGTGTGTGCTCGTGCATACTATAAACAACTTTCGATATTTCATGAAGCAATTTTTGTGCTGAAATCAGCAAAGAACTACAGAGAAGATTAATATGGACGTTTTCAAGAGTTAAAATGTCTCCACCTGAATTGAGACAAGACAGACGTAAAAGCTATGTAAAGACCATTATATTCAAGGAACACAGTTTATGTCGCACGGTTACAATATTGAATTTATATTTGTAAGCGCTCAGATAAAGGTTCAAGGAGATTACAAGGAAAGAGGTTCATTTCAACATCTTACCACAATTAGATTAAAAACTGAAAGCTTCGGCTAAATCACATATTTGCTAATGGAGTGAATAAGACAGGCTTTAAATGTGCAATATGTCAGACATTGAAGCTTTTCAAATGTGGATTTAGAAAAGAATGGGAAAAATTGGATTAAAAGAAAATAAACGATGAAGTCTCAAAACAATTAGAAATAAAAGAGAATTACTAAATGCAATTCAAGCAAGACAAATTATATTTTTGGGACTTGTTAAAAAGACACAGCAGCCTACTCAAGATGATCTTGGAAGGGAAAATACAAGGTAAAAGAGGCAGACCAACATTAACATGGACGTGTAACATCAAAAGATGGACAAGTCAGAGAGCCTATGACAATCTGCACTATCAAAGCCAACCTTCGATGCGGAGACGGCATGCGATGAGGATAATAATGTCAAACAGAGAAAATCGTGCACACTCTCAGAATTTATGTTAAATGGTAAATGAATTGAAAACTAATTATTCTCAGATGTAGCCACGAGTAAAGAGAAATGATAATGGAAAAAGATTAATTCATCCAATAGAAAAACAAAGCTATAATACTTGCAATAAGAAAGATTTCGTTGTTATCGGATAGCAGGAATGTTATGAGATGAGCACATTACACAATATAATCCATTATTTAACATGTGTATGTGCGTGTCTAGTAAATGTATAATAATGTATAATATATATATATATATATACTTACAAATATTAAAAATGTGTCCTATTCAAACAACATAAAGTGGACAATAACGCCATCTTAACTGCAAACCGAATCAACTGTGCGCTGTATAAATAATATTTAGTTTTTATTTTGCATTAAATTCACTTTCTTATATATATATATATCCACATATAAACACACACACACACACACACACCCATCGCTCTTAACACTAGGTCTTATGAAAATGATATTGCTTCTTCTTTAGATTAATTTCTAACTTTTAAAGTTAGAAAAGAAACATCCTAACTGTATGAAAATAATTAACTTTCAAATTTAGCTTCCTCGGTTAGCTGTCACTTTCAAACGACTCGAAAGTTCAAAGACTCCAATTTCCTTCTTTGACGTTTCTTCTTTTTGGCTACTTTTTTTTTTTTTTTTTTTTTTGTCGTTTTGCTTTTCATTCCAAGTTCCAATGAATCGCATGTCCGGTTACTAAATAACTAGTTCTGGCCACTTGAGACGTGTTGGTGATTGTCCTTAACGTCTGCGTGTGATGTATTTCTTGGCTTGAATTAAAAATACTTCCATTTCACAAAGCAGGCCAGATTTTACATTTCGATTTAAAACCGCCTAATGCAGTTTTATAGGAAATGCATATGCTGGTTCCAATATCAGGCTGACATATTTCAAGCACATTTTGATTTGATAACCTGCAACTGATATTGTGTGTGAGGTTTTCCCTTCATTTTTGTTTGCCGATTCCTCAGATAACAATGCTTACAAAATAAAAATGCTAAAATGTGTGTGTGTGTGCGCGCGCGCGTATTTTCAACATAAATTCTATCTATCTATCGACCTTTCGAGCCGTAGCCGGCCCATAGGGCGTAGACCAAGATACACCTTCTCTTATCTAAATTTTTGTTCTAGCAGTTTTCAATTCTTTTAAAGATATTTTATCAAATCTCGCCATTTGTCTCTGTTCTGTGCAAGCAGCTCTATCTCATTGAGGGAGCAGATTCCTGCTGCTCTTGCCTCTCTCATCAATGTTCTTCTCAGTGTCTCTCTGTGTCTTCCTCTTTTCCTCTTACCTGTTGTTTCCCACATACGGGCTTGCTTTGCTATTCGGTTATTATCTCTTCTCATCACATGTTCATCATGTCGATGACAAAAGACCATCGTCTTTTATTTATTACTGAAGATAGTGGTTGATTGGCGATTTCTCTAATTTCCTCGCTTGTTTTGAATTCGTTCCACGCTATACCAAGTATTTTCCTTAGACATTTATTTTCGAATGCGTTCAACTTTGTTTCTATCAACATAAATTACCACCCCCCCCCAAAAAAAAATGTTGTCATAGGCTGATTTGTCCATCTTTTGATGTTACTGCAACTACAACATGGGGAAATTTGAAAGCCAGAATACCATCCCCTCCTCGATCACTAGGTGCTCGGCCAGACAAGTTAGTTTGCTCCCAAGGCGATTTTGGCAAGGCTGAGTAGGGTCTTGATAAACGGTTGATCGCTGATCCTGACGTAAGCAGTCAGCTATACGTCACTCTCTCTGCTTCATGCCAAAGCGCTGTTTGGCTTTTTAGTTCCATATGATATTTCAGCTATACTAATATTAAATCTAAATCTTTCTACATTGTAATTCAGATAAAACGTTAGTTTTGTGTAACTGATATTTACCTGTCCAGTTATGAACACGCCTTAGATATAAAAAGTAAACTCTACACTATATTTATATAATTTTGAGATATCTAATGTTAACTGGAAACAGTCTAAACTTTATAATGTAAAAACTGAATTATATTGCAGTTACGGTTTCTTGTGATTTTGTAATAACTAGTACTTCTCACTCGACATTTGTATAACATATCGCAATATTTCTAAAGCATTGCAGATGAAACATATAGGCTTCATATTTGTTTTAAGTTAAAATTATCTATATATAAAAACGTATACAAACACAACAAATATTACTTATTACCGATTAAAGTAATCAACCTGAATACATTCGGGGCGCACCCTTATGGGTCAAATCTTTCTCAATAATTGTACAACTCATGTATAATGATAGTTCGCTATGTTTGATGGTAGGTCGCACTACTTACTGATCACCCAATGCTACTTAACCAATCAAAACGTTTTCTTATTTTAAAAGTTTCAGAATAGCTCTTGGCAATCAGTTTATCACCCACCCTTCAATAAACAATCATCAAGAAACTATATATATATATTATATATATATATATATATATATATATATATATATATCAATAATATATTCTAAAGTCTCACTATATACGTTCGCTCTTAGAGGCAAGAACAAAGATTCGTGTTAAAGTTTGTAAAAGTGGGCGGGGAAACTAGAGATAAATATTCAACATATTTACTTTTACAAGTAGGTTAGAAACAAATACAACTACTATACATTTTCCTTTTTACAGTCGTTTGGTGGGTGAAAACAAAATTATGAGAAGTTTTAAGAAGTTTTCAGTAACTTCAAAATAAAGACTCTTATATATGATAGCACGAAGTGTGACATACCGAAGAGGAGATGGAACTCATTTTGTAAACACGAAATGTCTCTTTCTGTTAAGTCTAGGTCTCGGGTTAGAGAAAGGTTAACTAATGAGGACACATAAAAATGGTGGAAAGACGCGCGTGACACAAATTCAGTCTGACTTATTATTCAGAAACACGATTATGATTGGAGATTCATTATAGCTCGTTTCAAATCATTTGCCCAACTTTAAAACGCTATTGCTCAGTAACCGTTTGTTAAAAACTGTTGAAATTTTCCAAATGTTATTAGAATGCAAAAGACCCTTTAAAAGTATATTTAACAAATATCTTGCAGCTGCAGTTTTCATAAAGCGGCGAATTTCTTTGATGTTTGTCAAAAGTGTAAATTGTGAACCCCTAAATAATAGAAATTACCGTAGTTGCTGGTCTATGATTAATTTTCACTAGGTAAAGGCGTGGCCGTAATGGGGAAATACCAGGAGAATTATTGTCTTCTCAGTTCGAGGACGGACGATAATATCAAGGTATACCTGTATGTCCAATTTTCATAGTTGTGTGGTCCTGATAAGGACCGTTTGTTGAACTAATTTAAGGTAATATAGGGGCCAACATTGTGGGGGCTATATACTTTCATTCTGAATCAGACGAGTCTAAAAGATTAATAACTGTTTGGTGTTGAACATTCCACAAACCATCATTTTTCCAATATTCCTCTTCCTGTTTTAAGACGTGGTCTTCACATTTAGCCCAATAATCTTTGTCTATATTTAATAAAGCGAGATTAGCAAGAGTCTTTACATCGCATATTTTGAATGTTGTATTTTCATCTGCCACTTGTCCTTTTAATTTTGCCCAGATTAGTTCTATTGGATTTAAATTAGCATGGTAAGGTGGCAGCCTCAAACTTATATGACCGTGCTCTTGGATAATCTTATCTATTGGAAAAATCTTTGTCCTTTGTTTTTGCTTTACTAGAGATAGTAATTTAGGTTTTAAGTACATGTTATTAAATTGTATGTGCTCCTTTGTGAGCCATATCTTAATAGCATCTTTTGTACTGGATGACGTCGGGACTTTATCTTCAAGTGCAACAATGTTGTGGTACGCTGCATTGTCCATTATTAGGCAAGATGGTCGATCTAGTGATGGGAGAACAGAGATTTCAATCCAATGTCTAAATATGTGACCATTCATCTCAGAGTGATAATCCCGATTGTCTATGGATTTTGAAAGAAAAATGAGCTCTGCATTCTGTATTAGTCCATGTTGTCGATTACCTGCATGAGCAATTATCAAGCACTGTCCTTTGCTGCTATAGTCCGTTCAGAAATTCATAACCACACTTGAATTAGCTTTACGTGATAACCGTTTGTTATTTTGCTTTCAACTTTTGCATGTAATCTTATAATATTGATGTCGTTATAGAAATATTTTTTGCTCTGAGAAATTTGATCTACTTTAAAAGTTTTCTTCTTTAGGCTATATTAAATTCACCCTGTTCGAATTTGACACCATTTTAGGATATATACATTAATTTGGTGCGGTCGTTCACGTAAAATAGTTTGGCTATTGCAGAAACACTAAGTTCAGGAAAATCCCGTGCACAAAACTAAATTGTTATTGAACGACATGACGCACCACGGCCTGGGCATTAATTACCGAAGGGAAGGCGTATCTTTATTAATTTTGTGAAGACTCAGTAGACAATTTGTTGACTTTAAATACCAACATTTATATCTAAATTACAATGAGTTTGAAATGCAAATTTATAACTATGCAAAAGGTTACTGTTTTACTATATCAGCACTTCCTTAGGGAATTCAAGATGGGACAAAGTGCCTACTGCATCAAATACAAAAGAGCAAATTAGGACATGGCTTGCGAATGAAAATGTCAAATTTGACGACACATATTTAAAACCCGAATTGTTACAACTTGTGAAGAATACGAATAAGAAAAAGGTGTACCATGTTGACAAAATCATTGAGAAATACGGCCACACGTGAAGTGAAGGAAATGCGCGAAAATGATTATGATATTGTTTATTTAGATGAAACTTGGATCAACGCTCATCATACAAATGAAAAGGAATGGCAGTTAGCAGATGGAAGTATTAAAAGATCAGTACCAAGCAGTAAAGGGCAACGTTTGATAGTTGCACATGCAGGTAGCAGACATAATGGGTTGTTGCAGAATGCTCATCTCGTTTTCATTTCAAAATCCATAGACAATAGAGACTACCACTCCGAAATGAATGGGCACATATTTAAAGACTGGATCGAGAAAAGTATCCTTCCAATATTAGATCGACCTTCTTGTCTGATAATGGACAATGCTTCATACCATAACGTAGTTAACGTAGAAGATAGAATCCCAACATCATCAAGTACAAAAGATGCAATCAAAACGTGGCTCATAAAAGAACACATACAAGTTAACGACAGTTACTTGAAACCCGAATTGCTTAGCCTTGTAAAACAGACACAACGTACAAAGATATTTAAAATAGACAAGTTAATTCAAGAACATGGCCATAGATGTTTGAGACTACCTCCATATCATGCACACTTAAATCCTATAGAACTAGTTTGGGCAAAAGTTAAAGGACACGTAGCATATACAAATAAAACTTTCAAATTATGCGATGTTGAGACACTTACAAATCAGGCTCTATCAAATATAAATAAAGACTACTGGGTAAAATGTGAGGATCATGTGTTACGACAAGAAGAGGAATATTGGAAAAAGGATGGTTTGTTGTTTGTTCAGCCGAAAGCAGTAATCGACCTATTTGACTCGTCTGATTCTGAATGATCATTACTCTGATTAAGTCTACAGATAAATAGTTTGATTTGCAAAATTTCCTAGTTGATTTGTTAAACAGTTTATTGTTCAAGACCACCCAAGCAATCAAAAATATGTTATAAGCAAACCAACAACCATTACTTTGAATGGAAGCCTGCTTGAGTCAGTACAGAAGTTCAGCTATCTTGGATCCACTATTACAGCCACACTTTCCTTAGATGAGGAACTAAATGTACGTATTTGAAAGACAGCGACAACATTTGGGAAACTCACACCAAGAGCATGGAACTATATCAAATTGACTCTACGAACAAAAGTTCTATATATAATTTAAAATTTGTATACTTGCCACCAAGTAAAATTTTATGGACACGCCTATGGGTCATCGTTGCACTAGATTACTGTAAAACATTTTGATTAGGGTCAAAATAATAGTTACATGGGCAAAGATCAAAGGAATTCGCCGCTTTAAGAAAACCGTTATAACTAGACATCGAGTAACACATATGTTCTCGTGACATGGACATTTTAACACCGTATGCCAAAAATCATGTGAAATCATCAAGAACTTTTTGAATTATAAATCATAACATCTCGGCAAACGATTCTGAACGGGTCCAGCGATTAAATGACTGTTTAGATAAATCCAAAATGTGACTGGTCCTATTCTCAGGGTTTTCTAAAGAATGAAATAATCTTCCTCGTTTAGCCTCTTTGCAAAAATAGTCATACATTTTTATTGCGATGTTTTGTAAACTGCAGAATTTCATTTTAAAACTCATGATAAATGTTATCGTTCCACGTCTACACCTATGAATGAACGGAAAATGGAACACACAATTTCTCGTGTTTTTTACAAGTGTCTAATTGTGTCAAAAAACCACGGTAAAAGCGTGCAAACACGTAAATTTTACCGTGTATGGAATTTTACTCGCTATTTTTAACTTAAAATAATGTAAATTTTGACTACATCAATGGGTCGTTATAAATTTATATAAATTAAATAAGCAACAATAATAACCAAATGTTTTTTTTATGAAATTAATTCCCTGTTGGGTTCTAATCATTATAACTTTACATGCAAATTTTGAACAACTTACAACAAGCGGTTAAAAAGCTATCGATTTTAAAAGTTGGGCACGAGTTATGAAACAAACTATAGTGCTGGGAGGCGCGCCTTCAACTATAGAATAAATTATCACCTACGTTAGTTTGAAGGGCTAAATGCATCAAGATGCATATAATTGCGAAGCTGATGGTAATAATGAAAGTTTTGAAAAAAGAAGCAAGTGGTATGGTAACAGCTTTACGTAGGTGAGAAACACAACAAAATTAGAACGACGTTTCGGCCAAGTAGGCCTTCAGATGGAACAGTAAACAGTAACACAAAAATATATAGGAATATACGCAAAAATATAACTACCTGGCAATAATAATATAGACTCAAAAAAGGAATATAATTCACTTCCCTGCGGTCCGGAGCTTAAAAGCACGCACGGACAGAGAGAGAAAGTGAAAGATGTACATTCATGAATAATAAATGTAAATGCATTGTTAAAATACGTAGATAAATCTTGCATTTTTATACCGATCCGCATATTTTTTTCTAATACTCTAATAATTTTAATCTGTCTACGAAATAAAAATACAAAAAGAAAGTGGTCTATATCGTCAACCAGCGTCATGTGAGTGGCGCTATATTCTCTGGTGGTGTTTGCTGTATAACATTGTGAACTTCTTGATCTCAGAAACCATTTGAAGGCGTGAGTGTCTTGTGTGAATTGGAGATTTTTTAGGGGCTGTAGATTTTGAGTGACAAAGAACTGTTTGCAGCAGACGATTAAAGTAGTTTGCTTATGAGGTTCTTTGTTTTAGGGTAAACAGTTATCAAGGTCTTCCTTTCTTCCGTCATTCCCCATTCCTTCTTTCTTATTGTGGTAGATGAAGTAGCATATATACTGTATTAAAACTTGCGATAAATGTTCACGTTTTATGAGAAAAGTTAAGTTTAATGCTACATTTTTGCCTGAATTAATAATATCATAAAAACACTTAATGATATAGTTGTCAGCTAGTCATAATGCTTTCCGCCAGTACCACTAACCGTTGGATCATTGTTCCTCACTCGCCCGATGATTTAGTCTCACTACATCAATTTGACTGTTTAGTCATTGTAAAAATTCAAATTCTGTTCACGTTAAAGTTTTTTTTTTTATTCATTAAGGTTATAATACTAATTGAATGATGTTTGTAATCATCACAGAGTCACTGTTTAGGTTGTATTCAAGAAAATAAATAGGTTTGGTAGCTTTCGAATATGGTTTAAATTACTTTTGATGTCAGTGACGTGGTGGTTTCTTGGTTAGAGTCCTCGCTACTGATTAGAAAAGTCTGGTTTTCAATTTTCACATTTGACTTATCTTTCTGACTGACACGACTTCAGGGTTCACCAAAGTTCTGAAAATGAACGCAAGAGATATTTTATTTCTGGGGAAATGTAGGTCAGCCTGGCGTAGCACCGACCACGTCACTCATAAAAGGTGTTTTCGTCATCGAAAACAAAATAGTGCAATAACGCCGTATTAACCATATCCTTTTAAGGCGTAGAGGGAAAAGCCTTTACATACTCCTAATGTCACTATACGTTTTCAATTACACAAGCTAAATAAAGGTAACAACAAATAAACCTAACATATACAGTTTACTGCAAAATTAAAACTAGTAACAATTTAAGAAAAATTTCATTGGTAAGAATGTAGTGTTAGAGAATGAATCGTAATGGTTTGTGCTAAAGAACAACATAGCTTGTTTCATAACTCGTGCCCAACTTTTAAAATCGATAGCTTTTTAACCGCTTGTTGTAAGTTGTTCAAAATTTGCATGTAAAGTTATAATGATTAGAACCCAACAGGGAATTAATTTCATAAAAAAAAACATTTGGTTATTATTGTTGCTTATTTAATTTATATAAATTTATAACGACCCATTGATGTAGTCAAAACTTAATGTTTACAGTATTTTAAGTTAAAAATAGCGAGTAAAAATCCATACACGGTAAAATTACCGTGTTTGCACGCTATTTTTAATAACCACGCATTTGTGGTTTTTTGACACAATTAGACACTTGAGAAATTGTGTGTTCCATTTCCGTTCATTCATAGGTGTAGACGTGGAACGATAACATTTATCATGAGTCTTAAAATGAAATTCTGCAGTTTACAAAACATCGCAATAAAAATGTATGACTATTTTTGCAAAGAGGCTAAACGAGGAAGATTATTTCATTCTTTAGAAAACCCTGAGAATAGGACAAGACACATTTTGGATTTATCTAAACGGTCATTTAATCGCTGGATTCAAGCACGTGACCGTCAATGTTCAAAATATACAAAATCACAAGGAAGAGCAAAAATGTTGGATAATTTCGACAGTGAACTTATTAGAAGTGAAATTCGCAAAATGTTGGGTATGAATGAAACTGTTACAATAAGAAAAAAAAATGTCGCTGAAAAAGAACAACAGTATTGAAATATCAAAGTCTACATTATGGAGGAATGTGAGAGCTGCTGGCTTTACATTCAGAAAGTATTCCAAATGACGAAACATCATCTGTGAGAAGCCACATATAGTAGTCATGAGAAGCAAGTACTTACGTGAAGTAAAAGAGGTGCGCAAGCAAGGTTATGATATTGTGTACTTGGATGAAACATGGATCAATGCTCACCACACTAACCAAAGGGAATGGCAGTCATCAGATGGAAAGATTAAGAGATTAATACCTAGCAGCAAAGGACAGCGCTTGATAATTGCTCATGCAGGTAGTCGACAACATGGACTAATACAGAATGCAGAGCTCATTTTTCTTTCAAAATCCATAGACAATCGGGATTATCACTCTGAGATGAATGGTCACATATTTAGACATTGGATTGAAAATTCTGTTCTCCCATCACTAGATCGACCATCTTGCCTAATAATGGACAATGCAGCGTACCACAACATTGTTGCACTTGAAGATAAAGTCCCGACGTCATCCAGTACAAAAGATGCTATTAAGATATGGCTCACAAAGGAGCACATACAATTTAATAACATGTACTTAAAACCTGAATTACTATCTCTAGTAAAGCAAAAACTAAGGACAAAGATTTTTCAAATAGATAAGATTATCCAAGAGCACGGTCATATAAGTTTGAGGCTGCCACCTTACCATGCTCATTTAAATCCAATAGAACTAATCTGGGACAAAATTAAAAGGACAAGTGGCAGATGAAAATACAACATTCAAAATATGCGATGTAAAGACTCTTGCTAATCTCGCTTTATTAAATATAAACAAAGATTATTGGGCTAAATGTGAAGACCACGTCTTAAAACAGGAAGAGGAATATTGGAAAAATTATGGTTTGTGGAATGTTCAACCCCAAACAGTTATTAATCTTTTAGACTCGTCTGATTCAGAATGAAGGTATATAGCCCCCACAATGTTGGCCCCTATATTACCTTAAATTAGTTCAACAAACGGTCCTTTTCAGGACCACACAACTATGAAAATTGGACATACAGGTATACCTTGATATTATCGTCCGTCCTCGAACTGAGAAGACAATAATTCTCCTGGTGTTTTGTCTTATTAGGTTATTTCGCCATTACGGCCACGCCTTTACCTAGTGAAAATTAATCATAGACCAGCAACTACGGTAATTTCTATTATTTAGGGATTCACAATTTACACTTTTGACAAACATCAAAGAAATTCGCCGTTTTAAGAAAACTGCAGCTGCAAGATATTTGTTAAATATACATTTAAAGGGTCTTTTGCATTCTAATAACATTTGGAAAATTTCAACAGTTTTTAACAAACGGTTACTGAGTAATAGCGTTTTGAAGTTGGGCACGTGATTTGAAACGAGCTGTAGAGTTGGAAGTTGTCAGCGACCCACAGCTGATGGCTTGTACCAGGATCAGTGGACCAAAACCATCCAGACCCTGCTCCACCCCTCAGCGGTGTCTCTAGTAACAGACTAACCTGTCTAGTCTGGTCAAGCGTGCAGGGATCGAAGAGGGAAGGCAACCCGGCACTCAAAATGTCGTGCTGAAGTCGGATGTGTTAGGCCGAAAGGCGCAAATATAACAGTTATAATGCAAACCACAACACAACGCAGACACGTCCACTACGTCCTTGTAAGGGCGGATGATGAAGAGGAATATTATTCTAGTCTACCACGAAACTCTAGAATACTTTAGTCATCGGGCGAACGCAACCAACCATTCTATAGTTAGTTCCTTTAATGAAGTTGTCGTGATGCCAAAGTAGAAACATTGACATCAGACATCTGTCAAGAATTGTTTTATTTAATCTCTTTTATGTGCTAGCATTTTATTGCTGAATATTCAACAAAGTAATTAAATAATTACAAAGTATTTTAAAACTTTGTGTAGACATATTTTAAAAAAAGTAAAGTACCCCCGTCACGCCAAGTGGCGTATAGGGAATATGGTGTTGGTGACCATTAATTTTACAGACCTTTAGCACATGATTTTTGGGGTAATATAGTCGGTATTACGCCCATGCCGCTTTACTTTCCCAGAAAAAAATCCGGTACCCATTAAAGGCTGGGTGAACCCGGAAACCGTCGGTTGGGATCGAACCCTACCTTTTGTCCTCTGTAGTCCAGTTCACTAACCACTGAGCTATCGCAGCTCCCCGTGTAGACATATGAACAATATAGACTTGGTATTTTGCCAACAAATTTAAGTACTTTTTGGGTGGCTTGTATAATTAATTCAAAAAGAGAGTTAATTTCCAATATTAGGAAGAAACAATCATCATTTTTTGGCCATGTAATGAGAAGAGAACAACTGGAATATATTATAACAACTGGAAAAATTGAGGACGAAGAGATAGAGGGGAGCAAAGAAAAAAAAATAACAGACAGCTTAAGAGAATGGCTTGGCAGAAGATCAACAACAGAAATGATAAATAGCTGCTGAGATCGAAAGTTGTGGAGAGACATGGCACCTACGCCAGTAGGCCCGGTACTTGATGATGATGATGTATAATTAATTCTCTGCTTCTTTCCCCATCCATAACTTTATAATCAAACAGTAGAGAAGTAATTATCCAGCTTCCTTGACTTATCCTCTGTTTGTGATAGCTCTTCATGCGCTGACATTCTTCTGCTTCTACCTTCCAAATCCCGGAGAGCTAGCACTTTTCAAGTCATTTTGTTGGTGTCGTTCTCTTAAGAAAATATCCTGTCTTTCACATCTACTTCGTCTGTTTCCACCTGTCTTCCCCGAGTCTATTTCGATATTTTCTTCTTTGTCACTTCACCTGGTTAAAAAAAGAAGGCCTGTCATTTGTACATGTAATATTCTCAGTTGGCTTCGGTAGTGAGTTCTGTCACGGTATCACCTTTGTCGTATCGCTTTGTTCACTAGACAGTGTCTAGTACTTGTTGACGTCATACAGTTTTCTACGCTTGTTCACCGTTCTCTGCATGTTTTACCACGAAGGCCAGACGATGGGGTGGAGGGAGGGAAGGGGGAGAGGGGTTTCAGTGCGCTAAGTTTGAGGTTTCCATTTTGGAACGCGCCACTCTTTGTTTCACACAAGTGTCTTGTCTCTCAGCGTGAGGTGAAGCTTGCGTCTCTATGAGCTTTGTGTATCTGTAAAGTGCAATATGAGATAATAAAAACGGTGTCCAAAGCGTCGTGATTCCAGTGTCTCTGAAAGAATTCACACACAAAAAAGAAAGATACTATAAGAAGATATTCACATTCTTCGCACCGCGAGTCAGCTTCTGCTGTTGTTCGCTAATATTGCAGGCTTAAGGAATACAGTGGAAGGTTGAAATAAAACATTAAAAGTTCCCTTCACGTCGTGACATATGGGGAAGATGGTGTTAGTGCCCATATTTTTCAATGACTAACCACATATTTTATGGGCGATGTGAACTGTCCTACTTTCCCAGAAAAACAGCCGGTGCCTGGTAGCCGTCAATCGAGCTGAATTTGACCTCCTGCCCTTAGTAGTTCACAGTTCACTAACCGCTGAGCTATCCAGTCTCCTGTCGACTGTGACTATATCATGAAAAGAGATCAGAAAAGCTTTTCGTGGTATGCGCCTTGTTTCGAGAAATTCAAAAGTTAAAATAAAACAGGAGACAAATAATAAATGAATATTATTATGGAGGGAAACTTCCGTGGCGATAGATCAGCGAATCATTTCAGGAGAAGAGGTATGTTTACAACACTCGGAAAACAATCACTAAAAATCAACAAAAGAACAATAAGAAAACAGGATGTGTTAACAATAGATAGTCTAAAACCGGAAAAGAATTAAATGAAGGAAATTATTTTTTTAATGCATTTGACAAAAAAATGCCAGCCGAAGTTCATGGCGTGGTCTACTGTTTTTATGACACAGATTCGCATAAAGAACGTCCCTTCGAAGGCGAAGATGTTAGAAGATTACACATACACAACGCTTCTAACGTGCAATCACAGTGTATTCAGGAAGACAACCCTCAGAAAACTATACTGCCTTCATTTCCCAGCTCCCGAATTACCAACATCTCTCATCCCTGAAAGAACATGCAGACAGCAGCCTGGATTGAGATTTTGAAGATTCACATCTACTACTGAAATAAAATACAATATTACCGTACACTTAGAATAAACTTTGGTCAGTTATGTGCGGCTTTGTAAATCTTAAAACTGTACGGTACCAACTACTGTGTATGTATATGGAAGGAAGGAATTTGAGTTAGGGAGGGGAAATACATGTGAAGAGCGAGAGACAAGCAAGAGAGGGGAAAATAAGAGAGAGAGAGAGAGAGAGAGAGAGAGAAAATAAAAATGATAATATTTGAACCGCTATTAGCTTTTTAACCGATACTATTCCCTGAAGAGATAGAGGGAAGTAAAGAGCAAAGATTCCAGACAGCTTAAGAGAATGGCTTGATAGAAGATCAACAACAGACATGATAACTGTCAAGATCGAAAGTTGTGGAGAGACATGATCACCTATGCCAGCAGGCATGGTACTTGATGATGATTTCCCTTCTAAATTGACATCCATCTTTGTAAAAAAAAAAAAAAAAAAAAGTAAAGTACCCCCGTCACGCCAAGTGGCGTATAAAGAATATGGTGTTACTGACCATAAATTTTACAGACCCGTCAGCACACGATTTTTGGAGTAATGTGGTCGGTATTACGCCCGTGCCGCTTTACTTTCCCAGAAAAAAAATCCGGTACCCATTAAAGGCTGGGTGAACCGGTAGCCGTCGGTTGGAATCGAACCCTACCTCTTGTCCTTTGTAGTCCAGTTCACAAACCACTGAGCTAACGCGGCTCCCATCCATCTTTGTACCTGGAGGTTATTGTTCCCATTTATAAACCAACTCCAAATTCTCGGCAAGTCACAAAGTGATATTCAGTTTTGTCGGCCTAATGAAACCCACTGAAGAAAAACTAGCGCACTTTGAACAGCCAGCTATCTATCTATTGACCTTTCGAACCGTAGACGGCCCATTTGGCACAGACCCAGATACTCTTTCTCTTATCTAAATTTTTATTCTAGCTGTTTTTAATCCTTGTAAAGATCTTTTTTCAAGTCTCGTCATTTGGCTCTGTTCTGTGCAAGCAACTCTATCTCATTGAGGGGCCGATTCCTGCTGCTCTTGCCTCTCTGATCAATGTTCTCAGTGTCTCTCTGGGTCGGCCTCTTTTCTTCTTACCTGTTGTTTCCCACATGAGGGTTTGCTTTATTATTCGGTTATTATCTCTCCTCATCACATGTCCAACATACGACCATCGTCTTTTCTTGATTACTGAAGATATTAGTGGTTGATTGGCTATGTCTCTAATTTCCTTGTTTGTTTTGAATTCGTTCCACGCTGTACCAAGTACTAATTTTCGAATGCGTTCAACTTTGATTCTATGTCTCTTGTTTTCCAGCTCTCACATGCATACGTATTGGTTGTTAGTACGTTTGATTTGAATAATCTAAGTTTTGTGTTTGTGCTGATGAGTTTTGATTTCCACAACTTTTCAAGGCTTCTGAAAGACATTGCTGCTTTAGCTATTCTGAATCTAATTCTATCTAACTACACTATAAAACAAAAGTGTGGAACACATAAACACATTCCTCAAACAAGCAATACACTTTCTCTCGTCTCTCCTAGTCTCCGCCACATAATCCTTTTTCTCTCTGGTTGTGTCTATCCTGGCCTTTTCATTAAAGTCTATCGGATTAATTTCACGACTTCGCCTAGATCATACTAGACTCGAGGGCTGTACTTAAGCACAGGTAAGCGTCGTGCACAATGTCCCCTATCTTCACTATCTGTCAACAGATTTTAACTTCTGTGATTTACATACATTGTTTCTTCTCTCTAATCTCTCTCTCTACACATTTTCATTCCTTGTTTGCCCTTTCTTTCATTAATTTCATACCTCTCAATTTGTATATAGAAATACGAAGAGAATTATTCCTAGCTTTTTTTTCTTCACATCTGCTCCTGTTTCTTGGGCTATTTCTGTCATGCGTCTATCACATTTTATTTCTGTTGTGGTTATTCATTTTACTTATTGCTCTCGAGTCAGGTGTCCACTTCTGGCACTGGTAGCACACCATTGGAATAAAGATTATTGCATTTTGTGCTGTAGAGTGTTCGTTTAGCCTCCAGAAACCATCAAAAAGTGGAAAAAGAACGATCTGTCTAAACATGGACAGAAAGACACACCTGGAGATTTATTTGCCAAACTCGATGAGTTCACTTCCATAAAACAGAAATAATGTGTGCTGATTTTGTAAATTCTTTCTTTTTTGTTTAACTCTACTTGTTCTATTGAACAAACTTTGGAATTCTCCCCAGATTTAATATTCCGCTACAGAAAGAATTGCCACAATTGCTTTATTTTTTTCTGCAATAAAACAAATGCTAAAGTAGCGCACAATCAAAAAGGAAATAGGAGTTTAGACAAGGAATATAATCATTTAAAATCCCAATGTCTTCCAGTGCGTAGTAATTAACTGGACAGACATGATATCTCGAATCTGACTAGTCATTTTAGACGTGGTTTTAAAATCAAGTAACAATTTGCAGCAGAATAATTCCCACTTTTAGACATAAATTGATGTAGTTTCTGGCAGCTTCATTATAAGCTCCTTAAATTGTAATGTCAAAGTTAACTTCCCTATCAATGTCGTATTCATCGTTTACTACATTTGCTATTCTTTGTAGTTGAGTGTAAAAGAGGAACCAATAATGATCATGTATTTAACTTTGGAAGGAGAGGTAAAGTTAGAGTGAAGTGAGAATAATATCCACAAGCTCCCTAGCAATGAAGTGCAATGGACTAAAATGGGTAAAAGGCCGTCCAACATACTGAATGAAGAGACAAAAAAAAACAACATAAACTAAAGATTACTAAATAGCCCCATAAAAGATATACAATAAAATATGTAGCAGGAAACGATAAATTGTGTTCTCTATTTTTGTGGCTCAGTATTTAAAATTCAATTTTCTCTTAACTGTAAAATCTATTTAAAATATGTGCATACTTTTTTCTTCTCATAGTCCATGTGGTTACACATCTTTCTTACTATGAGTTTTCGTTTTTTTTTTTTTTACAATCACATTATTCTTTGAGCTTTATTTTCTTGTGACAGTATCTTGGACTTTGTATGGTATTCAGGAAAAGTTTCCCATTTCTGGGTAGTTGTGCCAGTTCCAAAGTTATAACATCAATCTAGTATCATTCTAAAAAATTGTCTAATTATTTAACAAGATTTACTAGCTGCACAGCTACACTATTTTCACTCAGGCAGATAGTAGAGAAGAACATAGAATGTAACAAGAATGTGTGCATAGCTTTGAGGATCAAGAGAAAGCTGTCAATATGGTGGATAGAAATATATTATGGTAAACACTGGATCGTTACCCAGTAACTAGCCCACTTATTAGATGTTGCAAGAGCTTATATAGTAACTGCAGAACTGAGATTAGAGCAAGTAAAGGAACATCAAAACCATTCACAGTAACATCTGGAATAAGACAAGGGTGCGTGTTGTCATCACTCTTGTTTATCACTTGCATTGACAAGATATGCAAGAATGCCAAATCATAGAGTGAAGATAAAAAATGAACTAATTTTTGCTGATGACCAAGCCTAATAGCTTTTGAAGAAACAGAACTTCAACAACATCTACTGATCTTGAATAAAAAAATTTTAATGAATGACATGAAAATAAGCACTGAAAAAAAAACATAAGTTATATCAATAGGAAGATAAAGATGACATTAAACATAGCTATAGAGCATTAAATCATAAAACAAGTAACAAACTTTAAATATTTGGGTGCAACATTCTCTGGAAATGGCAAAATTGATAAAGAAATGGATAAATTATGCAACAAGGTGAACCAAACATTGGGACAGCTTTACCCTATACTTCAACACAAACCAAATATTGGGACAGCTTTACCCTATACTTCAACACAAACCAACATTGGGACAGCTTTACCCTATACTTCAACACAAACCAAATATTGGGACAGCTATCCCCTATACTTCAACACAAACCAAACATTGGGACAGCTTTACCTATACTTCAACACAAACCAAATATTGGGACAGCTTTACCCTATACTTCCACACAAACCAAATACTGGGACAGCTATCCCCTATACTTCAACACAAACCAAACATTGGGACAGCTTTACCCTATACTTCAACACAAACCAAATATTGGGACAGCTTTACCCTATACTTCAACACAAGACAATATCTGTTACCACCAAGAAACATCTTATACAGAGTATATTCATCCCATCATTGTGCTATCAATGTCAAACATAGTCACTTACATCTAAGCATAAAAGAAAGTTTTGTCACCACAGAGATGAGATGTCTGAGAGCAGGTCTTAGAGTAACCGGTAAAGACAGAATCAGAAATGACATTATAAGAGAAAAAGTAGGCATTGAACAAATCCTAAGCTACAAACAGAAACAACAAATAACTGGTTTTGCCCATCTAGAAATAGAATGTCATGCAATTCATTACTAAAGTATATATTATAAGAGGAGAAGAGCAATGGGCAGATTCAGAGTAAGATGGACAGACAACATCAAAGGGCAATGAGTGAAGCCACTAAAAGGGCGAGAACCAGAACTTTGTATATCCCTTGACACCCAAACGGGAAGTGAAGAAAGAATGAAAGAACATAATATTTACTAGCTCACAATGAAAGATGGACCATCAACAGTACAATTAATCTCAATCCACACCAGATTGGTATGCTGTCTATTATTAATTTTTGTCTTCCTATGCCACTATTTTTTCCTTTGTTACAATATTTTCAAAATTTCCTAGATTGTCATGATATAAAGAGAATAGACTGCTTCTTGTATAATGTGATAGCTCTCTTTTTGGAAGCAATTTTTTTTCTTTCAGGAGGTCTTCATTAATCACTTTAGATGTCCACAATATTCTCAACATCTTGAACATTGAGTTGTTAAACACTTTTCTGTTCTTTCCAAGAATGTTCTATCTGTTCCTGAATTCTACATGACTCATAAGCAATGACTGGATCTATGGAACTTTGAAGAAATCTCTTTCCTTCTCTCTGTTCTGTTCAGAATGATTTGTTGCAGAAAGTACTTTTTATTTTGTAAATTGTTGCCTCTGTCTGGGTTTTTAAAAATGTCATTTCAGATCTTTCACCTAAAGTTATTATTGTGCCATTGTATTGAAAGATATAGTTTTGTTCCTGTACTCTTATTTTGATCATGCATTTTAGTTGTTAGCGTATCCTTTTTCTTTGAGACAACTATTAATTTAGTTTTCTTGCAATTTAACCTTCATTTAAAATACTTCTTGACAAAACCATTTAATACTTCTTAACAAAACCATTTTCTACAGCTCTTTCGTACTATTTGTTATTAATACTGTAATGACAGTATGCCTGAGGTAGTCAATGTGATAGTGTATATACTGGTATTTTACATAGAAATGCTCTACATTAGTATCAGATGGGGACTGGTTGGTCTCAAGACAAGACGCTGGTCTCAAGCTCAAATCTCAGCTGCACAGTTGGGATTTCATATTTGTGATATCTCTTCGCAGCAACCACCCTGGCCTCAGCAGCGAGGTCTGGCTTGAAACAACAATTACTCGTCGGCTGAAAGAATATGAATGCACCCGAAGACAGAGTTATCTGCCTGTACAGCGAAGGACCCTTGTGCACACAGCTGCTAGGAAAAAACTGATTAACACGAAAAATAAATTCAGTTCCTACTGTCTAGAGACTTCACCAGAGATGAAAGCTGGTGAATGCAAAAAAAAAAAAAATCAGATGAATTTTGTAAAGAAGATTTTTTTTGTCAGATACACTTTAAAGTGTATCTGACAAAAAGTAAGACAAACCTTTCAACATCATAGACAAATGTTTAATACAATTCTATCTATTGACCTTTCGAGCTGTAACCGGCCCATAGGGCGTAGACCAAGATACACCTTTTCCTATATGAATTATTTGTTCTAGCAGTTTTCTTTTAAAGATATTTTATCAAATCTCGCCATCTGTCTCTGTTCTGTGCAAGCAGTTCTATCTCATTGAGGAAGCCGATTCCTGCTGCTCTTGCCTCTCTCATCAATGTTCTTCTCAGTGTCTCCCTGGGTCTTCCTCTTTTTCTTTTACCTGTTGTTTCCCATATGAGGGCTTGCTTTGCTATTCGATTATTATCTCTTCTCATCACATGTCCAACGTATGACCATCGTCATACACTAATAACAATTGCTATTTTAAAAATTCAAACAATTTTATTGAAACATTAAAGAAAACTAATAATTGTTCTACACAGCTTAGCTATGTTTGTGTAAAGAAAAATTATTAGAATGCTAACAAATAACTAACCACAACAAAATATATAAGTGGACAATTTTGAAAAAAAATCCTGGCTGTTTTGAATGGTTCAATTTACATAACATTGCCCTAATTTATTTACACTTAAAATTCTTCTGCACTTTTTTTCCTGGCCAACTCCCTCCAGATCCTCTTGCATGAGATAATGCTGTTCTCATTGTTAAAGGCAGTTAAATAAGTTACCATGAGTGATGATCACTGAAAATTCAACTTACAACACAAAACTTTAAAATCTCAGCTTTATTAAAACTGTTTACTCTAATGTTCTTGGATAACGAAAAAGGGCAATGAAGACATATAAAAGATCTGAACGCTGAAAAGAGCTGCTATAAACATCGTACACGGGAAATTAAAATTCTACAGCAACGTTAAAAGATTCAATGGACTTTGGAGCAACTGATTAATTATATATATATATACACATACATGAATATGATTAACATCTAACTGCTAGAACTATTTAATAAATTATATTAACATTTTTGAAAGGAAATTATATTGCTGATAATATGGTACTCTTATCAATCTAGCCCATGATGCGGATCGCCTGAACTAACTTGTGGCTGCACGGTGATAACTTGGTGAAAATTTTTTTTAAAGGAATATTTCGAGGATGGAACTGAATCATTTGTTTTTGTATGAGGTCAAACTATTGGTTAGCTTGCCTACCTGGCTTCTACAAGTTACCTGGACTAATGAATCACCTTGCGCCGCGATACACGTTTACCAACTTCCTGCGTCCGGGACTTGACTAGATTCATTTAGTGTATTATATTCTGAGCACTAGAAAATAAATGCTTGGTGTATTTTTCAGGCTGCCTTTCATGAGAAAATATAATGTTTCTTCCTTCTCAAAAGCAGATTTCTTTAATATTTTTAATGTTCAGTTGATGGCTGAGCAGCACAATATATAGCTGAACAAAGCAATTAAAATCACCTTCTGGAGCATTTTTTTAAATTGTAATATTAAAGTGTTCAAGATAACGAACGATGTGCGCTTAATGAAATGTACTCTGAAGCTCTCCATAAATAAATTATAACAATCTATAAACACAAAACAGAGTTTAACTATATTTTAATATAAATATAATATAGTAACATATATATTACACGTGTTAAAATATAAGTTATTCGGTAATAGTAATAGATATGATATATAAGTATTATAGTATAGGCTACAATACACACATATTTATTATAGTTTATTATATAGTACCTATATTTATTACAAATATAAAATAAAATTATGAATAAAATATATTGAAAACAAACTATCTTCAATAATAATTAAATGATAATGGTTAAAAGGTAATTGTATTTTTCGTTATTTTTTCCCTTGTTAATGTATGCAGTAACTGGAGCACACAAAGAAATTATTGAGAATAGAATATATTCAATAAGTTTTAAATTAATCAAAATAAATCAATATAGTTAGTATTAATCATTTTTCAAAACGTTTAAATAATAATTATAATGTTACTATATATAGTTAATAAATAATATTTATATAGTAGTATACATCAAGTATTTATAGTATTATATATTATAATATAATTATTAAGTGTTTATTTAATTTACTTTAGTTCAACCAACGTCCTTATAAATTATTTTCATTCAATATTTAAATCATTTTAAATGTATTTAAGTATTTTCTTCAGTGTTTTTAATTTGTTTTTTATTATTTTAATGAAAGATTTCAATATGAAAATAGTGTACACTCATTGCTTTGTGTAAAAAAAAATTCACTGCAATTATTAAAAGTCATTTTTTCATCAATTTGACATTCATTATTTATTATTAAGAATACTTAATATTGTGGAAACGAAACCGAAACACAATAAAACTACTGTTTTATATAATTCATTATAGTTTTGGCATTTGACTTTGATATTATTTATGAAATAAATAAAGTCAAAGAAGAGAGAATTGTATAACAAAAATAATCAATGAAAAATGCAACAAATGAGTGTAACTTACTTCCATCTGACGGGTTCTGAAAACCATCTCTTTTATATCCTTCACACAATGCGCCGAAGCTTCTGGATATGAAGACCGACAACACAAACGAGATCAACATAAAATCACATTTACTTCTCATATTCGCAAAATTCGTCTTCTTCTGTTTAAACAGCTAAACGCATCGGATCCTTAATAAAATTCACGCCTAAAAAGTGCACTAGCAAACAAAAGCACGGATAAGCCAGTTCATCTTATAAGTAAAACAGAAAACAAAAAGTCCTGCTTTAATCATTCACATCAGTTCAGTGCAAGTTGTTTGAGAAATAACAAGTAAAATTATGCTACACTTTACAACGACGTTGGTCTCTATTTTGACATTTAGATATTTTCAGTTTGAAAGCGAAACCCGAAACGTGTTTGAAAAATTAACGAATGTCACAGACTAACTCATCACACCTAAAGTTAAGTTCTAAAAGAGTCTCTTTTTTTTCGCTTTCGACTTCGATGCGGCTTTCATTCCATAACCGCACACCAAAAAAAAAAAAAGAAAAATCTTTGTTACGGTACCAAGTCAAGAACTTTGTTTTCCACTTTAAGCAATACCTTCTACGAAACTTCTAAAAGATTAAAGATTTTCATTAAATATATTCTCATGTCTTTTAACAAAGACTGAAGTAAAATTCTCCAGATTGTGAAATAGTCAGCCAGCTACGCTAATAATAGCGCCGCCAAAAGTCGTCAGAGAACGAGGTCAAGTCTGTCCAGGCATTGTAGCAGCAGACGAGAAGTAAACAACCTCAGCCGCTGATTGGTCGAACGTCTAGTGAAAGCCTGTCTCTAATTCCCAGCCGCATTTTGCGAATAAGTTACCAAGGACATATTATCTTTTCAGCCCGCCATGACATATCAACATATTGTTATAACATTATTCTCTTGTTCATGTGATTATATTTGAATGTTTTAACAGTGGAGTTAAATTATAATAGGATATATTGTATCGTAATATGGTAACGTTTGGAGACATATTTAATCTTTATAAAGTTTATAAAACTGTTACTAGTGCAACAAAGACAGTGAGTGCTTCACTCAGGTTCAATTAAATTGCTTCAATTTCAACATACATTACACAGATCACAAGAGTCTTACTCTTAGTTTAACAGATTTAGGACACGACATTTGGCGAAACTATAATTCAGGAACTGCAAAAATGTAGAATTAAACACTGTACGAAAGACACATTAAATTTCGAAATGTTTAACAGTAAGTGTAAGCAACGGAAATCATATGGACATACAAAAATATATTTACAACACCATTTAACACGTTATTTAACATTAGTTAAAGACTTGAAAAGAACTGTGTACCTCAAATGAACGATTAACTTTTTTTTTTTATGTTATTTATAAAGTTTAACAAAATACTTAAGATCAGTTGTCAGGGATACGGGCCCAAAAACCGGATATAGGCCTATATGATATGTATCTACTAGAATAGTTTAAACTACTGTAGTGTGCAAGGCTAAAATCTACTTCGAAACATAAGAACACTCTTGGCTGTAAACAGTGTTTATTTCAGAAGAAAATGGCCTCTTCGGGGAGGGGGGCATTTAAAGAAAAAAACAATTTCAAGTCTTAATTTATATATCTCACTTACCTGTAATTTCTGACTCATGGTTAGATCCTCATTTAATACTGACGCTGTTTTTTAAATGGCAGAGCGCTACAGATTTGCAGAAGAATTCTTCACTTAGAATCTCTTCTCCATCAATAGAAATCCTCATGCAGTGAACTATCTCCTAGTTGGTTTCTTAGTGGAGTCATCATTTTGTTCATAGCGCTAAATGACCTTCCAGCGGTGACTTGATATTGGTACAGTCTATATCTTTACGCTAGTATTTTTCACTTTGTTATAACCAATTGAAGATTGAAGAATATATTTTAATGGTGATACATTGTCGTTTATGTTTGAGGCCAAATATGTAAAAGACTTCAGATCAGCTTGCAAATGATCTAAGTCATGCAAATACTGACACAGAGAGTGTTAACATCGGGCTCTTTTATCTGCTGAATGTGATGACATCATTCAAAAAATGAAAGGAGCTGAATTTAATTTAAAGGATTGCTTTCTGAACCATTTGTCACGTTCAGATATTACAGTGTATCTGTGAATTTAGCAGTGTCTGCAAACATGTTTTGTCATCAGAGACATAGTTTTGTTGTTTGGATGTGTGACACTTTATCTCTCAATTCTTTATATGTTGCAGTAAAATCACTATGTTTGTGTTTTTCTGCTTTGTGTACATCCACAGAAATGTATTTTAATTGTAAAGATGTGTTTGAAATTAACTTTGGTAAAATTGCCAACTAATATTCTTGTTTCTACAAGCATTTGTTTAGAAACAACTCCTAGTATCTCCCCCAACAAGCACAGTGTTAACATGAAAGTTGATTTTTTTTGTTATTTCAAGAGATAAATCTTCAGCTAGAAAGGCTAGATCTGTCCCATTCCTATGTAAATGCTCACAAGTCATCATGACAGACTCATAGCATTTCTTAATGTTGTGAACGGTGTTATGACTGACTCTGGAATTCTCAGCCCAGGATCTTCTAACATTTTATATCTCGGAGAATTGTTTCTCTATTTGTAGATTAGTGGACCAGCTTCAGACTGCATACAGAAAAAACATTTTCACGTAGGGGGAACTTATCTCATGCACATTTCAGTGACAATACATGAGCCTTACAATGTATATAGGGAATAGTCCTTCCTGATTTATTTGACATCCTTTTGTGAACCCCGGAAATAGTGTCTGTGAAAAATTAGAACCTCCATCAAACCTACAAGATTACTAAATGACATACCTCGTTTATTTATTTCACTTTCAGTTCAGTTTTTTATGATTTCAACTGTTGTATTTTGAAGTGGAATTATACACAAAAATGTCTCCAATTTCTCCAGTCTGCCACATATCTCACACATATATAGACAGTTCAGATTTGTTGGCAGTGTTTGTGGATTCATCAGCCATTAAAACAAATTGTTTCCCCTTAATTTCAGTAGAAAATTGTTCATCAAGTAGCTCTCCCATGTAACAGCTCACAAGCTGTCCCTACTACAATATGCAGCTCCTTCACTCTGTTTCTAAAGCCAGTCACTTTAACTCTTACCACATGGTCCCATCAAACATCTCACACAATCTCTTCATATTGGGTTGTGTGAGTTAACTCCTCTTTAAGTAGGAAATAGAATCTCATCAAAATATTCATGCCATACCAATTTTCTTCAATATCGGCTTTACATTGGTGATGTAAGATAGAGTGAATGCTCTTTTCATGAAATATACGATTTTTTTCTCTGTTGCATTTTATGATATTCAGAAGAATCTTGTTTTTTTTTTTTTTTTTTTTTCAATTTCCAAGTAGTTCCTGATGCTTTCTTATAATTAGTGAAAAGTACATTAATAAAGATACTTTTGGTTTTCTGAAGTATGTTTGCTTCGTTCAGATAGTATCTAGAACAAACACGACAACAAACACCACCTTGATCTTTATCTCTAACAAGCCACTTGTATTTATCTGTCCACGAATCAATAAAATTATACACAGACTTATAGCTAGCTTCTTTCTCGGAGTATGTCCAGATGAACTAGTAGTTGGTATGGGCACTTCATCATGAGGAAATGTTGCTATTATAGTTGTCTGAATAAGAGGACTGCCTGCATCTTGAGGAAATGTTGCTATTATAGTTGTCTGAATGAGATGACTGCCCGCATCGTGAGAAAATGTTGCTATTATAGTTGTCTGAATAAGATGACTGCCTGCATCGTGAGAAAATGTTGCTATTATAGTTGTCTGAATAAGATGACTGCCTGCATCGTGAGAAAATGTTGCTATTATAGTTGTCTGAATAAGATGACTGCCTGCATCGTGATGAGGAAATGTTGCTATTATAGTTGTCTGAATAAGATGACTGCCTGCATCGTGAGAAAATGTTGCTATTATAGTTGTCTGAATGAGAGGACTGCCCGCATCATGAGAAAATGTTGCTATTATAGTTGTCTGAATAAGATGACTGCCTGCATCGTGATGAGAAAATGTTGCTATTATAGTTGTCTGAATAAGATGACTGCCTGCATCGTGAGAAAATGTTGCTATTATAGTTGTCTGAATAAGATGACTGCCTGCATCGTGAGAAAATGTTGCTATTATAGTTGTCTGAATAAGATGACTGCCTGCATCGTGATGAGGAAATGTTGCTATTATAGTTGTCTGAATAAGATGACTGCCTGCATCGTGAGAAAATGTTGCTATTATAGTTGTCTGAATGAGAGGACTGCCCGCATCATGAGAAAATGTTGCTATTATAGTTGTCTGAATGAGAGGATTGCCTGCATCGTGATGAGGAAATGTTGCTATTATAGTTGTCTGAATAAGAGGACTGTCAGCATCGTGATGAGGAAATGTTGCTATTATAGTTGTCTGAATGAGAGGACTGCCTGCATCGTGATGAGGAAATGTTGCTATTATAGTTGTCTGAATGAGAGGACTGCCAGCATCGTGATGAGGAAATGTTGCTATTATAGTTGTCTGAATAAGAGGACTGTCAGCATCGTGATGAGGAAATGTTGCTATTATAGTTGTCTGAATAAGAGGACTGCCAGCATCGTGATGAGGAAATGTTGCTATTATAGTTGTCTGAATGAGAGGACTGTCAGCATCGTGATGAGGAAATGTTGCTATTATAGTTGTCTGAATAAGAGGACTACCTGCATCTTGAGGAAATGTTGCTATTATAGTTGTCTGAATGAGAGGATGTCAGCATCGTGAGGAAATGTTGCTATTATAGTTGTCTGAATGAGAGGATGTCAGCATCGTGAGGAAATGTTGCTATTATAATGGTCTGAATAAGAGGACTGCCAGCATCGTGAGGAAATGTTGCTATATTATAGTTGTCAGATTAAGAGGAAGGCCTGCATCGTGATGAGGAAATGTTACTATTATAGTTGTCTGAATAAGAGGACTGCCAGCATCGTGATGAGGAAATGTTGCTATTATAGTTGTCTGAATGAGAGGATGTCAGCATCGTGATGAGGAAATGTTGCTCTTATAGTTGTCTGAATGAGAGGATGTCAGCATCGTGAGGAAATGTTGCTATTATAGTTGTCTGAATGAGAGGATGTCAGCATCGTGAGGAAATGTTGCTATTATAGTTGTCTGAATGAGAGGATGTCAGCATCGTGAGGAAATGTTGCTATTATAATGGCCTGAATAAGAGGACTGCCAGCATCGTGAGGAAATGTTGCTATATTATAGTTGTCAGATTAAGAGGAAGGCCTGCATCGTCAGGAAATGTTGCTATTATAGCTGTCTGAATGAGATGACTGCCTGCATCATGAGAAAATGTTGCTATTATAGTTGTCTGAATAAGAGGACTCCCTGCATCGTGAAGAATTTGTTGCTATTATAGTTGTCTAATAAGAGGACTGCCTGCATCGTGAAGAATTTGTTGCTATTATAGTTGTCTAATAAGAGGACTGTCAGCATCGTGAAGAAATGTTGCTATTATAGTTGTCTGAATAAGAGGACTGTCAGCATCGTGATGAGGAAATGTTGCTATTATAGTTGTCTGAATAAGAGGACTGTCAGCATCGTGATGAGGAAATGTTGCTATTATAGTTGTCTGAATAAGAGGACTGTCAGCATCGTGATGAGGAAATGTTGCTATTATAGTTGTCTGAATAAGAGGACTGTCAGCATCGTGATGAGGAAATGTTGCTATTATAGTTGTCTGAATAAGAGGACTGTCAGCATCGTGATGAGGAAATGTTGCTATTATAGTTGTCTGAATAAGAGGACTGCCTGCATCGTGATGAGGAAATGTTGCTATTATAGTTGTCTGAATAAGAGGACTGCCTGCATCGTGATGAGGAAATGTTGCTATTATAGTTGTCTGAATGAGAGGACTGCCTGCATCATGATGAGGAAATGTTGCTATTATAGTTGTCTTAATAAGAGGACTGCCTGCATCGTGATGAGGAAATGTTGCTATTATAGTTGTCTGAATAAGAGGACTACCTGCATCTTGAGGAAATGTTGCTATTATAGTTGTCTGAATGAGAGGATGTCAGCATCGTGAGGAAATGTTGCTATTATAGTTGTCTGAATGAGAGGATGTCAGCATCGTGAGGAAATGTTGCTATTATAGTTGTCTGAATGAGAGGATGTCAGCATCGTGAGGAAATGTTGCTATTATAGTTGTCTGAATGAGAGGATGTCAGCATCGTGAGGAAATGTTGCTATTATAATGGTCTGAATAAGAGGACTGCCAGCATCGTGAGGAAATGTTGCTATATTATAGTTGTCAGATTAAGAGGAAGGCCTGCATCGTGATGAGGAAATGTTACTATTATAGTTGTCTGAATAAGAGGACTGCCAGCATCGTGATGAGGAAATGTTACTATTATAGTTGTCTGAATAAGAGGACTGCCAGCATCGTGATGAGGAAATGTTGCTCTTATAGTTGTCTGAATGAGAGGATGTCAGCATCGTGAGGAAATGTTGCTATTATAGTTGTCTGAATGAGAGGATGTCAGCATCGTGAGGAAATGTTGCTATTATAGTTGTCTGAATGAGAGGATGTCAGCATCGTGAGGAAATGTTGCTATTATAATGGCCTGAATAAGAGGACTGCCAGCATCGTGAGGAAATGTTGCTATATTATAGTTGTCAGATTAAGAGGAAGGCCTGCATCGTCAGGAAATGTTGCTATTATAGCTGTCTGAATGAGAGGACTGCCTGCATCGTGAGGAAATGTTGCTATTATAGTTGTTTGAATAAGAGGACTGTCAGCATCGTGAGGAAATGTTGCTATTATAGTTGTCTGAATGAGCGGACTGCCTGCATCGTGAAGAATTTGTTGCTATTATAGTTGTCTAATAAGAGGACTGCCTGCATCGTGAAGAATTTGTTGCTATTATAGTTGTCTAATAAGAGGACTGTCAGCATCGTGAAGAAATGTTGCTATTATAGTTGTCTGAATAAGAGGACTGCCTGCATCGTGATGAGGAAATGTTGCTATTATAGTTGTCTGAATGAGAGGACTGTCAGCATCGTGATGAGGAAATGTTGCTATTATAGTTGTCTGAATGAGAGGACTGTCAGCATCGTGATGAGGAAATGTTGCTATTATAATGGTCTGAATGAGAGGACTGTCAGCATCGTGATGAGGAAATGTTGCTATTATAGTTGTCTGAATAAGAGGACTGCCTGCATCGTGATGAGGAAATGTTGCTATTATAGTTGTCTGAATAAGAGGACTGTCAGCATCGTGATGAGGAAATGTTGCTATTATAGTTGTCTGAATAAGAGGACTGCCTGCATCGTGATGAGGAAATGTTGCTATTATAGTTGTCTGAATAAGAGGACTGTCAGCATCGTGATGAGGAAATGTTGCTCTTATAGTTGTCTGAATAAGAGGACTGCCTGCATCATGATGAGGAAATGTTGCTATTATGGTTGTGTTAATAAGAGGACTGCCAGCATCGTGATTAGGAAATGTTGCTATTATAGTTGTCTGAATAATAGGACTGCCTGCATCTTGAGGAAATGTTGCTATTATAGTTGTCTGAATGAGAGGACTGTCAGCATCGTGATGAGGAAATGTTGCTATTATAGTTGTCTGAATAAAAGGACTGCCTGCATCGTGATAAGGAAATGTTACTATTATAGTTGTCTGAATAAGAGGACTGCCTGCATCGTGATAAGGAAATGTTACTATTATAGTTGTCTGAATAAGAGGACTGCCTGCATCGTGAGGAAATGTTGCTATTATAGTTGTCTGAATAATAGGACTGTCAGCATCGTGAGGAAATGTTGCTATTATAGTTGTCTGAATAAGAGGACTGCCAGCATCGTGATGGGGAAATGTTGCTATTATAGTTGTCTGAATGAGAGGATGTCAGCATCGTGAGGAAATGTTGCTATTATAGTTGTCTGAATGAGAGGATGTCAGCATCGTGAGGAAATGTTGCTATTATAATGGTCTGAATAAGAGGACTGCCAGCATCGTGAGGAAATGTTGCTATTATAGTTGTCTGAATGAGAGGATGTCAGCATCGTGAGGAAATGTTGCTATTATAGTTGTCTAATAAGAGGACTGTCAGCATCGTGAAGAAATGTTGCTATTATAGTTGTCTGAATAAGAGGACTGTCAGCATCGTGATGAGGAAATGTTGCTATTATAGTTGTCTGAATAAGAGGACTGCCTGCATCGTGATGAGGAAATGTTGCTATTATAGTTGTCTGAATAAGAGGACTGTCAGCATCGTGATGAGGAAATGTTGCTATTATAGTTGTCTGAATAAGAGGACTGCCTGCATCGTGATGAGGAAATGTTGCTATTATAGTTGTCTGAATAAGAGGACTGTCAGCATCGTGATGAGGAAATGTTGCTATTATAGTTGTCTGAATAAGAGGACTGCCTGCATCATGATGAGGAAATGTTGCTATTATGGTTGTCTGAATAACAGGACTGCCTGCATCGTGATGGGGAAATGTTGCTATTATAGTTGTCTGAATGAGAGGACTGCCTGCATCGTGATGAGGAAATGTTACTATTATAGTTGTCTGAATGAGAGGACTGCCTGCATCGTGATGGGGAAATGTTGCTATTATAGTTGTCTGAATGAGAGGACTGCCTGCATCGTGAGGAAATGTTGCTATTATAGTTGTCTGAATGAGAGGACTGCCTGCATCGTGATGAGGAAATGTTGCTATTATAGTTGTCTGAATAAGAGGACTGTCAGCATCGTGAGGAAATGTTGCTATTATAGTTGTCTGCATAAGAGGACTGCCTGCATCGTGATGAGGAAATGTTACTATTATAGTTGTCGGATTAAGAGGATTGCCTGCATCGTGATGAGGAAATGTTACTATTATAGTTGTCTGAATAAGAGGACTGCCAGCATCGTGATGAGGAAATGTTGCTATTATGGTTGTGTTAATAAGAGAGGACTGCCTGCATCGTGATGAGGAAATGTTGCTATTATGGTTGTGTTAATAAGAGGACTGCCTGCATCGTGATGAGGAAATGTTGCTATTATAGTTGTCTTAATAAGAGAGGACTGCCTGCATCGTGATGAGGAAATGTTGCTATTATGGTTGTGTTAATAAGAGGACTGCCTGCATCGTGATGAGGAAATGTTACTATTATAGTTGTCTGAATAAGAGGACTGCCAGCATCGTGATGGGGAAATGTTGCTATTATAGTTGTCTGAATAAGAGGACTGCCTGCATCGTGATGAGGAAATGTTACTATTATAGTTGTCTGAATAAGAGGACTGCCAGCATCGTGAGGAAATGTTGCTATTATAGTTGTCTGAATAAGAGGACTGCCTGCATCGTGATGAGGAAATGTTACTATTATAGTTGTCTGAATAAGAGGACTGCCAGCATCGTGATGAGGAAATGTTGCTATTATAGTTGTCTGAATAAAAGGACTGCCTGCATCGTGAGGAAATGTTGCTATTATAGTTGTCTGAATGAGAGGATGTCAGCATCGTGAGGAAATGTTGCTATTATAGTTGCCTGAATAAGAGGACTACTTGCATCGTGAGGAAATGTTGCTATTATGATGGTCTGAATGAGAGGATGTCAGCATCGTGAGGAAATGTTGCTATTATAGTTGTCTGAATGAGAGGATGTCAGCATCGTGAGGAAATGTTGCTTTTATAGTTGTATGAATGAGAGGACTGCCTGCATCGTGAGGAAATGTTGCTATTATAGTTGTCTGAATGAGAGAATGTCAGCATCGTGAGGAAATGTTGCTTTTATAGTTGTATGAATGAGAGGACTGCCTGCATCGTGATGAGGAAATGTTGCTATTATAGTTGTCTGAATAAGAGGACTGCCTGCATCGTGATGAGGAAATGTTGCTATTATAGTTGTCTGAATGAGAGGACTGTCTGCATCGTGATGAGGAAATGTTGCTATTATAGTTGTCTGAATGAGAGGACTGCCTGCATCGTGATGAGGAAATGTTGCTATTATAGTTGTCTGAATAAGAGGACTGCCTGCATCGTGATGAGGAAATGTTGCTATTATAGTTGTCTGAATAAGAGGACTGCCTGCATCGTGATGAGGAAATGTTGCTATTATAGTTGTCTGAATGAGAGGACTGCCTGCATCGTGATGAGGAAATGTTGCTATTATAGTTGTCTGAATGAGAGGACTGTCAGCATCGTGATGAGGAAATGTTGCTATTATAGTTGTCTGAATGAGAGGACTGCCTGCATCGTGATGAGGAAATGTTGCTATTATAGTTGTCTGAATAAGAGGACTGCCAGCATCGTGAGAAAATGTTGCTATTATAGTTGTCTGAATGAGAGAATGTCAGCATCGTGATGAGGAAATGTTGCTATTATAGTTGTCTGAATGAGAGGACTGCCTGCATCGTGATGAGGAAATGTTGCTATTATAGTTGTCTGAATGAGAGAATGTCAGCATCGTGAGGAAATATTGCTATTATAGTTGTCTGAATAAGAGGACTGCCTGCATCGTGATGAGGAAATGTTGCTATTATAGGTGTCTGAATAAGAGGACTGCCAGCATCGTGAGGAAATATTGCTATTATAGTTGTCTGAATAAGAGGACTGCCTGCATCGTGAGAAAATGTTGCTATTATAGGTGTCTGAATAAGAGGACTGCCTGCATCGTGAGAAAATGTTGCTATTATAGGTGTCTGAATAAGAGGACTGCCTGCATCGTGAGAAAATGTTGCTATTATAGGTGTCTGAATGAGAGAATGTCAGCATCGTGAGAAAATGTTGCTATTATAGGTGTCTGAATAAGAGGACTGCCTGCATCGTGAGAAAATGTTGCTATTATAGGTGTCTGAATGAGAGAATGTCAGCATCGTGAGGAAATATTGCTATTATAGTTGTCTGAATAAGAGGACTGCCTGCATCGTGAGAAAATGTTGCTATTATAGTTGTCTGAATGAGAGAATGTCAGCATCGTGATGAGGAAATGTTGCTATTATAGTTGTCTGAATGAGAGGACTGCCTGCATCGTGATGAAATGTTGCTATTATAGTTGTCTGAATAAGAGGACTGCCTGCATCGTGATGAAATGTTGCTATTATAGTTGTCTGAATAAGAGGACTGCCTGCATCGTGATGAAATGTTGCTATTATAGTTGTCTGAATAAGAGGACTGCCAGCATCGTGAGGAAATGTTGCTATTATAGTTGTCTGAATAAGAGGACTGTCAGCATCGTGAGGAAATGTTGCTATTATAGTTGTCTGAATAAGAGGACTGCCAGCATCGTGAGGAAATGTTGCTATTATAGTTGTCTGAATAAGAGGACTGTCAGCATCGTGAGGAAATGTTGCTATTATAGTTGTCTGAATAAGAGGACTGTCAGCATCGTCGTTGGCTTTTTCACAGAAATTACATTCAAGGTCACGGTCAACAGTGCTTCTGCCAGGCTTCAACTTTCTCGTAGAAGTTGTCAAATATGACAAAAGTGTGAGCTTAACACTCTCATTATGAAAGTCTGGTATCTCAATTATTAGTTCGTTTTCTAATAAAACTGAACAACAATCAGAACCACAAGAAAGGACAATTGTCATTGTTCGAAAAGAGATATATATATAAGTCCCTACATACAATTTCGTAAGTGTCGGCAAACCAAACTCTGCTATTTGTCACAACTTTGATTTAATGTTTATTATACAAAAATTCTTAAAATCATTCTATAATGTTAATTTGTTAACATAAACAAAACCTAAGTAATGGCAATAGCGAGAAAGAAAGAAAAACTAAACATCATAATAGATAATACGCCTTTGAAGCAAGTAAAAGTAAGTAAAGTACCCCCCGTCACGCCAAGTGGCGTATAGGAAATATGGTGTTAGTGACCCTATATTTTACAGACCTTCAGCACATGATTTTTGGGTAATGTGGTCGGTATTACGCCCGTGCTGCTTTTACTTTCCCAGAAAAAATCGGTACCCATTTAAGGCTGGGTGAACCCGGAGCCGTCGGTTGGGATCGAACCCTACCCCTTGTCCGTAGTAGTCCAGTTCACTAACCACTGAGCTATCGCGGCTCCTACTAATTTTTAGGGAATTAGTAAAACCCAGGTGTCCTCGCCAGGATTACGAACCCCGGCTGTTGCCGTGGTAAGCCAACCGCCTATCGATTGCGCTAACCGACACCCTTTGAAGCAAGTAGACAATTTTAAATATCTGAGTATCACGTTAACACAAGACAATAACCAAGAGACAGAGATAGATATAAAGTGTAACAAAGCATGCCAAGTTATAGGCAAAGTATCAACACTATTGAAAAACAAAGCAATAACTACGGAAGCAAAAAGGGCAATATACAAATCAATTTTTCTACCAACTCTGTGCTATCAGTGCCAGAATTGGACGCTGGACTCTAGAACAATAAGAAAGATAACGACCACCGAAATTAAATGTGTCAGAAGAATGACAGGAAACAGCTTAAGGGATAGAGTAAGAAACACCGACCTGCGGAAGAAACTCGAAATTGAACCAGCCATCGAATACATAAAGAAACAACATATAAATTGGTTCGGCCACATAACAAGACAAAAAGAACTAACGACTCAAAGAGCCATAAACAAACGCTACGAAAACGCCAGATTAAGAGGAAGACCGAGAAAAATATGGATAAAAGGAATACTAGAGTCACTAGGAGGGATAACACCAGAAGAGGCCAACAGAAGAGCAAAGAATCGCAGATTGTATCTCCCCTCGACGCCAACGGCAATGGAGGAAGGATAGAAGAGGAAGAAGAATGTTAATTTTTGTCATTTTCATATAGTTGTAGGGTGTCCGGTTAGCGCAATCGATAGGCGGTTGGCTTACCACGGCAACAGCCGGGGTTCGTACCCTGGCGAGGACACCTGGGTTTTACTAATTCCCTAAAAATTAGTAGGAGCCGCGATAGCTCAGTGGTTAGTGAATTGGACTACTACGGACAAGGGGTAGGGTTCGATCCCAACCGACGGCTCCGGGTTCACCCAGCCTTAAATGGGTACCGGATTTTTTCTGGGAAAGTAAAAGCAGCACGGGCGTAATACCGACCACATTACCCCAAAAATCATGTGCTGAAGGTCTGTAAAATATAGGGTCACTAACACCATATTTCCCTATACGCCACTCGGCGTGACGGGGGGTACTTTACTTTACTTACTTCATATAGTTGTTGTTTTCATGATCTCACAACCATATATGTTATTGCTTTATAATGAGTAATATCAATTTAAATAATAGATCTGTAGAATTTGCCAGAGGGATGCGTATTTTTTACCCGCATCCCCTCCCCGGGCAAAGCCTTGAAAGAAAACCAGGCTCTAAAATCAGGCAGATAGCAATCTTGTTATATCAATTGTTGTAGTGGTAGCAGGTGTGTACTGTACATGTCTGCTTGTGAGTAATGGTGGCAGGTGTGTACTGTACATGTCTGCTTGTGAGTAATGGTGGCAGGTGTGTACTGTACATGTCTGCTTGTGAGTAATGGTGGCAGGTGTGTACTGTACATGTCTGCTTGTGAGTAATGGTGGCAGGTGTGTACTGTACATGTCTGCTTGTGAGTAATGGTGGCAGGTGTGTACTGTACATGTCTGCTTGTGAGTAATGGTGGCAGGTGTGTACTGTAGATGTCTGCTTGTGAGTAATGGTAGCAGGCGTTTACTGTACATGTCTGCTTGTGAGTAATGGTAGCAGGTGTGTACTGTACATGTCTGCTTGTGAGTAATGGTAGCAGGTGTGTACTGTACATGTCTGCTTGTGAGTAATGGTAGCAGGTGTGTACTGTACATGTCTGCTTGTGAGTAATGGTAGCAGTTGTGTACTGTACATGTCTGCTTGTGAGTGATGGTAGCATTTGTGTACTGTACATGTCTGCTTGTGAGTAATGGTAGCAGGTGTGTACTGTACATGTCTGCTTGTGAGTAATGGTAGCAGGTGTGTACTGTACGTGTCTGCTTGTGAGTAATGGTAACAGTTGTGTACTGTACATGTCTGCTTGTGAGTGATGGTAGCATTTGTGTACTGTACATGTCTGCTTGTGAGTGATGGTAGCAGGTGTGTACTGTACATGTCTGCTTGTGAGTGATGGTATCAGTTGTGTACTGTACATGTCTGCTTGTGAGTGATGGTAGCAGTTGTGTACTGTACATGTCTGCTTGTGAGTGATGGTAGCAGTTGTGTACTGTACATGTCTGCTTGTGAGTGATGGTAGCAGTTGTGTACTGTACATGTCTGCTTGTGAGTGATGGTAGCAGTTGTGTACTGTACATGTCTGCTTGTGAGTGATGTTAGCAGTTGTGTACTGTACATGTCTGCTTGTGAGTGATGGTAGCAGTTGTGTACTGTACATGTCTGCTTGTGAGTAATGGTAGCAGTTGTGTACTGTACATGTCTGCTTGTGAGTGATGGTAGCAGTTGTGTACTGGACATGTCTGCTTGTGAGTAATGGTAGCAGGTGTGTACTGTACATGTCTGCTTGTGAGTAATGGTAGCAGTGTGTACTGTACATGTCTGCTTGTGAGTAATGGTAGCAGTTGTGTACTGTACATGTCTGCTTGTGAGTGATGGTAGCATTTGTGTACTGTACATGTCTGCTTGTGAGTAATGGTAGCAGGTGTGTACTGTACATGTCTGCTTGCGAGTAATGGTAGCAGTTGTGTACTGTACATGTCTGCTTGTGAGTAATGGTAGCAGTTGTGTACTGTACATGTCTGCTTGTGAGTGATGTTAGCAGTTGTGTACTGTACATGTCTGCTTGTGAGTGATGGTAGCAGTTGTGTACTGTACATGTCTGCTTGTGAGTGATGGTAGCAGTTGTGTACTGTACATGTCTGCTTGTGAGTGATGGTAGCAGTTGTGTACTGTACATGTCTGCTTGTGAGTGATGGTAGCAGTTGTGTACTGGACATGTCTGCTTGTGAGTAATGGTAGCAGGTGTGTACTGTACATGTCTGCTTGTGAGTAATGGTAGCAGTTGTGTACTGTACATGTCTGCTTGTGAGTAATGGTAGCAGTTGTGTACTGTACATGTCTGCTTGTGAGTGATGGTAGCATTTGTGTACTGTACATGTCTGCTTGTGAGTAATGGTTGCAGTTGTGTACTGTACATGTCTGCTTGCGAGTAATGGTTGCAGTTGTGTACTGTACATGTCTGCTTGTGAGTAATGGTGGCAGGTGTGTACTGTACATGTCTGCTTGTGAGTAATGCTAGCAGTTGTGTACTGTACATGTCTGCTTATGATATTGTGTTCTAATGTCAGAGAAGAAAAAGGGAGGGGGGGGGGGGTTACCTTTCCTGAATCTTTCTAATTTGTGAAGGCAAGTAGTAGCACTGCTCTAAAAAGGCTTGTTTAGTTACTCAGGGGCTGTCGGTCGGAAACCATCAACGGATCAATGAAAGATATAAGGTTGAGACACCGAACTGCAAGTTTGCTACTTCGATAACCAGTGCGTTCGAAGGTATTGCTACGCAGCTCGCTAGCCGTCGCAGGACTTTATATAGTGTAATGTTGATGGTGTGTTTAATAAATGACAAATCAAAATGAGTAGAGAATTGAAGATTTAAGTGAGTGAGAGTTACGGAACGTCAGCTTCACTGTATAGTGTATGTATCGCTTGACCAAGCGACATGGCATTGTCTCAAGACGGCTGACACGGAGAATGAATGAACAGACTTGTTACAGGTCTCGCCACGTATTTTCCTTTTTTACAACACTTTGCAGAAGCATATTCCTGTTCTTATAACATTTGTTTTTGTTAAATCAATTTCATCGGCACAGTCTACATAATTTAGACGTCAGAGAGATATGGGCCAGACAACATCGGCATGGGTTAGCTGACCAATCGAAGTTATTGTTATTGGTTATTGGTTATGGAAGGCCTCGGCATCACAGCAAACGAATTAAAATCCATAATTGCCCAACCGCCCGTGCCAGTGGAATCATCCGAATTACCAACTCATCTCCCAAACAAAGAAAGGTAACTGTAGTCCCCATCGTAGCAGTTTCAGCACACGCCAAAAGACATAAGGCGAACCCGCGCAGAAAGTGAACACAGCCAACTGTTCCCTGTCATACGATATCATCATTCATCGTAAACAAGCGGGATATCGAAGCAGGATCAAAACGGATGAGACACACAGCTCACGGTGTGCACAGAGCACTTAACTCAGTAGCTCCTGCAACAAGCCGGACTTGGAATATGAGGAAACTGCAAGAAGGAACACTTTTCAGACATAGCCTTCAATGGTTCCTGCCGCCTATCCACCATATACCATGGGAGTTCACGTCCTCCCGAAAATGATGATCGTCATAGCACTTGATGATGTTAGGCCGTCATTGATGACTCCAATTCCAACATATAGACACACAGTGGTGGTAATTTGTCATTTCCAATCCAACAGAAGCCACATGACCTGTAGCTAGTAAAACCACAGAGAGAATATGATTTTGTGACCTTCACTGATTCACTCTTAGATGTGAATGTGTAGTTTACACAAGAGGAGAAGTTTTCAACTACAGTGATTCCATTTAAGGCAATTCTGGGATAGCAAGGCAAGTCTCCTTTATAGCAGCAGAACTTGATGTTCTCCGCTCCCTTCTTGTAGCTGCTGCCACACGATTCTGATGTCTCATTAACTTGGACATCATTCAAGAACAATGTCAGATTAACATTCCATAGATATGGCTCTGCTGATGAAGTGCTTGGTGCAACAGTTGTATCAATCATACTGGAGGCTCCTGGTCTGAATCGAAGTTGTTTCCAGTGATGTAAAAGTCAAGTTAAAACGGTCCCTGGCAGTTGCTACAAATGGAAGGAACCACAACTTCTCTTGACCTTATATTTTCTAGGACTCTCCAATGTCTCCTATAATCAGTGATGTGGCTGTTATTGTTATTATTATTATTTTAAGTAAGGGCGGGAAAGGAACATCTTTCAGCTTCCCTGTCAGTTCCTAGACAAATAGCATCAGCGAATTCTCCTGTTTGTAAGTGGATTAGATGTGCTCATTCCCCAGCAACCGCGCTCTTAGCTTCAGGCTTTCTTTAGTAACTTCATTTTCCAATGTTAACATCTTATTGATAAAGAATAAGAAAAATCTGAACTCTTCTGAGGTTAGCACTTCTCTTTTAGGGAGGCGTGATAGCTTAGTGGTTAGTGAACTGGACTACTAAGGACAAGAGGTAGAGTTCTATCCTGATCGACAGCTTCCAGGTTCACCCAGCCTTAATTGGGTACAGGATTTTTTTTTCTGAGAAAGTAAAGCGGTACGGGCGTAATACCAACCACTTTACCCCAAAAATCATGTGCTTAAGTATGTAAAAATTATAGTCACTAACACCATATTTCCTATACGCCACTTGTCGTGACAGGGCTCTTTACTTTTTTTTTTTCTTTACTTCTCTTTTGCTGTTACATTCGTCCTTTTTCGGTGTATAATAATAGTAATAACAACGATCTGCCCATGTGCTACATTGTCATACGTTTCTTTATACCTTCCCTTATATTGATATGGAGTCGCGATAGCTCAGTCGTTAGTGAACTGGACTACAAAGGACAAGAGATAGGGTTCGATCTCAACCGACGGCTCCCGGTTCACCCAGCCTTTAATGGGTACCGGATTTTTTTCTGGGAAAGTAAAGTAGCACGGGCGTAATACCGACCACATTACCCCAAAAATCATGTGCCGAGGGTCTGTAAATGTATGGTCACTAACACCATATTCCCTATACGCCACTTGGCGTGACGGGGGTACTTTACTTTTTTTACTTTATATTGTAATGCAACTCGTACTCACTTGGCCATCTAGGTGATTGTTATTCATTAACATATTGACACAGTGTCTCCAAACTATCAAGTATCTGGTAACATTCTTCTGTTGGTATTGCGTTGTGTTTTGCGACTCCCTTTCGATCCACCTCATGAATAGACATCAATAATAAAAAAAGACAATTATATAGGTGAAGACAGATGAATAACATAACATTTAAATGTGTGCCTCATAACTTGAGGACATTGATTCAATTTGATTCAATTTGTTGAAAATAACGTGACAGTAAGTTGAACTCCACAGTAGGAAGTAAGTGAAAACTCGGTTGAGTAATATCAGTGTTTATGTACGACAACAATTCACAAGCGGTGTGTTCCTTACTCAATGTCTCTCAGAGGTTAATTCATCACTATCCACTCTATCAAAATGATGGGCGACTTCACTTCAAACGAAATATTCTTTTTTTCTTCTTCTACTCATCTTCTGGTGCTTTGATACCTTGCAAGAGAACGGAGGAATACATCATATATTATAATGGCTGTGGATGTATACAATTATTTTTTGTTACTTCTCCTTTAGATGTAGTGTTGATCTCCACCTTGGTCTCCCTCTTGCCCTCTGTCCTGATGTTTGAGGCAGAAAGCTTTCGTGTGTTTTGGTCAATGAAATATTGTTCTTCATAAATGCCTGTTGTCATAGGTCTTACATCTCTTCTTAAATTGCCCTTTTTATTTGTCCAGTCACTATCTGACACTTAGTTTATATTTAATTAATTTTATGTTTATTTAGCTTGAAAGACAAATATGTCCATTAACAATATATTCCCCACACAACTAGAAAGACTTAGGGGAAACCTTTACTTTATATTTTTGTTTCAGCTTCAGTAGACTAGTATTCTATATTTGTTTTTAGCTTTCACTATTCAAGACCTGTCAATTTTATTTTCCTTTACTACTGTAAGACCCCCATTATTGTTTTGCTATTAGATGTAAGCCCTCTATTGCTTTGATTTTCCTTATTACAACGCAACGACTATCAGCCTTAACCGCCTGTCCTTAAAAGGGCATTAAAGTGGCAGTTACAACAAGCCGCAATAATTCCGCCCTTCGCTCCGACACATCCATTTCTGTAAAGCATTGTTGGGTATCAAGTTGCTTCTCTTTCTTCGCATCCCCTGTCCGCTTGGTAGACTAGATAGCTTAATCTCTTCCAGTGGCACCATCTAGAGGTGGAGTAGAGTATATATCAGTTCTATTGTTCGCCAATCCTGTCGCATGCGGTGAATGCTAACCACTCTTAAGTACAGGTAAGTACTAATACAGTAGGCTTATTTAAGTACATTTACAATTCATACATTTTACACTTTCCGAGTTCTAATAGTCCTAGAGGAATTGTGCAATAAATGTTAAAGCAAACATATATCATGTAGTTGTTTATCGTCTTGCCTTGTCTAACCCTTGACTTTCAGGATCGTTGGAGTTAAGTTTATAATGGCTAACACTCTCATCCAGCTTTCTTTCACCACCTCTCTTTCGCGTTTCTTTGTGCGCTTACGAAATCGACCATGTTGTCTTGTTAACTAGGATTTTTCCCCCTCCTATCTCTCTTTTTCTTTGATCGTTAACCTTAGTTTCTTTTATGCGCTGGATGGCAAAGATTATTTTTTAAAATGACGAATGTGTTTGTGAGCATTTCGCTCCATCTCCGTTTTCGGTAATTTATGTATCGAACGTGTTTACCTGTAAAATGTTACACGTCACATTTTTGGTACTTCTTTTTGCTGCCTTCGTCCGCCCATCAAATGCCGGTGGCGTTGTGCTAATGCCACGAGTTGATACGACGAACTGAAGCTTTTTGACTATTGGATGTGGCGGGTCGTAATGGCTTTCTTCATATTTCCGGTTGTTATTGGAGAAGTTAGAGTACGTCTTGTTCCTGACTATGACTTGAAACCCGTGTGACTTGTCCTCCCTAAAGGTACTGCAATATTCATCATCATCATCATCATCATCATCATCATCGTGTGCCTTCTCCGCAACGAAGGTTGGCTACCATGGATCGCCATTCTACTCTGTTTCTTGCTTTGATGGTGCAGGCTGTCATAGATTGATTTGACCATCTTTTGATGTTACTCGTCCATGTTAGTCTTGGTCTGCCTCTGTCTCTTTTACCTTGTATTTTTCCTTCCAATATTACTTTTAGTAGGCTGTTGTGTCTTTTAACATGCCCCAAAAATGTCATTTGTCTTGTCTTAATTGTATTTAGTAGTTCTCTTTTTATTTTCAATTGTTTTAAAACGTTATCGTTTGTTATCTTTTGTTTCCATACAATTCTACCTATTCTTCTATAAATCCACATTTCAAAGGCTTCAATTTTCTGTTCTGTTTTCTTGTCTAATGTCCATGTTTCTGCACCATACAGGAATATTGAGAAGATGTAACATTTTGCCATTCTTAGTTTCAGCCCTGCTGATATTTGTTTTGTTGTTAGTATATTTTTCATGGCATTAAAATACTTGTTGCCATACCTATTCTTTTGTTTATTTCAGTTTTGCATTTCCCATCATTGGTTATAGTATGTCCCAGGTAGTTGTAACTCTGGACTGTCTCCAGATGTATTCCCTCAACTGTGATATTTAATTGTAAGTCTTGAGAATTTTCTTTGTATTCTTCCTTTGTGTCGTGTGTTTCACGGTTCGATAGGCAAGCACATGGTTCGACAACATTGTCGGCGGTAGTCGGGTGTGTTCAACCCGTATGTGAAAAGTCTGCGACGGTGGATTGGGCGGAAGAATTTGAAATAATCAACGGCCCAGAAAGCGAAAACAGCAAAGTGTGTGGTACACATGAGGCATATTCAGAACACGAAAGGCGAATATGGTAGACAACCGTGAAAAAGATTGGAGCCTCATTACGCAACAATCCAAAGAAAGCCATGGAGAGAAATTCTAACTACTGTTTTAGGAACGAACTAAAATAGCTACATGGAATGTTAGGACCTTATACACAACAAGGAAAACTAGAAAATCTTATGGTAGAAGCAGAACGATTAAACATAGATATCTTAGGAATATCAGAAACAAGATGGAAGGAAAGTGGATACACACAAGACGATAAATATACATTTATATATTCTGGTAACACAAAAGAACCCAAAGAGGAGTAGGCATTCTAATAAACGAGAACTACAAAAATATATAAATACTCAATTGACATATAATGGTAGGATATACTAATAAGAATGAAGGCAAAACCATTCGACATAGCAATAATACATACATACGCACCTACTCAAGACTATACAGACGAACAAATAGAGGCATACTATGAAGATCTAAACATAGTTATGAAGCAAGTGAATCATCAGACATCTTGATTATAATGGGTGATATGAACGCTAAAGTAGGAAAAGGTAAATATAAGACCATAATAGGAAATCATGGTCTAGGAAAAAGGAATAACAGAGGAGAAAGATTAATACAATTTTGTGAAGAAAACAGAGTGATAATATGCAACACCTACTTTGAGCAAGAGAAAAGGAAATTATACACATGGAAAAGCCCTGGAGACAAGAAGAGAATCAAATAGATTACATAATGATAAAAGACAGATTCAGGAACAGCGTCAAGAAAGCCAACACCTACCCAGGAGCAGACATTAATTCAGACCACAATCCTGTAATGATAAAATGAAAATCAAATTAAAGAGAAGCAAACAAAAACTAATTCAGCAACACCAATAGATATAACAGCGTTAAACACAGAAAGATGTACAAGAAACTTATACTGTACAAGTAAAGAACACATATCAGAAGCTACTAGAAGAGGGAATTGAGCAGTACGGAAGAGAAAATCCTGAGGAAAAAGTCACAACAAAATGGCAATGCATAAAAAACAGCATACAAGAATCCTGCAACACCTTGCCAAAAAGTAAAGTAACAAAAATGGATAACTGACAAAATCTTAGAAAGATGGAAAAAGAAGACAAGCGAAAAACACTGCCAGATACAAGGATATAGACAATGAAATACGGAGAATGTGCAAAAAGGCAAAAGAACTGGCTTAACCAAATGTCTAGAAGTCGAAACTATGGAAAGTAAACAAAACTTGATGAGAGATGCACACGGAAATAAAGAGGATGACGAAAAGACAAAAAGCTACAGGAAACGGATGTATTGCAAACAAAGAGGGAAGAATGCTAACAGACAACAAAGATATAATAGATAGATGGCAAGAATATATAACTGCAATATTAGGTTTTACAAATCAGTAACCCACCACTACGAGGAAGACGGCGATCTGAGCTTCTATTAGCCGGTCTGTTTTGGCGCAGGCTGTTACCAGGGGATAAAGTGGTAAAATATGCCAACGATGTCACTTGACATATGTTGACGAGTCTGGTTGACGTTTAACGGAAAGGTTTTGTAAACCTTCTAGATGTATATCAGGATACTAGCACTCCAGGTGTATCCCACTTTAATTCTCGGACCACAAAGGCAAAGATGACATCCGTATCATTAGTATTGTCCTCTGCCACTCCAGCGACCGTAGTTGGTTTGCCATGGAGAATCACCTTATAGTCTAATTGGGTTCGCTGACTCCACGGGGCATTAATGTGTCACACTCTTACACATAGTGTCCCTGTGGCTGTTTCTTCTCTTTTGCATATTCTCTGTTCCTCATGTTTGAACACATTATTACATATACTATGCTATTCACATCTCTCATCTACTAGTCCACACTGCATCACTTCGTCTGTCTGTCCCTATATCTCTTACCCCACTCTATGACACCTCTATCTTTCCTCCTCTCGAGTACCCTATTTTTTCTAGTCTGTTTCTAGCGATTTTTGTTATGCACACGGACCTGTTTTTGGAAACTTCTGTTCTGCGTGCGCACATTTTCACTTTTGTGCAAGCACATGTAACCTGTGCGCACTTCCGTTATTGCCACATCAGAGCATACAGGGAACACTTTATTCTTTATTCTTATTTTCCTTTCATAAATCCTTCTAGTTCGAAATTATTTCGAAATTATTATCATCATCATCGAGTGCTGTCTTCGCAACGAAGATTGGCTACCATGGAGCGCCATTCTGCTCTGTCTCTTGCTTTGATGGTGCAGGTTGTCATCGGCTGATTTGTCCATCTTTTGATGTTACTCATCCTTGTTAGTCTTGGTCTGCCTCTGCCTCATTTACCTTGTATTTTCCCCTAAATTATTACTTTTAGTAGGCTGTTGTGTCTTTTAACATGGCCCAAAAATAGCATTTGTCTTGTTTGAATTGTGCTTAGTAGTGGTCTCTTCATTTTTAGTTGTTTTAAGACTTCATCGTTTGTTTTATTTTCCTTCCATCTAATTCTACCTATTCTTCTATATATCCACATTTCAAAGGCTTTCAATTCTCCGTTCTGTTTTCTTGTCTAATGTTCATGTTTCTGCACCATATATGAATATTGAAAAGATGTAACATTTTGCTATTCTTAGTTTTAGCCCGGGTGTTTATTTGTTTTGATGTTATTATGTTCTTCATGACATTAAAATTATTTTTTGCCATTCCTATTCTTTTGTTTATTTCAGTTGTACATTTTCCATCACTGATTATAGTATGTCCAAGGTAGTTGTAGTTCTGAACTGTCTCCAGGTCTATTCCTTCAATTTTGATATCCACTTGTGGGTTTTGAGTATTTTTTTGTTTTGATCATAGTTTTAGTATTTTTGATATTTAAATATAGTCCATATTTTTTGCTTATCATGTTTATTTCATTAAGTAATTGTTGTAGATCTTTGGGATTTTCTGCTAGTAGTACATTATCATCAGCATCTTCTACCTTTTAGCTCCCAGTGGAGCATAGGTCTTCAACAAACACTTTCCAAGTCGTTCTGTTTTTTGCAATTCTTTTAAGATCATTCCATGTCTTCCCATCATCTTCATCTCTGCTTCGATCTGTCTTCTCCAAGAATTCCTTGGTCTTCCTCTTTGTCTTTTCCCCTGGGGATTCCAAAAAAGGGCCTGTTGTGTATACTCTCAGTTGGCTTCCGTAGTGTGTGTCCTATCCATCGCCATCGTCTTCGCTGTATTTCTTTATCCACTGGTATTTTACCGGTACATTTCCATAATTCCACGTTAGTGACTGTCCTGTCATTTCCATCCCTTTGTTCTGCGCAAGCATCCATTAATGAAAGTCTGTACCTTCGTGATTGTCAATTTTGTTATTCTCCATGTTTCACAGCCATATTATAGGACCGACTTAACATTTGAGTTGAAAATTTTTATTTTTGTATTTAGCCTAATTTCTTTGGATTTCCATATGTTTCCCAGTACAATGAAAGCTCCTCTTGCTTTTGATATCCTTATTTTGGTATCATTTTCTGTTCCTCCCTCTGTATCTATATTACTGCCCAGATATATGTAAGATTGTACGTCTAGTAGAGGTATTTCTCCTAGTTTTTATTGGTTATTGCCAACTGCATTAATTCTCATAATGTTGGTCTTATCTCTATTAATCTTTAGTCCTAGCTGTTGTGATCTCTCATCTAATATACTCATTTTATCCTGCATCTGTTGATGGTTGTGTGATAGGAGAGCTATGTTATCAGCAAAGTCTAAATCATCAAGTTGTTTGGCCAGTGACCACTGGATCCCATTTCTGTTGTTTTGAGTTATTTTCATAATCCATCTATGGCCAGTAGAAAGAGAAATGGAGACAGAAGGCATCCTTGCCTTACTCCTGTTCTTATTTCAAATGCTTCTGTAAGCTGTCCTTCATGCACCACACTACATTTTGTTCCTTCATACATTGTTTTTATCAGGTTAATAAACTTTATGGGATTCCGTAATGACTCAGCAACTTCCAAAGCATTCTTCTGTCTAAACTATCAAATGCCTTTTCGTAATCTATGAATCCAATATAAAGTGGGGATTTTTGTTCTAAACTTTGTTCAAGTATTATACGTAGAGTAGTTTTTGATCAGCACATGATCTATTCTTCCTAAAACCTGCTTGTTCATCTCTCAAGTGTTTCTCTATAGCCTCTTTTAGTCTCTCCAGAATGATTCTTCCTAATATTTTTTCTGGCACTGATAGTAGCATAATTCCCCTATAATTTGTGCACTCCTGTAAACTTCCTTTCTTTTGTAGTTTGATTCTATAACCATCTCTCCAGTCTTTAGGTATTTCTTCCCTATCCCAAATTTTATCCAATATCATGTAACATCTTGGTAGAGGTGTAAATATCTGCTTTGATGGCTTCCGAAGGAATTTCATCTGGTCATGTGCTTTACC